>LOEQ01001956.1:69994-92040 GCA_001685075.1 Bramus lutescens | reverse complement strand
ATACAGAGAGAGAGAGAGAGAGAGAGAGTAGGTGGAGTCAAAGAGACGCCATGTAGCTGCCAAAGGAGAAAGACACCAGCAAAAACCTTTCCGGTAATCCACAACCTTGTGGTGATACATAGATTAATAGAAATGGGTTAGTTTAAGATGCCAGAGCTAGCCAGGAATATGCCTAAGCTATTGACCAAACAGTGTTGTAATCAATATAGTTTCTGTGTCTGGGTGGCCAGAAAATGAATGCACAATGTCTGTCTATAAGATGTCACCATGTTCTGGAACCGTCTGACATGCCTGTATACTCGGGGTTAATTTTGCAGAGCTTATTTTCAGATGCAAAAAGGAGACATTTATGCTCAGTCACTTCTGTGAATTCAAACTAGAGTGTCAGACTGGAATAATAAAGAGCAGGGACCAAAACCAAGCAAACCTCTTGTTCTTCAAGACCATCCTTTCTGCAAGTTAACCTCTGAGGCATGAGGAATCAAAGACCTGACTTCCCTACTTGGCATGAAGATTCAAAGGGGTCTTTAATTTCCACCTAAAATTCTAGTTTTTTGTATGATGCTAATTATTCTCCCCTGTGTCACACACACATCTCCTCATAGGAAAATGTCTGTTGCTTTAATGATCACAAATACAAGGCTTTCCAAGAGCAAAGCTGTGAGCTTTTGCAAGACATCCCTGGGAAAGCATTTTTGAGCAGACTCCTAGGGAGTGCAGTCATTAGTTGCTGCCCTGAACAAGGCTCTCTGGAAGATGTCCTGCAGGATTCCTATGTGAGACAGAGCAAAAGCAAATGGTTTTTTACTGTAGAACTGCATAATTCCTCCAGGGGAATCCTGGGCCTTCACCAAACAACTTCAAATCTAAGCAGAGTAAAGTACTGCAGAAGTAAAGCACTGTAGCGTTAGCTATATCACAGATGCACAGAATTTGGGTTTCTCCATCTCTGCCTACTAAGAGAATAATCAGGGCTATCTTCACTCTTCTACATTAGCTACAGGCTGTTTAGTTCTCTATGTGTTCTTGGCTGAGGGCAGTGCTCTGATCTCTGCCTCTTATTGCTGGTGGATGAATCAGCAGACACAACTAGGTAAGAAGGAAAGAGTAACAGCCTTGTACTAATGCTGGGAAAGCTCGTGGTAGATATTTAGGAATTGGCATCTGGTTTGAATGTGTGTATATGAGTGTACACATACTTTGTTTAGAGAGGATGGTTATTGTCAATGTCCTCAAAGGAAACAATAGAGTCTTTATTCTGGAGCCAAATATGAATGACTTTGTCCTGAAAGCATGGACTCAGGTTACCCAAACACCATGCTCTGACATCATTATGGTTTGATAAAGTCTGGTAGTAACACAACAAAGAAAGTTATAAACTAAAACCCTTTTGAAATATATTGGTGAGAGGTAGACAGGTGAGGACAAAGTAGGGAAATTCCTGCTATCCATTGCAGACGCCCTGTTGATGTTCCTAGCCAATGGATTGGTGGAAACTAGAACTCTGTACATTCCACAGGATTTATGTCATATTTTTCACACAGAGATAGGTAATCAACACAGCAAATGGCTATTAAGGTGGGTGCTGTGGGAGCTCCTTTGGCCAATAGCCTTTAAGATACCAGCCCACTTGGGCATGGCCTCTTATACTATAAATATTTTTTAAATTTATACTGTAAATTATTTATTTTATTTATACTGTAAAGTTATATTGTAAAGCCTGCTCTCAGTCCCTTGCTTCTGATTCTCACTGCTAGATTTGGTTCCTGTTCCCCATTTGTGCACAGGACTGTGATCTAGGAGAGTGATTTGTGAGTCTCTCCTAAATAAGTAACCCTTTATCATACATAATTATGAACTAGTGTGGGATTATTTTGTAACTTCCGTCATCATCTGGCATCCAACAGGGCAAACAGGCAGGAAGTAGAGGTGGGGTGATGAGAACAGGAGAATTCTGGGAAGAAGAAAGAGTCAGTCTGCAGCCATCACCCAGACACAGAGGACACAAGATGAAAATGCCTCACTGATAAACGATACCAAGCCATGTGGCTAACACAGACAAGAATTATGGGCTAATATAAGTTATAAGAATTAATAAGAAGCCTGAGATACTAGGCCAACCAGTTTATAATCAATATAGACCTCTGTGTGTTTCTTTGGGATTGAATGACTGTGGGACCAGGCAGCACAGTTATCTCTGTCAACAGGTGGCTAAGGGTGACCCAAGAGAATCTGATGCTGGACCTGAAAAATTCCAGCTTCTCCACATAATTGAGGCTCTAATCAGCTAGTCAACTCTGTAGAAGGGTCAGTGAAAGGGTCATTGGAAGGTGATCTTTCTTTTGGGAACCTCCATTCATAGCATCATAACTTCTCAACCTCCATCTTGTGGTCCTGCAACTGAGCCACTCTTGTATCATTTGTTTCTTAGTGAAGTCATAACCAGGAGATAGAATTGCTTCAAATACCACAAACCCTGCAGCTCTTAATGTGCTCAGTTTCTAGTGGGACGTGATGTTAACTCACAGAAACACACATCTCAACTATATCCTTAGAGCAAGCATGGAGGCATAGTAGCCTAAGAAGGTACTCCAAACATACTCAACACCTTTGAAAGTCTACGTCATTACTCTCTGGAAAGTCACCACCAACTCCTGTCTATTGATGATGCAAGCACAATTGTGGTAGGAAATGCCCTACTAGGCTCTAGTCAGTCAGGTAAGAATTTCCAGCAAGAGTGATGGCTTCTTTTCTTTCCATCTATATTTTTTTCTTAGATAATACACACAAAGCTGTTCAGCAAGGCACAGGCCATGTGGTAAACAATGCTAACTATTATTCTTTTATCCTGTAGGCAATATGTCTAGGTCCCACCATTTTCTTCAGGCTACCCCGCTCCACAGTTGTAGAATCCAGAGAAGTCACACTCCTACCCACTTCTCATATTAGTCTTGATTTCTCAGCACTCTGCAAGTTTCTGCCCATCAGGAAGACCCCCTCAGTGATATGAAATAAAGAAGTGAATTCCTGTCTTGGATTTTCTGAGACCCCTGCCAAGCCTGCAGGGTATCAGCATATCTTTTGGAAGCCATAGTCTTGCACCATTTGAATATCTTGGGTGTAACTACTTGATGTATCCCACACTTAAATGCAACATCTATTTCTTCAACCAACATAAGCTTCAGTCAAAAGGACTTGAACAAACTGGGAAGCTAAGAAAGTATCTATGCTCATGCTGGGGCTTCTGCCTTCATTGCTGCCTCCCTCCTCCTTTCTCTGTCACTTCTATACAAATGCCCCTGAGTGCAACTTCAGAATGCATTTCTCCAGAAGTTGGTGTGAGCACTCTTGCTCCGTGCAAGCTGTATGGTTGGGTTAACCTGCCATTACTGCTTGTTTGATTCCCAGCTGCCCAGACTCCCAAAATAATCACACAGAAACTATATTATTTAAATCACCGCTTGGCTAATCATTTAAGCGCATTGCTAGCTAGCTCTTACATCTAGAATTAACCCATTTCCATTATTTTATATTTTACCATGAGGTTCATGGCCTACCGGCAAGGTTCCAACTGGCAGCTCGTGTTTTTCTTCTCTGGCAGCACCATGGTGTCTCCCTGACTCTGCCTTCTTCCTTCCAGCATTCCGTTTTTGCCTTCCCCACCTAGTTCTAGTCTACCCTATCACAGGCCAAAGCAGTTTCTTTATTCATTGACCAATAAAAGCAACACATATACAGAAGGACTTCCCACACCAACTGCTCTCCTTCTGCTCTTCCCTGTACCCTCACCGGCCTCTAAGCTTCCGAACTGCCTTTGTGTGTTCCTCGAGTATCCCACCCTGGTACTTGCCAGCTCAGTGTGCACCAATGAGACCTGCTGACTCGCATTGCCCTTCCCCAGGGAAGCCCAACCTGGGTCCTTCAGGTCTTCACTCTGGATTTTGCTCTTTAGTTGTTGCTAAAATTAGAAGTGGGTTTTGAACTGTAGAAATTCTAACTCTGCGTTCTGTTTGTGGTGAAGCAGTATATGGCCAGAGCAGAAGGCACATGAAGGAAAGGCACTGCTGCTTTCTTGGTCTGGACAAGCTATTTCTCAGAAATTTCCTACTGTCAGCGACCCTTCCTCTCCATGCCGCTTCAACAGTGGCTTCCTGGCAATGATTCTTTGGCCTCATCTTGTCACGGACCGAGAAGAATTCTGGCCAGAACAACGTCTACACCTATAGGTTGGATCGGGGAAATGCTCAGGTTGGGTACTGGAGAAGTGTGTGAAAGTCTAGCATTTTGCACTATAGGTGAAGCTCTTCAACCTGTAGGGCAGGCAAAGCCTTGCTGCTTACTGAAAATGGAGACTCTCAGACCTTACCCTACACAGGTGTACTCAGCACAGACAGGATACCAAGTCGCAACAGGCATTGTGTCATGTGCTGCAAGCAGCTGGGAGCCCAGGTACTTTTACAACTTTCTAGATATTCTCTGAAATAATAGTCTCCTCTGGCATCCTTGTGAGACTGCTTCTGTGATCCTCAAGAATGCCACAACATAAAGGCATCAAACACTCCTCATTCTCTGATTCATTTCCATATTAAATATTAAATAGTGTGAATTGATGTGCAAATACTTACTGTGAAGGAAACACTGGCAGAGAAAAGAACATCGGTAAACTGGATCGGAGCCATACAGACTCATTGTTGAGGACCATTTCTGACCTACAGTGGGTGGCACCTGTGGATGTAGAACCCCCAGATATAGAGAGTGGGCTGTGCAAATTCACTTATGGATGTGACCCACTAATTCCTGCTCTCATTGTTGACGTTTTGAAAATTTGAATTTTGTCACAAAAATCACCAAATGCCACAGAGGGAAGCTCTCCACAGATAGAGAAAATATAGCAAATATCAAGTACAATTCTCACTTAAGAGCTGGCTTCTCTCATAAGTGCCCTGAGGACATCTGTTCCTGGTAGCCAGGGACAATTCAAATAAACGGAATCTCTGTCTCCACAACACGGTCAGACAGATGGAAGACTTCCCCTCAACATTGCTTCAGAGATACTGGGGAACCTGCAATACACAGCGAGGCTCAAGAGAGCCTCTCCAGATGCTAGAGTAGGTGAATTTAAACAGTGTATCACATCTACTCCAAGCTGAGCAACCCTGGGAGGCACCTCAGGGACCGTAAGCTTGACAAGGCTCTGTATAGAAATGTACTGACCTGTGTTATCAGATGCTCATGTGGAAACACATTGGACCTTGTTGGATGCAGGAAGATTCCTCCATTGGCTTTGCAGGAAAGGATGCCAACTTGTGGACTGTTTGGCTTTCATGGATGCATTTGGTCATTATCTGTGTGAATTGAGACTGGTGCCAGACCATTGGCAGCTCCCAGAGACTGGAAACCACAATTGCAGTGTGGTCTCTTTCCCCATGGGAGGACAGGGTGCCCATGAGTCCCAGCAAAGCTCTGCCATCCAGATGCTGGAGTTATTCCTCCTACTTCAACACCCAAGGAGCACTGGCTTTGTAAGCAGCCGTCCTTTGCTCACCTAACCATCCTATGGCTTTGAGCAAATATCCATTCCTCATGCATAGCTACGCTTCCTCCTTAGTGCAATGCTGTCCTGGCTTCCATCTTCCCTGAAGGTCACTATACTACTCTGCAGTGTGAACCGATCCATATCTGTGCTGTGTGTACTCCATTTGTAAAAACCATTTATAAGTCTGCGGGGAAGACGGTGGTCAGTAACTGCCTGATGATAATCCTGAATGTGCCATTCATGTCTGTTGGGAGATAAGGAGAAGTCAACGACAGCAGGACAGGGAAAGCCCTCATCAGAGCATCTTCCCCGTTTTCAAGTGCCTGAAAGCGATGCTTACTTGAAGCAGCGTAACTCCTTCCAGCAAGTGGGTTGTCTCACAGCCCGTCCTCAGGACCATGGGAAAGACACCAGCTCTGAGAGGCTGGTGGTGTCCAGGTGCCTCAACTGTTGTTTAAGTTGGGAATTTTTGTATTTGTGGCTAGAGTCTGGAGTTCTCTGGTTGCATCATGTTGTATATAACTCTGTTCTGATGAACAGGAAGGTAAGAGCCCCACTCATGGTATTCTTTGAGCGACCAATTTTGGTCAATCACATCTCATTTCTTGAAAATCACTCATATTCACTGTCTCGGGGTTTTGGTTGCTGTGAAGAAACACCATGACCACAGCACCTCTAATAACAAATAAATGTAACTGGGGTGACTAACTTACAGTTTCGGGATTCAGTCCATTATCATCAAGGCAGGGAGCACAGCATCATGCAGGCATACATGGTGCTAGAGCTGAGAGGGCTACAGATTGACTCAGAGGCAACAGGAAGTTGACTGTCACCCTGAGTGAAGCTGGGGAAAAAGATCTCCAAGACTGCCCTCAGAGTGACACCCTTCCTCCAACAAAGCCAGACCTACTAATAGTGCCGCTCCCTTTGGGGGCCATTTCCTTTCAAACCACCACAGTCCCCTTGCTTACCTATATGTAACTGTGGATAAGACCTGACTGACAGGCAGCCATGAAGCAGAGGCCCCTGCACTGGTTTTGTGGGCCGTGAATTCACATCCCTGGCACAGCTCTTCCTGTCTGACCTTCCTTTTTCCAGGGTGACCTTTGGATCTGGCTCCTCTCTCATTTCTCTTCAAGCATTGCATCCTGCCCTCAAAGTGGTGGAAGCAGTGAGTGAGAGAGAAATGACCCTTATGTAAGGTATCATGCTGCCACAAGTCGCCAGGAATTTAGGCACAGATGCGTGTATCCAGGGCAGCAAATGTATAGGTGGACAGAGTCTCATTTTACCTGTGTACAACCCATAATATATGACTTTAATTCTTGCAACCAGTTAGCTAAAAATATGCCTTATTCCAGGCATTGTCTTTTCTAAAGCTGTATTTTTTAACTGAAGTATTTTATATTTGTTTGTGAATATTTTCCCCAAATTTACAAGCTGCCATAAATACATTTGCTGGTTTATATTAGATTGCCTATCTTTTCTGTGACTTTAGAGGAAACCCTGTTTATTCTCACACATAAAAATATATTTCGAAGTCTTTAACACACACACACAGAAAGAGAGGAAGAGGGGGAGGGAGGGAGATAAAGATCTAGGCTGTTTTGTGCTCTTGCAAGAGAAAGCCATAGGCTGAGTAATTTCTGAACATTAGAAATATATTGGATTCATAGTTAGGGATGCTGGAAGGTCCAAGGCTAGCAGGTGATATCTGTTGAGGGTCTTCTCACTGTGCCCTCCTCTTGGGAGGCACCACATGGCAAGGAGGCACCTGCTATGAACAGTAAACAGCACTTGAGTTGTTTCCTCCTGACTCTGACAAAACAGCTGGGAGACTCATCTGAGAGAGGAAGAAAGATTTAACTGGAATCAAAGCTTAAGTAGCTAGGGTCGACCCTAGTGTGACCATAAAGGCATGGACAGAGTCCACGGTGGTAGGAAAAGGGGGCTGTGGCCCGTCACTTCATTATAGAAGACAGGAAGCATTTCAGGTGGGAATCAAAGCTATGTCACCTTCAAGGCTTGCCACCCCGACCCACCTTTCCTATGTAGACTCCATGTCTCAAAGTTTTACAACTCCCTAAACCCTGCTACCAGCTGGGGACAAGTGGTTAAACACATAAGCTGGCTAAGGGCATTTCACCTTTGAGCCATAAACTGAGGTGTACTCAGTTTTGTCAGAAGGGCACTCCTTAGATGATAGACATGATCTTACAAAACCCTTAGCCCCTTTGTGGAGGCAGTTCTCATGGCTCAATTAATACTTACAGGTCCCCAACCCCCGCTCAACATGTCTGCACTGTGGATGGGATTCCAAGCACAGGAACCTTGCTGGACACATCCTAAATACAGCACACGCCAAGTATGCATAACACTCATCAACACCAACTCCCTGAAATGTCTTTAGCAACAATTAAATCAGAATTTAGCTTCAGATATTTTGTCACAGGCAGGTATTTCCAGTCTTGAGATAGAATGGGTTTGTGTTTGTTCTTTCCCATGGAGATGTAATTAATTACTCACAGAAAGTTGACCAGCATAGAAACACTTTCTTTCTCTTGTATTCATCTTATTTCATGGAATTTCCTTTTTAAACCTCAACAAGAGCAAGTTTTTGAACATCTTTTCATTCTAGCTGCTCAACTCATGTCTACAATGACATTGGGTATGCCCTTGGATCACAGAGTGACTGCACTACATGGCTCTACCTGACATTAGTCCTGTGTACACCACACTGTTTGCTCAGCATCATCCTCTCTTGTGGACAAGAGAGTCATGGATGCTCCTGCATGGAGCCTTATGTGAGAAGCACAGGGGGGTTCATACTGTTTGAGAGCCTTTAATGCTCAGAATATGTGGGCAAGGAGATTTCAGTAAGGGTTGTTTCTCTTAAGGTGTTATTGTTATTAGTTAAAAATCCAGAGCTGGGGAGATACCAAGTGGAAAAAGTACTGGCCACACAAGCGTGAGAACTGTGATTCTCATGTTGAGAACCCACATAAAAACTAGACAGGCATGGTGACCACCTGAAATTCAAACCCTTGGGACACAGAGGCAGGAGATTCCCAGGCAAGATGTATAGATACATGAGCCAAAACTGGGGAGATCTGGGTGCAGTGAAAGATCCCAACTCAATAAAAGCGGAGAGTAATTGGACAAGCCACAACACTGGATTTGTATTTTTACATGCACACACACGTAAACACACATATACATACCCATACACACAGGCACTACACATGCATACATGGACAAAACACCAAAAACAAAGCAGAAATTCATACAAGCTCACGAAAACCATATGTGAGTTAATGTGAATTTGTCAACTTGACACAAAAGAATAATTTGGGAAAATAATCGGTGAGGGATTTTCTGCATTGGATTGACCTGTCAGCATGGCTGTCTAGCAATATGGGGAGACCAGGCCAGCCCACTGAAGGCTGTGTAACCGTAGCATGAGGTCCTGAAATGTGTAAGACAGAGAAGTTGAACTGAGGTAGGGAGGGGTGTGCAGGAGAACAGCAGCAAGGGAGCAGGGGTCAGGGGAGCCTGGGAGCATGCATGCATCCATCCATCTCTCTCTGCTCTTAAATGTGACTGTGATATGACTTGCTGTTTTGAGTTCCTGCTGCCTTAACTTTCCTGCTAGGATGGGCCCTGAATGGAGAGCTATAAAGAGCTGTAATCAACTTTCTCCTAAGTCACCCTCTTTCACAACAACAGAAACTCCTCCTGGTCATTCCTGACACCCTCGCCACAGGATTTCCTGGCGTGTGGATCTTCTTTCAACCATGGCCTATGAGAAGACATCCATAGGGAGTGGACTTGAGTGTGAATGTACCCATTCCTCTGCTTTCATTAGCCCAAAAGTAACTTGTTATGTGCAGTTTCTGGATCTCCCTGTTTTGCATACTATACTCCCAGGCATTGCTTTATAGTCATATACAAGTCAAATTCTTATTTTTGTTATAATTTTACTTGTTCTGTGTGGTGGAGAGGCGTCTGAATGCCATAGCATGCCATGTGGAGGTCAGGGGTCAACATACAGGAGAGGGACATGAATATCATAGCATGCTAATGTGGAGGTCAGAGGACAACATACATACAAGAGTCAACTCTCTCCCTCTACCACATGGATCCTGGTATACCCTTCAGGTTATCAGGCTTGGTTGAAAGGACCTTCACCCACATAGCCATATCTATATCATTACCTCATTATTTTTTATGACCTCATATTTCTTATAGTTTTTTAAAAGACTATAATTGTGTCAGTTAGGAGTTGTTTTCAAGGGCAAGATCTGCACTGAGAGATTCAGAGCTGGAAAGCTGAAGGGCTCATGAGAACTGGGATTTGATGTGAGTCTGCCAGCTCAGAATGTACCAGTTCCACTGGGGAACTACAGAATCAGGACTGGCCACATAGCAGAGGGAAGCACCCTAGGACACACTGAAACTACGGTGGGTGAGAAGAATCATTTCTGGCCATCTTGACTGAGCCAGTCAGAGGGTCAACAGACTCTCCTAAGTCAGTGGACTTGACTGTGGAGTTAACATGTGGCCCACATCCTTGTTCATGTTCATGGATTTCTTTGGGGAAAAAAAAATCCTGAAAGTAGAATTGCTGGGCTGGGAAATATACATATTTGTTATGTATTGGGTATTATTAAATTTCACTCCAAAGGGGTTGTACCAATTCATAATCCTGTCAATTATGCATGAAGGTTCAGATCACCTGACACACACCTCAGCAGAACACATTGCCTTACTTAAAAAACCTTTCTAAAACTCAATTTGTCAAAACAATAGAATATATCATTGTGGTCTTAATCTATATTTCTTTTCATAAGATGTATGTTTAACATCTTTTTAAAATGTTAAATCCATTTGTATTTTTGTCTTGCTGACTGCATGCATAACTTTCTATGACATTCATTTATCAGTCCATACACGTTTAATGTGAGTCCACCACACATTTGGTAACTTTCGCTAATATATGGAACATTTGTGCTGTGGTTCATTTATCATATTTTCCATTCTGTCTGTATAGACATTGGCTTTTATATATTGCACCTATCACATTTTGAGTGCTTGAGTTTGCTCTTACTGCCTTAGAGAAAAGATTGTTAGTTTTATTGTTAACTAGACACAAACTGTACTCACCTAGGAAAATGGAACCTCAGACGGCTGGAGGCAATTCTATAAGACATTCTTGATTGCTAATCAATGGAGTTGATCTGACAACTATGGATGGTGTCTATCCTAGTAGGTGGCCCTGGGTTGTATAAGACAGTGACTGAATATGAGCCAGAGGAGTCACACCAGTGAGTAGTTGTGGTCTCTGCTTCATGTCCCTACCTTGGGTTTATTGCTTGGTTTATCTCAAAGATGGAATGTAACCTAAAGGTGAAATAAACCCTTTCTTCCCCAGATTGCTTTTAGTCATGCTGTTTATAACAGAAACAGAGGCAATACAGGTTTATAAGAGTTAACTAGTCTGTACTGAATGGTTATACCTACTGGGATCTCCACAAGAAGCATATGGAACCTTAGGTTTGGCATTAAGGGCATTTAATAAGTAGAACAAATTTCTAAGATGTGGAGACAATGAAAGAAAATGCACAAGAATTAGCTTTCCACCCAGAGTAGTGGTGGTGGCAGAACAACTATACCACATAATATGAGAGAAAATGATGTTGTATTTAATGGAATATGTAGGGAGGATACAGCTGATGGCAAATGGGCACCAAAGAGGATCTGTAGTCTTCACTAGAGAGACATATTCTGATCACAGCAGCCCTGCATTCCCCTGAGGATGGAGTGTGTCCATGACCTTCCATTGCTGGGGGAAATGGAGACAAACCAACTAAGCAATTCACTTGGATCCTTTCACTCTCCAAAGTTACAAACTCATCACATTGAGAGACAGGTAGCGAGTAAGAAATGAGAGTTGATTATGACAAGTGTAACATTTTTGTGCTGAAATAGGGTTCAAATATTACTTGGGAACAGGCACATTACTTTTAACTTTTCCTGATTACTTCTGGGGAAATAAACAACACCTGACTCTCAGGTTATGAAGAAAGAAGAGATGAATATTTGTGCATGAATAGTAATCTGTCAGTACCATGCATGTGAAGGAACAAATACAACTGATTGACTACTTGGTCATTAAAATCAAAGGCATTGTTAGATTTACACCAGTAGGATATGCCATTTTTAAGAATACTGGATGTGGCAGCAGAATTTTGACGTATTCCTCCCCTATCCCATGACTTTTATTTGGCAGCATGGTACATAAAAAGAACTCTGTTACATCAGAACCACATAAAAAACTGAGACTCGGGGTAAATCTTGAAGCTAACCCACAGATTGAAATAACATGTACAGAAGAAGTCACAACAGAAGTATGAATATGATCTAGAGCAAAACAAAAAAAAAGCTGATGGATAAATCCCAGTAATGTTAAATCAATGCTAGTTTCTTAAAACTCCGCCTATGGTTCAGAGAGTTGTTTGCAAGGTAAATTGGCGTGGAGGAAACCACAAAGAAAGCTGTTGAATTGTTACAATGGGAACATAAAATTTCAATTCAGGAGGAGCAATGAAGGGAACATGGGCTCAAGGTCCCACTGTTAAATTTTAATTCCAAGGCATTTTTTTTCTAAGAGAAAAATAAATACAATGATAGCTAACATTTGGACTTTCAAGATAGATCATAGTGTTTTATTAGAGTGAATTTTGATTTTAGCAGTAAAGTCATCTAAAAAGATAGGACCCACTTTGTTGGCTGGTTGGGGTGGGTAGTAGATCATCTGGCAGAAAAATCCTTCAAAGGATTAGAATTATAAATATGAGTCAAGCATTTGGATTAATGGTAGATACTGAATTATCACCTCCATAGATTCCATTTTTATCTTTGATATATAAATGAGAGACAAATTAAGAGAGGAGGATGCTGAGGGTGAAAGTTAGGGAAAAATTATATATTTGAGAAAATCATAAATTTATGATCAGGTGTTATCCCAGAAGTGGGCCATAGATTGGAAATATCTCCTAGCAATGTTTGGAAGTCATTCAGAGTCTGCAATCAATCTCTTCTAATTTGCACTTTTTGTGTTTTAATTTCCTGTAAACCTATTTTATAGCCTAGAAAATTGATAGAACTCTTCCTTGCATTTTTTTTCAGGAGCAATTTGTAATCTTCAACTGGGTCAAAACTTCCTTTACTTCTTCAAACATTTTTCTGAAGTATCTACTTTTGAATCAGATAGCAAAATGTCATCCATGTAATGTTAACCTATAGATACAGGAAATTGCTTACATAATATTTCCAATGACTGACTTACAAAATATTGGCACAGTGTAGGGCTATTTAACAGTCCCGATTGGAGGACCTTCTATTGATATCTTTTAGTAGGGTAAGATTACTTATAATAATAAATAAGCACTGTAAAGGCAAATTATTTGTCTTATTTTTTGTAAAGGTATAATGAAGAAACAATCTTTTAAATCAATACTATAAGAGGTCATCCTTTAGACAACAGGGAAGGCAAAGGAATTCCAGATTTTAGAGAACCCACTGGTTGAATCACAATATTAATAGCTCTTAGATCTCTCACCATTCTCTATTTTCCAGATTTCTTTTTAATAACAAACACAGGAGAATTCCAAGGACTGGTTGAGTCTTCAATATGCTGAACATCCAGTTGTTCCTGCACCAGCTCTTCTAAAGCCTGCAGTTTCTCTGCTGTTAAAGGCCATTGTTTAACCCCTATAGGTTTCTTAGTTAACCATTTTAAAAGTAGGGCTGTTGGTACCTCTGAAAATTTGATAGTTGTTTTGTTTTTCTTTATACATCCTGAATGGTTAGTGACTGCTTTTATAGTACCTTATAATGTACTTCCCAGAAACATGAGTTGGTTTATGTTCCATTTCTGAGATTGCAGGAATGTTACTTTGGGTTTTCCATTGCTGCAAGAGATCATGACCCTATAGATTCACTGCTATATTAGCCACATATGACCTCAACATTCCTCTCTGTCCTTCTGGCTCTTATGCATTCAACCAATCTTGTGCTTTGTTTTGCTTGAGATAGGGGTCCAGTTCCCAGGAATTGAACATCTGCCTCCTGAAGAGGCCAATTTGGATGACAGGATTCTGGAGTTATAATCGTCACTTCTGCACCTGTGTTCAGTAATCCTTCAATTACAATGTTATTTATTCTATGCTCAGCTTTGGTTTTTGATCATTTATAGAAGTTTTCCAAAATATACGTTGATATGGGATCTCCTCTGTATGCTGTGAATATCATTGGCTAATAAAAGAACTGCTTTGGGCCTATAGCAGAGCTATAGGGGAACAGAGCTCGTAGGGGAAAACTGGGCTGAATACTGGTAGAAAGAAGGTGGAGTCAGAGAGGAGCCATGGAGCCACCACCAGAGACAGATGTGTTGAAACTTTGCTGGTAGGCCATGACCTCATAGTGATGCACAGACTAATGGAGGTGGGTTAAATTAAGATGTAAGAGTTAGCCAATAAGAAGATAGAGCTAATGAGCTGAGCAGTGATTTAAATAATATAGTTTCTGTGTGATTATTTTGGTTCTTGGTGGCCAGGTGAACAAGCAGCTCTCTAACAATAATACATTTACTATTTTCTATTGGAATTTTTTTATTCATCTGCCATGTTTACTCTATCATCCAGAGCAATATTTTTTTTATGACATGTACTGGATTTTCTAATTTTCCTGGGAAAGCATGTCCTTCATAGTGACTGGGAATGACTGGACCATGTTTGACCTGGGGGTCTGTGAGAGTCCCCCCAAGGAGTTTCGGGATGATAATGTGTCACATTGTTTGTCTCTTGTTGATCTACATTCATTGGTTCAATGTTGGCCTTCACCACATCTTCTACATAATCCAGAAGATTGAAACCTTCTATTTTTGTAACTCCCAGAGGAGACATTATTTCTAGGAATGCCTTGTCTACAATTTGTTCACAGATGTTCTAGTCTACCACAGTTAAAACATTTTGCATTTTGATGTCTGTTCATACTTTTAGAAATTGCTTCTCCTACGCAAGCCTCAGTATTATAGTCAAATGACTCAACATTGGTTGTATGCCAGATCCATTCATCTATTGGTGTTGATTTGACCTTTAAAGGCCCAAGTATCTTTTTGCATTCTAAGTTGGCATTTTCAAAAGTCACAGGTTCAATAAGGACTCTTCTAGCTTCTGAATCTGTTACCCCTATTTATACATCTTTAGTTAATATTTTTAAAAAGTCACTAAAGAGTTCTCTTGGAACATGAATTACCTTAGTATATGATTCAATTCTTCTTCTTCTTTCTTGAATCCTTTCCTAAGCATTCAAGGCTGCTGTACAGCATAGGGCAAGATGTGTTCTTTGTAAATAGCTTGACTCTGTGGATCAGCATAACAGACCTCGCCAAGAATTTTATCTTGGGAAGCCTTAAATCCTTTGACTCTACCTTGATGTTCTAGGACTTTAGCCTCCTCTCTATGATAGTACTTCCACTTCAAATGTGGCACTGAGATTAATTGAAGCCAATCATGTGCAGTAACCCTATTGCTTGAAGCCCGTGTCTTTACCATCTCCATAACAAATGGTGAATGCAAGCCACAAGATACTACCGCTTGCTTAATTTCTTTTAGATCTTTCATACCTGTAGGTTTCATTTTACATTTTTTCATTCCATTTGGGTATTAAGTATTTGCTGGCTTTTCCGGGGCAATAATAGAATAAGCAGCTAAAACTCTTGTTAAGTCATCTCTAACTTGGAGAGGTACTGGTGTTGCTAAATCCTTTGCCTGTACCTCCTCTCTTAGCTTATTAGTTCTGATCAGTTCCTCAATCAATTCAAATCTTATTATTATTGTCTTTTGTAAAGCCTGAATCTCATGACTGGTGAATATTTCTAATGATTTCATTAAATCAATTAATTTATAGTTCTCTTATGGTTCATAAGCACATGTGATTCCGAGGTTTTTAATTTTTCCATTAGTGATGACTTCTCATCTTTAGATATTATTTGGATAGTGCGTAGATTGCATTCTTGGAGGGATGTTATATCTGCTAGTCTATCATAACTTTTTTTTAACAGATTTTGGTTGTCAATTTCAACAGTATAAATCATTTCAGATAATCGGTACCCTTTTCTAAAGTTTCATAACCCATTGACATGGATTGAATTTTGCCTGTCAAATTAAGGTTATCATTTTAAATACTATGAATCCTTTCAGTTAAAGACTGTATATTTCCTAAAAGTTTCTCACTCTTTACTCTGTTATCAAACCATTTCTTTAAGGATATAATATGAAGAACAAAGCTAATAGCTGCCATGGCCACAAAAATATATGTACAAGGTAAGTCATGTAGCTCTTGAAGAATTCCATCCATAACAGAAACAATAAGGTTGTTAAACTCCTGGATGGTGATATTGTCTGCCATTATCTTGGGTTTGGTTTACAATTTTCAAATGTATTTATTTATTAATCAAATTAATTTACCTCCATTATAATTTTCAAAAAAATGTTGTAGGTATAATAATCTTTATTGATCAACAGGTATTGCAGTTACAGCAGTAAGGCAGGTCAGAAAAAGTACCTGAGCTTAGAATTACTAACACATTTATTTAAATACTTAAAAGCAGCACACCTGCATACGGAGGAGGTTTGAGTTGGGCAGAAGGTCATGAAACACAGAGTTTGCATGCAGTCATGAGCTGCATGGTTACTGAACAGAGTTTCAGGCCAGACATTTGTGGATCTGAACTGGGAATGCAAGCTTGTGTTCCAGGTAGAGTTAGAGCCTCTGCTCCTGGGATCACAGCTCAGCCTGATCAGAGTAGGCCTGATAGAAGCCAGAGAAGCATTGGAAGAGTTGTGGCAGAAAGCAGTAGGCAGCGGTAGGCCGGACCAAGTTACGTGGGTGCAGGCCTTAGCAGGAACTTGCCAAATTGCCGCAGCTGGCCTGTGAGCCAAAGCATGCAAAGCTATGTGACAGAGGGGTAGATCAGCTGTGTAGGGTGGGAGAAGGCTGCAGATGTGGGTCTGAGCAAGGCCTGGGAATGGTGTGGACTCAGGCCACGTGGATGCCAGTTTGTTGGTGTACAAGAGAGTTCCAAAATAGCCTGGAATGAAGTATAATAAAGGTTTATTTATTATGGGATTAAACTCACAGAAAGCGTAGCCGTGTGCAGACCTATGTGAGTGCTAGGAACTGGAACCAAATCCAGCACCAAAGAGGCCCATGCATGCTTTTTGTCTGCATTTATAGTACATGAGCCCATGCCCAAAGCGGGCCGGGATTTTACAGGCTATCGGCTAAAGGTGTTCCCACAGCAGTGCTCTATTTGATGGGAAAACACTTGCTCATGCCATTGAGGGAGTTGGGCACGAGGAAATTTCGTAGAGAAGGGCTGGGTATTGAAATGACTCTGAAAATCTCGCCCTTTCTTTCTTTAGAGAGGTGAAGTATTTTCATGACTGCTCCTTTGTGGAGAGAGATTAACTTCCACTTCCACCTTTCTATTTACAGAGACCTTTAGACCCTGATAGCCTATTGCAGCAAAGTCGGTAATGGGCTAACATCTTAGCTTCATTTAGGGTTAATAACATTGTTTGAGTGGGAAAAGCTCAAAAAAATTGGAAAGAGAAAATTCTCTAGGTTAAGTACACTTAGAAGTATTGCCTGTTAGAAAACAGAAAAATGTCTTTAGCAGAGGCATTTTTTTCCTTCAAAAAAATGAACACTGCAGGGTCAAAGCATCCTTTCAATACATCCATTTACCAGAGTGGTTGATTATATTGATTTTTTCTCCACAAATTTCATTCAAAATAATATGTATTTTTAAAGTAGTATTTCACAGTCCTGGCACTGTTCTTAGAATCCAGAATATTCCTTTTATCTCCTTGACATGTGTCAGCAACAGCTATATTAAAACTCCACATTTTAATTTTCCTGAATTCAATTCTCTTGATGAATTTCTTCGTGCTGGATGCCTGCAGTTCTGACTTCAAAAGAAGCTTTTCATGAGCAGGGGGATAAATGGCAGCAGAACCAAGGAAGGATTGGGCCAGGTGACACTGGTGCCCCCTTTACCCTTCCATTCTGAGATGGAACATGTAAATCTGCACTAACTGAGTGGAGAGCACCTCATGGTACTATAGCCATAGGCCTTTCTCAAGAAACTGTGCCATGGAAGGGCGAGTTCACAGAGGGACTCTGATGTGCAACCCAAACTCTTTTCATCCATCCTTGAGGTGGGAAACCTGAAGCTTAAAAAGGGTAGACTGTAAAAAAAAAAAAACTATTGGCCACATTGATGGGCTGGTGCCTAAGAGATGAAACTTGGGGCTGTCTGTGTTTAGGGGAGTAGGTGAATTTAGTGTCTGAGGCTGTTGCTCACTGGGGGTGAAGAAGGACCAGGAAGTCTATTGGTCCACACAGATGGAGTGTCTTCTGGGCTGTATCCACTTCTTTCTCTAAGGGTCTAGTCTTTGGACACTTAGTATCCACCAATTAAACTTTCCTTTTCCAGAGCTCCAGTCTCTTGATTCGTTCCCCCAAAAGGAGTAGACAAATTTTAGCATCTCCTGACTGTAGCAGGCTGAATAACTCAGGTGTCCTCACAGGAAGACTAAATGGTACTCAGATGCAGGACAACTGAGGAGGAGGAGGAGAAGTAGGTGAATCTAAGAGAAGCAGCTGAGCTGGGGTTGAGTAAGAAGAGACTTTAGACACTAGAGATGCTTATAGAATGTTGTCCACACGGTCCTTCTAGCTATCAATGGTTACGTCCATGACAGAAAATACAGCACTGCCTTTTAGGAGTTCACAGAAGTGGTAGCTGCCACCAGATCCAGTAAGTATGTTCTGGCTAATGTTCCCTCTAGGACCCTGTTGGGGTGAGGGTAAGGATGCAGTGAACTTACACATCAATTCACACTATTCAAATTTAATTCCCCTAAGGTGATCATAAGCTATTGGGTCCTAACACAGAATCACAACACGAATAGAGCACGGGCAAAGCTTCCACTTGTACCCGAGTCCTTCATACTCTGGACAAGCACATCTCCTACTGCTGCTCCAAATGATTTGCTGATCCAGCCTACCTGCTTCCTGCTGCTTTCACCATTTGCCAGCAGACGGGTGCTGATTTGGACCGGCCCTTAGAGGAAGTCCCAGTTGGGACTAAGTAGCATCAGAACTTGGTGTTTTCCAGTTTGTGTTAAGGACAGAATAGTGAACAGTTGAGTCTTTCATGTGCCCTCTCTAGCTAGGTTCAAACGTCAAAATTCAACTCACAAGGTATTGGGCAATGGGGCTGGTTGGAGGTGATTAGGCCTTGCGATGGCTTAGAACTCTTAAAAAAAGAGTCTACGATAGCCACTCACCCTCCCATCTTGTAAGGACGCAGTGAGAATGTGGTATGGAACAAACCCTCAGGACACTACACCTGGCGCTCCTTGATCCTGAGCAATTAAGTCTGTAGAAATGTGAGAAATGGCGACTGTAACCAGTTTGTTCTGATTTTACTTCACATATCTAGAATAGTGAAGAGACCCGACCAGCCAACCCTTCCAGATTTACCTTTTATTTATGGGGGTGGGGGCAGGAGGCAGGTAGTGCTCATAAAAGCTTCAGAAATATTAAATGTCCATCATTCTAATTTCATTTTGGCATGTGGTACAATTCCTAACACTAAGCAGCTCAGAGGAGGGAGGCTTTATTTGACTCCCAATTAATTCCAGGCCACTCTGCACCAGTGAGGGGAGGTCAAGGAGCAACCTCTGGGAAAATGTTGAGAATTTTCCAATTCTAAGCTATTACCCTGATTAGCCTCCACAGTTACCTAACTATGAGTGTCCAAGATCCGTGAATGCATCTGTCACAAAAATAAAGCAATCCATTCGATCCTAGGCATGTCTATAGTTTCAAAAGTGCTTCTGCAGGCAACCTAGCAGGTGGGAGCTTGGGAGTGCTGGATGTCAAGTGGTGTAGCCATGGTGCATGCCAGTCCTCTCCAATGTGCCCAAGGGACTTGGTTAACAGTCTTAAGAAATGTTAGAAAACCTTTTTGAAAGAGTTTATCACTGGACATTATTTTCTAGAGATGTAGTGTTTTTGCTTGTGCCCATGGTGTATACACACACTTGTGTGCAGGCATGCGTGGCTGTACAAGTGGTCAGAGGCCAGAGGAGGGTACCATCTGTTCTCTGTCATTCTCTGCTTTAGTCCCTTGAGACGGGTTCTCTCATTAAACCTGAAATTTGGCAGTTTGGGTAGGCTTGCTGACCTGTGTTCTTTCAGGGTCTGCCTGTCTATAGTCTCATTTTCTCATGCTAGGCTACAGACATGCCCAGACATGCCTGCCTTTCTTTTACATGGATGTTAAAGATCCAAACTGGAATCCTCATGCTTTGTGTGGCAAATGTTCTTACCCACTCAGGCGGCTCCCAGACCCTGAATGATTGTTATAAAGTAGTAGGCCTGTTTATTCTCCTTCAAGCAAAAGCCTTATGTTACTGTTGTGCTAATTTGTGCACCCAAAACATGCTGGCGCCGCAGACACTCAGAAGTGGTGGTCTCGGTCAAAGTTAAAAGCAGGAGCAGACCTCCTCTTTCTTTACTCTCAGTTAAGATTATTTGTAAGCTTGGCTGTGACATAACATGAAGGGCTGAGTGCAGCAAAGTGTCTTGTTCCTGTGACTCGTGTCTGGTGTCCCTGGGGGAGCCTCTGCTAACTGATGAAGATGTCAAGGCATGTCAGGGGAGTGCCAACAGCTGCATATTCATTGATGTGCCAGAGGCACCCTCAGACTGTTTGTTCATCGCAAAGACAATTAATGAGTCGGCCTAATCAGGCTGTCTTATTATGTATGGGACACCAGTGTGGCTGATGTGCAAACAAACCAGCCTTGAGGAGCGCTAATTAATAATTCTGAGCCAGGCATTCTGAGAGGCCTTGTCACCCAGCTCTCGGGGGATCGGCAGCATCTCCTTTGCCGGGTTCTCATGTCCTCTGCATACAAATGAGTGACCACGCCAGCAGATCTCCTGTTTATTACAGGACTGTACTTTACCATTGTACAGGACTTAATAGAGATGGATACACTGAATGGGAAAATTGCCTCTCTTGGGCAAGTCACCAATAAAAATGCCTTTCTGTCCCCTCACTGACTATCAGATCTTCTAAGTACAGATGGAATTGGCTTTAGTGGGTCCCAGAACAAATTAAGCTGAATAGTGCTCATTGGGCATTCACAACCAGGGCCAGGTATTTAAACAGATAACTAAATACAGGGTTTCTCAATAAGATGTTAACTGGGAAGAAGGAAGACCACTGAGAGAATCAGAGAGGGCAGGATGGGCATGACAGCTAGTGAGGCGGGGCCCTCTGGTGAGGAGAGACTGGTCAGCATCCTGAGCCTGAGCTTGGGTAGAGAAGACGACAAGCCAGGTGATAGAGCTGGGTGCAGGAGGGTCGATGGCACAGCTTACAAGGCCCAGTTCCGAGCTGCTGCTGAGAAATGAGGCCTGAGTGCTGGCAATAAAACAGGGAGGACTATTGGGAAATCCTGGGCAGCTTCATGGGCACGGCTTTCCTGTAATATCTAGAAGACATGACCTCACAGCAAACTTCCTGATCCCCCGGCTCTTAGAATCTTCATGCCCCCTCTTCTGTAATGTTCCCTCAACTTTAGCTCTGGGGGTTGTGTTGTAGATGCACTGGCACAGACTTACCCAGTGATATGAGCAGTGGACCTGCCTGCTTTGGTGGGGGAAATCTTGCAGAGTCTTACCCCAAGATTAACAGCCACAGAAAATTAACAACTGCCAAGAGAGGAATGAACCTCTCCCCCAACCAAATGGTTATACAATACTAAGTGGGCAGCCATAGACAAATACCCACATGAGTCACAGGCTCTACAGAACCACTGTTGTGATCATGACACTTCCTCCAGTTGTTTCAAATTCCTATTTTCTTGATGTGGAAAATCATCTTCTGTTGTCCCTATGTCTCGAGCTGACTTCCAGACAGGTAGTCCATGCTTGGTCCCACTGTCTGCTACTGCCACCACTTTCTATTAAGTTATATAATCCTGGCAATTATTGTCCTAAATTCTGGATGTGTCTATTGTGGGACTTCTGCTTGTTACTGTATTCGGTCCTGAGGGCTGTACCTTTCCTTTGCATTGGTTATGGAAACCGCATACTGGCCTACTAGCTTTGCTGTCCTGGTGGAGTTGATCACTGTAGTTTTAAAGTTGTAACAGAAAGAAGGCTTTGGGAGGCCAAAATATCTCTTTGCCCTTCAGGTCTCTCAAGTGGTAGGAGATCTTAGACAGAGACAAATTTATTTATGGGTGTTTAGTCAGGGTTCTCTAGAGGAAAAGAACTGAAGAATACATATCTATCTGTCTGTCTGTCTGTCTCTCCCTCTATCTATCTATCTATCTATCTATCTATCTATCTATCTATC
>LOEQ01001956.1:39396-51578 GCA_001685075.1 Bramus lutescens | reverse complement strand
AGAGAGAGAGAGAGAGAGAGAGAGAGAGAGAGAGAGAGAGAGAGAGAATTGATTCAATAATTTATCTGTGATTTTCCGTAGTCGCTGGCCTAGCTTTGATGGTTTGCACTTAATTCGACCAAGACAACTTCTGCTCCAGCACCTTCCTGGCCTACTCTGTCTCATGTATCCTCCTGGTACCCTGTGGGGACATTGACTTGTGTTCCTGGAAAGGAAGTACAGCAGCCAGTGTATCTGGGTTGTGAGACAGTATGGAGGTCTTCACAGGAAGGGGGAGTTGGAAAGTATGACCTGGATCCTTGTCTTGGTTCCTCGGAGGCAGTCATACTTTGACTGTAGGCTCCCCAGTCTCCAACTGCAGAGCAGTGAGGGAAGCGAGAGATCAGGCTGGAGAGGAGAAGGCACCACCGTGTGAGTGCTTTGCAGAGGTGAGAATTGGGAAGCCTTTTGCCCAGAAGTGGTTTTCCACACTGTAGGAATGACAGAGATCCACGGAGAGAAGGTAGAAAGAGACTCCGGGCTGAGACCTGGAGCTTTGTGAGAACAGGACGGGCCATCATGAAAGAGAAATGGAAGGGCGTCTGCAGGTCTTAACGGCATAAGCTCGTTGTTTAAAAGGATGGCAAATGCATGGAGATTGGCAGTGGTTTGGGCCAAATGGTATAAAAATCGATACTTTTCATTAACTAAGTGCCTCGGAATTTGATTTGATCTTCTTTGCAGGCAATATCCCTTTAAAAGGGTAATTTATGCTCCTAAGTTCAGGCATAGCAACTAGCATTCATCAAAAAATATTAGCTCATTATAATTTTTCTTTGCTTAGGCTGGTGGTACCATTTGGAGATGTATCTATATAAAAATCTGTATATTGAGAGAATGAGGGGGCATAGGGTAAAATAAAAAAAGTTCGTTTGACACTGAAGGGGGTGGTGGATTCCCTTAGCATTCTGAGAGCAAACAGACATCATTATGAATCACTCCAGCTGATGAGCCTAATTCCTCTCAGTACTGTGGCGGCAGAGGCTCACATTTCAATCCTCCATGGACAAATCAATCTTTGTCACGTCCTCATACATATTCTATCATCTCGATGGCGAGGTTCAGAGCATTGCACTGGCCTGAGAATCAGAGCCCTTCTGAGGTAAACTAGCAAGCCGGAAGTCTTGGTCACCAAAATAAAGTGGTTTCTAAATTCAAGAGTTTTGCAAAACTGTCAGTGACCACGGGCTAGCCATGCATGTGAGGCATCAATGCCGCGCACTTGGGTAATCCTGGCTTTGTGGAGGAGGGCACCCTGCAAAAGCAGAGAGTTTTGTGTGAGTCTCTTGATAAGCAGTGGTAAATGACAGTAGTGCCAATACTGGAGCTTTTCCAATGTAGGCTGTTGAGTGTGGATGTGCCCACGCCACCCATATACATAAACATACACATATAAGCATATATGCAGATACATCTTACATATGAAAATGTATACACACACACACACACACACACACATATATGAGTCATAGCCGTAGACTCAGATGCCAGGCTCCTTAGCACAGCATGTGAAATTGTGAAGTGAAAGAAAGTCACAACTGTCTTGGAAAAAATCTTTTTATTTCTCCTTTCGTGAAAATTTTATATAAGTAAAATCGATCACTTCTATTTGTCTAGATCTTTGAAGAATTTAGGGTATTTTATCCATGGGAAATTATTGTGTGCATATTTTACCTACCTGGACTGATGCTCAGCCAAAGGCCTATGGCGATTTGTCTGTACTTCCAAAGGCAGCCATGACAGACTATCACACATCAGATGGCCTAGACAATAGAACTTAGGTTTGTGAGCCTGGAGCCTGAGATCAAGGCTTTGGCTGCTTTTTTTTCTGAGGCCAGTAAGGCAGTCTACATCACTCTCCCTGCCCAGCCCCACCCGCTTCTGGGTTTGCTGACACACGGTTTGCATTTCCTGACCGTCCCTGTGTCACACACATTTCAGCCTCCATCCCCACCCGACAGTCTCACTGTGCATTTGTGTGTCCACGTTTCTTCTGTTTACATGGGTGACAACACTGGGCCAGAGGCCTGGATCACTCCAGCGTAACCACATCGAACTAAGCTTCTAAGTCAGATCACATTCTGTATGCTGGCATTTAAGACTTCGGGGTATGAGCTGGGGACAGATGCAGTTTTCCTATTACTCCCTCTGCTGACATCTTGCCAGGACACTCTTTTCTCAGTGGTGACATACATTCCGCTTATGACAACACCCAAGCGTCTACAGAGTGGGCTGTGCAGCACTGTCTCTTCTGCAGTGACAGGCAGATCGTATCCCATCGCCATTTGATTAGACTAAGGCCTTGTGACTCCTGAGGCTGAACTGTCCAGGAAGGAGATCTCTGCTCTTGCTCTTTACAATGTCCTCCAGGGCAATCTAGCCTCCACCTTGTGACAAAACTGAAGCTTCTACGCAGAAAAGGCCTCCTGGGAGAGTAGGAAAGCCCCCGACGACAGCCCTGTCTAAACAAAGCCAGCGGTCACTATAAATCACAGCGGCATTATCAGGGCATTCTGTCCTTAGTCAGGTTTCCTGTGACCCCTTGTGAATCAGAGAATCTCTTGGGTACACAAAGAGTTGTAATCAATAATAGTTGCTACTTAAGCTACAGTGTCCTGGAGTAGTTGCTAGCGAGCACCTGGAAGATTGAAGCGGTTTGGTATCTGAAGCGGGATGATTTATATCCCTAACAGAAATCCCAAACAGAAGGCCTTGGTTTGGGAGAACAGGAAACCGAAAGTTCGCAAGAAAAGCATCATTGCCCGTGATGACCTCGTGATTCACGCCTGGAAAAGAAGGGCGTGCTCTGTAGCTAAGGAGCACTTGGCAAAACTGGTATTTGCAGGCATGTAGAAGATAGCACACCCGTAAATGGACCCATGACTCTGGTTTAGAAAATTACCAGGTAGCATTGATGTGCTAAGAGTGTTTGGGTTTTTATGATAAAACGTGAAGAGAGAGATAAGGTAAGTTTTAGAAGAATTTTGATTTCTGAGCATAATGTAAAGATAACATTCTAATTTGGACCTTGAGGTATGAAGAATATATTTGTTTCTCACTTTTTCCTCTATCTCATTGGTAAAGATTCTGATAGAAGAGGTGACCTAGGCAAAGACGGAAAACAGGTGATGCCATGAGCCTAGGAGGAGAGGGCAAGTCACGCGAGCGCATGCAAAAAGCTTCATGTGTAATTCAGGACATTTGAAGAGGCCATAAAATACACACAATTTTTAAGATTCTTTTAAAAATGTATTTCTTTTTCTGTGTAATATGTTTGCCTCTAGGAATGTCTATGCAGCACATGTGCACAGTACCGAGAGAGACCAGGAGCCAATTGGAAGTGGAGTCACAGATGAATGAGAGTTGCCACCATTGGGTGCTGAGAATTGAGCCCTGTCCTCTGGAGGACATGCTTGTTGACAGAGTAATAAGGCATCTCTCTAGGATCTTTAGATTTCTATTAGTATTCCCCGAATTTTCTCTTACAGCCCGAACACAGTGAAGTCAGTCTCAAAGAATACGTGGGTTTAAATTTTTGTGCTGCAGACTAGATTTATAATTTCATAACTGCACCTCTAATATTATTTAAGAAACACAGTTTGGATGTGACCTGGCCCTTTGCCTGAACTTTGGCCAAGTGTGTATAACAGAAGGAGCCATAAAACCTTTGCAGCAAGGTTTCCCAAGCCGACCCCTGGGACCTTGACCCAGATCAACCAACTTAGCTGAGGGGAGTCACATTTTTTGCTGCTTCTCCTTCAACATGACAGATAAACAAGTGAAGACACCCAATTATATACAACAGCTTTTTTTTTTATTTTCAGAGAAAAGTAAATGCCCCGCCCATTCCCATCTGGATTTCTGATACACAATATTGTAAATAAAGCTTGCTGTTGAAATAACCAAGAGGGGGAAGTTCCTCACTTAACAACCAGTAGACAAAACAACTTAGAGATGACAATATGCAGGAGAATTTTTCTGCCTCAGACACACCCCTATAGGTGGAACACCATCTTTACTGGACTTGATCAAAGTGCATAGGAACGTAACTGAAGAGAAGGAGTTTGTGGTTGGAGCTGTAACATGGCGGTGCCTGGCTTGCCTAGTATTGGTGGGTGCTACCTTTGATACCTAGTATCAGAAAACGACAGAGAGAGAGAGAGAGAGAGAGAGAGAGAGAGAGAGAGAGGAACAGAAAGAATAAAGGCAACATGTTTTAGTGCAACTAAGTTTGAACTGTGTACTATACACATTACTGCCCCAATAATCAAGATGTGGTAAGTTTCTCCTTACTTTGAACATGTATTCTAACTGAAAGTGCTCATCATTTGGTTCTGATCATACTTGATGACAATGGGTGATCAACACAAGTCACCCCTAGGACTGTGTAGGATTGGACAGTGGTTGCGGTGGGAGGGAGGAGCCAAGGAGCCCTTTGACACTAGGCAGCTTCTTTCTCCTATGCCTTTGTCAGCCACTCCGCTTTCATCTATGGCACACAGCAGAAGAGCAGGAATGTTTGCTCTGTGAGGCGCTGTGGGTGAAGGTTTTGAAAAGGACTCGGATGTACACAGAGTGGAGAAAGGGGAACAATTTAAATAAAGACAACTTGACAAATCCCCAGCTCTTTGGAATTCCACATAGTTTTCCCTCATTCTGAATCTGTAAGTTTCCATCGAGGACGCGCATGAGGCAGAAGGCACCTAAGTGAGTGTTCTCTGCTCTTAGCCTCTTGTCCCCTTTCGTGTCCACTGATTTTCATTTAGGGAGCTGGGAGTTACACCCACAGTTATTACTAAAATTGATTTCGAGTCCACCTACAGCTGCCGCCACCACGTTTCTGAGGCTGATAAAACATCCATTTATCAAGATGTCTGAATTGAGTAAAAAGCAAAACAAGAACCACTAATGGCATCGCCTGCTTATTTGTATTTTTAAGGAAGAGATTCATTTTCTGGCTTCGACTGTCCCTCCCTCCCTCCCTCCTGGGTTGAGGTGCCATGTGTTGGCAGAGAAGAGCAGTGGCACCTTGAGTAATAGATGTCTGGGAGGTTGTCTGTGCAGGCAGGTGCACCGGTAAGAGACAACCAGCATTCTGCTGGAATTTCTGTAGATAATTACATTACACGGGCTTGGAAAATGTCAGGCATGAAATAATAAACAGGACCCTGGGCTTGGCTGCTCTTCCTAATCCGATAGAGCCATCTATGGAGCCCTCTGCTTCTCAGCTCTCTGTCAGGGGGGATGGTCTTCAGTCAGCAGCTCCTTCCTCACGAAATACTGCACCGGCTAGCATTTTTCCACCCTCTCCACAGTATTAATTAAATTACATAAAACTGGCAGTGCTTAAATTCTGGCATCTGTATTGTCTCACTTAATTACACCCCTGGCCTCCTTTCAGAATGCTTTCATTTGCTACAGGGACATCTATTGGACAGAAGGGAGAGTCAGATGCTAGTGATCAGGCAAACCATGCCTACTGCTTGGCCTACCCTCCCTGCCTGAGTATTTCTGCAAGTCCTCTGTCCTGGGCCACTTCTGTCCTTTCCTGGGGGACTTCAGCTGGATGGCAGTGGCAGAGAATTACTTTGAATTAAGAACAGTTCCATGTTGGGCCTCAGAAATTCGTTTCATCTCCCCCATTCTAACTATTTCTTTGAAACGCATGTAAGAACACTGTACAGCCAACACGTTTCCGTCTTCGGTACCATCCAACAGCAGCCTTACTGTGAACGCTGTGACTCCAAAGCGGGGGGCTTACACCCATGCTCTAAGAGACCATTCCCGCCTTCCCTGAATTAGGACGGGTCAGGTCTGGGTCAGGTCATAGTAGACAATCCATTCGATAGGCAGAAAGCCAGTTTCCCAATGTGAGCTCATGAGAAAATAAAACAAAGACCCCCCAATATTTGTTAATGTAGTTCTTTTTAAAACAATGTTTTGTCTATTCTTTGCAGTTTCATGTATTTTGTCTATATTCATCTCCCTTTTCCATTGCCTTCCACTCTCTCCAACTCCCTGCCCTGCCAACCTCATGTTCAGAGAGAGAGAGAGAGAGAGAGAGAGAGAGAGAGAGAGAGAGAGACAACAGATGTGGAGTGAAGTTTGTCTTGGCAACTATTACTGAGCATAAGAGGTATCTGGAATGTGGTTGACATGCTAGCTATCACTCCATTGAAGAAACTTTGTTCCTCCCAGCAGCAATCAAAGGCCATTGTCTCCTTATCTAAGGCTGCAGCTTCATGTCTACTTCCCATCTTCCAAGCTCAGATTTTGTCTAGCTTGAGTTTGTGCAGCTCTTATGTGTATTGTCACCGTCTCTGTGACTTGACATATGTGCATCTCCCCTGCTGCATCTGGAAAATGCTGTTTGCAAATCGGCTGAATCCTACAAGATTTCTACCAGTTCTTCATATGCCCTGGAGCCTTGGGCACGCTTGTGATGTAGGCATCCCATTTATGGATGAACATGCCAAGATCTTTTATCCTCTGGATGCTGTCCAGTTGCAAATCTCATCTTAATTATCATTTACTGAAGAATAAGCCTCCGGATGAGGGTTGAGCATTGTGCTGCTCTATGGGTATAACAGTATGTCATGAGGGGTCATTGTATTAATATTTCTATTTAGCAGAATAATGGTGGGTAGCTTTTCCACTATGGTCCATGATCTATCAAGCCTCATTGACTCTGTCAAGGATGGGTCCCATTTCATGGAATTGTACTTAAATCTAATCAAAAAGTATGGTTACTCTTTAAACATTCCTGGCCTCATTGTATGAGTGGGCATATCTTCCAGGAAGGCCATCGTTGTGATTCTCAAAGTTCATAGACTGATGGTTTTCTCCTCCAGTGGTAAAGTCCAGCACCTCCCAACACCGTGAACTCTAGCCAGAAGTAGAAGTGGCAACGATGTCATTACCAAAGCTGTGGATGTCTTGAGCTGCCATCCCATTCTCCCCAGCATGTTCTAGTTTTCATGGGGCCACTAGATGTGACGCTCACATTGTTTATCTCTGTAGATGAAGTGTGAGGAGTTGTTTTCTCTCTCCTGTCTTTAGAACGTACTACTCTGAGGCACCACTCCTCCTGCTACCACACGGCTCTCTAATAATTTCATCATGTAGGGAGCAGCATGGTCCTGCCGAATAAATCCACAGCCGTTGTATTAAAACTGAAACCAATGGAAAAATACTAAAACACATTAAGATTAATTGTATGTCATTCAATTCGTTATTGTGGAATAATTAACCCTAGACTGAAGGGAAGGGTGAGCAAAATAATTTCTTATGTGGAAAGAATTATTCTATCCTCCTGATGACAGAAATCATGGTACCCTACCTTCATTTCTGCTGCTCCAGTAAAACACCTTGATGAAAAGCCGCCTAGGGGAGTAATAGTTTGCTTCAGCTCTCAGTTCCAGGTTAGAGTTTATTATGACGGTGGAAGCAGTGACAGGAACTTCAAGAAGTCAGGCTTGTCACATCTGCAGTCATGAGCATAGAGAGATGGGTGTGGATGTGCTCACTCTCTCTCCAATAGACAGGATTTCCCCATGGAATTAACTTAATTAAGACAGTTCCCCCACAGACATGACCACAGGGCAACCCAATGAAGGCAACATTCCTGTATTGAGACTCAGATAATTTTGGGTATGTCAACTTGACTAATAAAGTAAATCATAACACCCTGCTTTTAGGCTCTTTATTTGGTAATCAATGATTTTTATAACCAAATGGCATACCCAAGCTTCAACATCCCTGATCCTGAGTTTTGTTGCTGTAACAACAGAACTCAGCTTTGTCTAAGTGGAAAAATAAGCATTATCCCCTATCCTGAAAATGTTTAAAAACAAACCATTAGGGCAAGGTACACTTCCAAGGGCTTTAGGAACATTGTTTGTATTACAAAACCATTTCAGCATGTATTAAAAATCTTCGATATTTTAAAGCCTATAATATTGTGCCTGCATTTAACTATCGGTTGCTTGTTCTGACCTGAATCTGCAGGTGAGACATCCCTGGCCTTAATTTATGCACAGTAACTTGTACAGATGTGTTTTACTGAAAGTCATGACAGCTGAATATTTTTTAAGTCACCATCATCATTTACCACACTCATATAAAAATACAATTCCAGCACAGTAAAAGCTACTACATTTTTCTTACCTTGTTTTGTAAGAAAAGCATCAAGGAATAGCACACCAGAGACACATGGGCAAATTTCACAGACAATTCAACTTTGGGTGCATTCTTAGTGTTTAATTGTGCAACCCTTCACCCTTCAGGTTATTATGATTGGGTTGAAGCATTTACATTTATATTTCTTATCTGGAAGAGATAATTAGATATTTTTCACTGTGAAATAATTTACATCAATGGGTTGTAACTCTCAATATGTGGTTTTATATTGCACATTTAAATAATATAATACCTGTCTCCGTTAATTTGACTGTAATTGTCTCCATCCAGTCATTTTATTTTCTTTTCAAAAACACAGCTAGCTAAAACAACACACTAAATGTCTTCAGTTTATCACTTAGGAATTTTAGAAGAGGTGATGTTGTTGGCTCACTTGGAATTTTTCAGGATCTCAATCTGTAAAATGATAGTGTTTCACATGAAAACAGGGCTGACAAGAGCTCCAGCTAGACATGAGGAACACATGCGCACACTGAGTATATGGGGTATGCAGAATCCAAGGCACATGGGCAGCATATGGACCGTGTGAAACACATGCTGGGCCTTTGGCTTGGGAGGGTTTTTTGTTGGGATTTGTTTATAGTTCTTTCTATATATGAACCAAAATACTTTTCTGCTGTTCATTAAAAGAGAAAATTTACTTTCTGAATTTTATAAGGCAGCTTGTTCTTAGCCTAGGCTGGTCTAGGATTTTTCTTTTGATGACAATTGGTCTTAATTCCTTGTTTGTAGATTATTTATTTCCTCAGGGATTTCACAGACTTTGGTATATGGGCTGAGTTAGGTCCATGTGATGGAAGGAAAGTCCTGAAAGAACATAGCTTAGAAGAAAAAGTATCTCTGCAGACAGCATCTTAGATCAACTTTATTCTGATGCATTACCACCAACAAGAGTTTCACAATTGAAAATTTGGTTGCATGGAACCAGGGCTTCTGAAACATATATTGGCTACCCTCTGTGAAAAAGCCTGACTGATTCTTGATAATTATGGGGTGGGGATGTGGCTTAGTGATCAATGGAGCTGCTACCTAACAAGCACCAGGCTCTCAGTACCTTCCTCAATGAGGCAGAAGAAGAGGGAGGGGCAGTGAATAGCCCTGGACACAGCTAATATTGGTGAAATAAAGAATATAATTTAACACATTAACTTTATACATTTTATAATATGTTGTAGGAGGCTGTTAGTTCATTCCTTGTTGCTCAGCCCCAAAATAATCACACAGAAATCATATTATTTGCAATACTTTGTGGCCAATCACTTAAGCGTATTGCTAGCTAGTTCTTATATCTCTGGTTAACCCGCTTCTATTAATCTGTATCGCCATGTGGCTGTGGCTTACTGGCAAGTTTCCATCCAGTGTCAGTCTCTGGCGGGACTACATGACTTCTCCTTGACGCTGCCTTCTTTCTCCCAGAATTCAGTCTAGTTTTCCCTGCCTAACTCTATTCTGTCCCATCATATGCCAGAGAAGTTTCTTTATTCATTAACTAATAAAAGCAACACATATACAGTAGGACTTCCCACACCAATAATACTTTAGAAACTTGTGAGAGATTCCAATTTCTTATGAATTGAATTGGCAGCAAAATGTACATTATTCAAGGGAAGGTCATCAGGGCTTATGAAACAGTTATAACTTATAGTTATAATTTTAATGTTATAATTTATAGCTGGCAAACAAAAGTGCCCTTCTCTGAGTATCTTGGCTTCTCAGAAATTCAGTTTCTTGTTAAGAAACATGTGGTGTTAGTGGTGGCATTGAATAGACATTAGACCATTGTGCATATAAAATATTTTGTAAAGAAAGGGTAAACATCTTTTAACATGCAAATGCACTGATGATAATAATAAATGATCCCACTAAGGGGCTGAGGAGATGCTAGGCACGAGGGAGGATGCTCTCCACACATGCTCCCGTCTCCCAGAGTGGTGCCCTTGGTAGCTTATCAGCTATACCTCCCCACCAAGTAACATAAACATCCCCAAGCCAATATCTTCCTATTACTAATTAGTTGCATCTGGAATAAAGTATCTGCCAACAGAGAGTCGACTCATAGCTCTCTACATTGTGAGTTTTTTAATTAGACTAAAGTTTGAGCCGATAGTATATTATATTTTTGATGACACTAATGTGAAACACTTAAATAGGAGACCACTTCTTTTTGTATTTTAAAAAGCCCACACAAGTAAAGCAGGCACACTGAACGATATCACTGAGCTCCAAATGTTTTTCCCCTCAAAATTTATGTACTGAAATCTACTCACTGAGGTTTTGGCCTTTGGGCAAATACTTTTTTCCTCAACAGCCTGCAGAAAATTTTACTTCTCCTTTCCACCATTTGATTTTGTAGTGGGGTATCACCTATGTTCAAGAGACACCCCCCCACACACACACTAAACATACTCTACTAACTTCTTGATCTTTGACTCCCAATTGTTGTTTATTGCTCAATGATAATTTGCTATATAGCATAGTGCACTGACCTGGATGGGATCGTTTAACTTAATTAATTTTTTAAAATGATTTATTTTTTTAATTTTTAAAAATTGGTTTAATTGAGCTATACATTTTTCTCTGCTCCCATCCCTTCCTCTCCATTCCCCTTCAACCCTCTCCCATGGTCCCCATGCTCCCAATTTACTCAGGAGATCTTGTCTTTTTCGACTTCTCATGTAGATTAGATCCATGTATGTCTCTCTTAGGGTCCTCATTGTTGTCTAGTATTGACATAAAAATAGGCAGGAGGACCAATGGAACCGAATCAAAGACCCAGATATTAAAACACACACCTGCGGACACCTGTTTTTTTTTATTTTGACGAGAAGCAAAAAATATAAAATGGAAAAAAGAAAGCATATTTAACAAATGGTGCTGGCATAACTGGATATCAACATGTAGNCCCATGGTCCCCATGCTCCCAATTTACTCAGGAGATCTTGTCTTTTTCGACTTCTCATGTAGATTAGATCCATGTATGTCTCTCTTAGGGTCCTCATTGTTGTCTAGTATTGACATAAAAATAGGCAGGAGGACCAATGGAACCGAATCAAAGACCCAGATATTAAAACACACACCTGCGGACACCTGTTTTTTTTTATTTTGACGAGAAGCAAAAAATATAAAATGGAAAAAAGAAAGCATATTTAACAAATGGTGCTGGCATAACTGGATATCAACATGTAGAAGAATATAAAAATAGATCTATATCTAGAACTGTGCACAAAACTCAAGTCCAAACGGAATAAACACCTCTACATAAAGCCAACCACATTGAACCTTATAGAAGAGAAAGCAGGAAGTACACTTGAACGCATTGGCACAGTCCAATAAAAATGATTTATTATTATTAATTATTATTACTATTTTGTACCAACTTTCCCTCTGTCCTCTCCTCCCAGTCCCTCTTCCACCCACCTTTCTTCTGCTCCTCCATCCACTCAGTTTGGTTAATTTTTAAGCTCTCAAAAACATGTGTATTGAAAGTTTTCTTTTGCAATATGAATAATAGAAAAGCACCCCAAAGGGAATTCTTCTTCTCCCAACCCCTTCTGTGTGTCTCTCTGTGTTGGTTTACGTGTTTGTGTGTGTTTGTATTTGTCTCTTATGAACATTCTAGAGCTAGAATACACTAAAAGGGTTTATTCATGGTGGCATTGTGACCTTGAACTCTTTCTTGATCTCAGGAGTTGAGTAGTTCCCTTGGAAGCATTCTTACAGCACCCTGAAGTCAGAGAAAAACACTCAAAGCATACACTTTAAACTCAAAACAAACATTTTATCATCCCCTCCCACCATTTAAAAAAAGAAAAGAAAAGAAAAAAAGAAAAAGAAATCTTTAAATTCATATTTTCTCCACCAAATACTTTGATTCCATAAAGGGCGACCAGCCAGAACCAGACAGGTACCAGTATCCCAGTATCCGGAACCCAGCCATGGAGGCC
>LOEQ01001956.1:13991-24837 GCA_001685075.1 Bramus lutescens | reverse complement strand
TCTATCTATCTATCTATCTATCTATCTATCTATCTATCTATCTCTCTATCTATTGGTCTTTGTATTTTTTTGTTTTTTTTAATTTATATTTTACCTTTTGTTATATGGGTGGTTTGGCTGCATAAATGTACACGGAGCTCATGCATGTCAGGTATCTGAAGAGGCCAGAAGATGGCGTTGGTTCACCTGGAACTGAAGTTACAAATAGTTAATAAGCTGCAATGTGGGTGCTGGGCATTGAACCCAGGCCCTCAAAAGGGGCACCCAGTGTTCTTAACCACTAAGTCATCTCTCCAGCCCCTTTGGTTTTCAGAGGGAAAGGTTTGCAATGTGGGTTCAATTTCCTTTCTTGAATCAGTCTCAGTAATTTGATAATTTTCTAAAACTTCTCTTTAAATTAGGTTTTATTATTTTTTCTTACAATGTATTGTGATCATGTTCTCTCCCTTCCCCATACTTCTCCCAGACCATCCCTACCCACCCAACTTCACATTCTCTCTCTCTTTAAAAACAAAATAAAAGCAATTATGAAAAATAATAAAAGCAAAAAAAAAGGAATAAAAAACCAAAGCAGCAAGACTATAATTAAAAAACCAAAATGCTCCAAAGAATGGAATCTGTTTTGTGTTAGCCAACTACGTCTGGGCATGGAGTCTGCCCTGTACTGTGGTTGATATACCCAATGTCACTCCAGTAGAGAAAACCAATTTCTGCTCTCTCAGCAGCAGTTATTAACTACAAAGAGCTTCTTGGTTAGGAGTGGAGCCTTCCTCCCATTCTCAGTGTTGGGAGTGTCTGGTTGGAAGGCGTGCAGGCCTTGAGTGTTCTGCCACAGTCTCTGTGAGTTCCTACACACAGCACTACTTTTGTGTCTGAATGAGAGTTCCCTGCAGTCACGCACAAGGCTCTGACACTCTTCCTGCACCCTTTTCAACAGAGACCCCTGAGTCCCCACATCTTGTTTAGGGCTGAGTGCTCCAAATTCTCTCATTCACAACACATTTCACTGAATCTAAGGCTATGGTTTGGGCACAGTCTGAGGGTTTCTTCCAAAGCTTGATGTGTTTAAATTTGATTCTCATTGTAAGTATTAAAGGGGAAGAAATTAAAGTTGATTTTGGCATGCAGAGGCAGGTCCTTGGGAAAGTATTAGGATTAGATATATTTTGTTGATCAAGAGCCTATGATTGACTTCTTCTGGTACACACACACACACACACACACACACACACACACACACCCCACGTGTGCATGCCCACACAAGCCCCCAACAAATACAGACATTAATACATTAAGACAAACACAGACACAAAGACAAATACAGATACACACACACACACACACACACACACACACACACTTCTTTGTGTTTCTCCGCTCTGTCTTGCAATTCTGCTCCCAATTAGGCACTACCAGATCTTTTGGAACTGGTGCCTCCAGAATGAGGACCTGAAATAAACCTCTCTTTTAAAAAATAATATTAAGCTTTTCAGATACCTTTGTCTAGTAATGAAAAAGAGATCAATATGATTCAAAGGTGATACTGTCCTTGGGTTTCTTTGTAGCTGTTGTAATTTTAGCTTCCTCTGAAATGCCGATCCTCTCCTTCATTTCCACCTTCTCTCTCTTCCTGTTTATGGCTGTGTTGTTGCATATTATTTGTTTGGGCTTCTGTTGATTTTATATGTACATATTTGTTTTCTGCTTTGACAATAGCCCTTTTCTATTTTCCTTGAGTTACTTTACACTGCATGTTATGTTGAGGATTAGTTATCCTCATCATCCCTTCTTGCTTAATAAACTTATTTAAAGACACTCAGAGCTCCCAGTATCTCCTTAGCTAAATCCCAGAGCTCTTAATTAGTGTTGTTTTAAACATCCAGTTCTAATGACTTTTAATATTTAATTATGCCCATTGGTCCTTTGTTAGGAAGAACTTCTCAATCCTTGTGTCCTTCACACTTTTGAGGGGTGACCCAATTATTTCACAGATGGTCATCTTGTCGAGCTGGCTAGGACCTTTTCTTTCTTCTTGGTGTTCTTCATTTTAGCCATTAGGTATGTAGGTGTTGATGTCATTCTTTTCCTTGTTAAGTTCAAATGCCTTAAGTTGAAGTTTCATTGAGGATTGGTATTCTTCCATGATTCTGAGAGGCCATCAACCATCACCTCTGCTAATGTTATCTTCTCTACTGTCTTCAAGTTAGAGGTGTGTTGGACCATTTTTGTCCTATATACACCAGTCTCCCATCTTTTTTTAGCTCTCCATATATGAGGTATTTTGTAAAGAATTATGTAGATCCTCTACATCATTGATCTTTTCTTTAACCGTCTCTCTTCTTTTGTTGCTGAGAATTGTGGTTGTGTGGTTGGAGTTCAGGGAATATGTTAGCAATATAAACACAAATGTCTCACATCTCTCAGAACTTTCCAGATTAACTAGATCCTCCTGCTGGTCTGGAGTATTTTGTCTGATTTCTCCAGTTGCCTGCAGTTCTGTGGGTCTCAGAAGCCTGGGAACTTCTCACTCTCGCGCCTGTTGTAAGCTGCAGTATTTGGGATCACATGACCATGTTTCTCTCATTCTCAGAAAGGTTAGCCTGGGATTTCTCAAACCGTGAGTACAGGGCTCCTAGAAGCATCTCTGCTAACTACTGTGCAACATTACGTCAAATGTCAAACTCAGAGTTTGTGTAAAACAGTACTGCCATGACATCATGACATGATGTGTTACTGTTGTGAGCCATCTGGTCTCTCTCAACCTCCAACATTTTGTGTTCAGTTGTTTTTTCTTTCAACTTCTAGAATTTATTTTTCAGATTTCTTTTCTAAATTTGCATACTTTCTTTTACCATCACCAATTCATACTTTTATTTGTTAAACATGTTAAATATATTTTGTCAACATTAAATAATTTCAAATGTCTGATTAGAAAAATTTAATAAATTGTGACTTGGCATAAAGATCAATCATGGAATCTGTTTCCTCAGGAAGGGATTGCTTATGAATTTGGATGTGAGTTCCTTGCAATTTTAGATTTATTTGATACCTAGTTTTGAAGGATATTTTCACACATCGATTTATACTCACTCGTACCACATCTGTAATACTCCATGACTGAAGAATTTTAAACTAATTTGCAATTTTGTGGTACCTTCAGGAAAAGTCACCATAGTCCCTAGACTCTCATAATAATTAGTTCATAGTTTACAGTCTCCAGAAAAGAACCCTGTTTTCCATATATCCATTGTCATGATGGAATATGCTCAATTAGAAGGCTAAACACTGATCTCTTCAAAATGTCCACCCCAGTCATAGAGAAGCTGTTACAGGTGGCCATGTGCTCCTTTGTGAATTCATATATTGATTCCCTAGACCCTCGACAGTAGTATCCTTAGATGCAGAGCCTTGGAGGACAGCGAAGATTAAAGGATGTCTTTCTCAACAGAGCCAGTGTTCTTCTGGAAGTTGAAGAGGTCTTGTGGCTCTGCCAAACTCTGTGAGGACAGACAGAGAGGTGGGCCACTACTGACAGAAGAAAGTGAAGTGCCAACACCTTGATATGGGCTCCTGTCCTAAAAATCTGTGAATGAATTGGGCTCCTGTCCTAAAAATCTGTGAATGAATTTCTATTAATTGAGTAACCCAGCCTGTGGTGTTTTGTAATGGTAAATATAGTCAATGTCGAGTAAAACCCTGTGTGATAAGTATTTAATTCAGAAGAGGCTTTCAAGCCACAGGCTAGAAGGTAGAAAGGGCTTTAAGGAACACATTGGAAAAGTCTTAGAGTTTGGAAGGAAAATAATTCAAAGTGATTCTGAAAGGAGTCATAGGAAATGAGGAACACATTAAAAATCACAGGAAAGAGAATCCTTTCTGTAAAATGGAAAATAACTTAAATGAACTACGTTGTATAGTTCAGTTCAGTGAAAACTGTCAATTGTGATAGAATTAGGTCTTTAGCTGAGCACGTTTTTAAGCAAAACTTTGAGGTATGGCTCAGCTTCTCCTCCTTCCTTTAACAAAATGACATAGGAGAGGATGGGATTAAAATGGGAATTCTCAGGAAAAGAACATAGCTTGAAAATTTTCAGTCTCCCCATTGTGGAGGGGATGGTCAGTGGAAGAAACTTCTGAGCCAAACATCACCAAGGTCATGTCTCAATTGGAGAGGTGTCATCTGATACCTAATGGGAGAAGGCAGCTGCACAGACACACAGGGATGAGACCATAACCCAAGCCCAAGAAGTCTGACTAAACCATAAGGGGTCCCAGGACATAGAGCCACCTCACTCATGGGTTTAGAGAATCAAATGTTAATGAGAAAGTGCTTAAGGCATTATTCTGTTATTTTCTTAATTCAAATTTCTTCCTTTTTGGAACAGTAAGTCAACTGTATGCCTCTCGTGACCTTGTATTTTGGGTGTAAGTTTGGAGCATGCCTGGTTCATAGGTTAAGTGAGCAGAAGAAGTGGGCCTCAGGATAAATCATAATTCCAGGCCTGCTGCCCTGCTGTAGGAGCTCCTTCTGTTTGTGTGTTGCTTTCATTGGTTAATCAATAAAGGAACTGCCTTGGCCTAATTGATAGGGCAGAACTTAGGTAGGTGGAGAAAACAGAACTGAATGCTGGGAGGAAGAAGGGCAGAATAGTGACACCATGGATCTTCTGCCTGACACAGATGCCAATTAGAATCTTGCCAGTAAGCCACAGTCACATGGCAATACACGAATTTATAGAAATGGGTTAAATTAAGATGTAAGAATTAGCCAATAAGAAACTAGAGCTAATGGGCCAAGCAGGGTTTTAATGAATACAGTTTCTGTGTGGTTATTTCGGGTATAAGTTAGCTGGGTGGCTGGGATAAACAATCAGCCCCCTCCTTTTGTAACACTGCCCCATTAATTGGCACAGATGATGTTAGATGAAGACCCTGAGGTGCAGTTGTTAGGAGGATGGGTTGAGGCTTCCTATGGGCCACTGGCCTATTGGTGTTTGCACTTTGCTTGTGAGAAAGGCATTGGTTTTAGGGTCTGGGGTAAATGTGTCACAAGCTGAGTTTTGTCCTCTAGATGTCATACATTGAAGCTGCGCTTTTCCTATGCTGTGGCCATGTTTGGAGATGATAGGTAAAGGGACAATTAAAACCAAATAGAGCTGTAAGCATTGAGTGCCAGTCCAGTAGGCTAGCATCTTTGTAGAAGGATTGAGCGCCAGTCCAGTAGGCTAGCAGCATTGTAGAAGGATTGAGCGCCAGTCCAGTAGGCTAGCAGCATTGTAGAAGGATTGAGCGCCAGTCCAGTAGGCTAGCAGCATTGTAGAAAGATTGAGCACCAGGCCAGTAGGCTAGCAGCATTGTAGAAGGATTGAGTGCCAGTCCAGTAGGCTAGTGTCCTTTTATAAGGATTGAGTGCAGTCCAGTAGGCTAGTGTCCTTGTAGAAGGATTGAGCACCAATCCAGTAGGCTAGCATCCTTGTAGAAGGATTGAGCACCAGTCCGGTAGACTAGTATCCTTGTGTAAGGATTGCTCACCAATCCAGTAGGCTAACATCCTTGTCTGAGTGCCTGAGGAAAGAGTAATCAGCCTTCTGCAAACTGAGGTAGTATACGCCAAGACAGCTCAGCCTCTGGAACTGAGGGGAAAAAACATCACAGTGTTTAAACCACCCATTTATGGCAGTTGAAGAAAGCCAATACAGGCTCCTGAGTGCTTGCTGCAGCCTTCCCACATGAACATAGGAGGCGTTCTTTTCCCTTCCCCACTGTCTGCGATAATTCAGCATGCTATTATATGCAGAGTCCTGTGCCAAGCACAGACGTGCTCCCAGCCCCCATCCTCACTTCTTCTTTCCCTACCTATCCCCCTTTCCACACAGATAGCTGCCTTCCCCCTTTGCTCCCACCATTGTCTTGTTTTTGTCTTCAACTACCGTGTTTACCTCATAAGATTGATCAGCATGTCCACTCTTTAGGGGCATACTCATCAACCCTACGGTTGGGATGCTGCTGGAGAAAACCATCACTTCCAAACCCCTCTCCAAGTCTGTGTTGTCTCCAGTCCTGCATTCATCTGGCTGTGTTTCTATTTACTGCCAACTCTTAATATATAACCTCACCTTTCACTTCACAAAGAAAATTGGGGCTCTCTGGAAGGAAATTGCTTAATGTCAACCCCACTTTACATGTCACGCCTCCTGCAGCCATTGCCGCTTTCACCACTGTAGTATCAATAAGGAGGTAGGAAATCCCATTTAAAACCAACTCCAAGATTGTTATCTGGCTTCTATATCATCTCTTCTCTTTCAATCATTATCATGTCTGTCCATGTGTTCATTTATGCTTTCATTTAAGGAGGATCTGGAGGAGACACAGAAAATGTAGCTGTTTTAGGCACTGCTGTAAAGCGGTAAGCTTCCCTGGGAAGAGAGAAAGGAGCTTGTGATCAGTTATGTCGAGGGTTATCTCCTGAGAGCTGCAAAGCAGTGTCTCTTAGCCATCTTCAGGGCAGTGATCATAGTTCCCAGCTGATGCTCCTACATCCACACTCTTCCTAGACTCAGTGAGGGAGACAGCAGCAGACAGGACAGCATTTGCCGCAAGGTGCACATCCCCTCATTAAGGCCATCCTGGGATTTTCAGAGGAGCATCCTGTGAAGACACAGTTCGATGTTGAAGGTGCTGGTGTCCATCTCAGGAGAATAAGGGTGACGTTGATGCAGAGAGCTGGGAGACCCCAGTAGTGCCTGGAGACTTTTGGGTCCGATGTACAGTGAACATGTCTCTGTGGCTCTCTCTCTCTTTCCCTCTTCCGGGTCCAATGTACAGTGAACATGTCTCTGTGGCTCTCTCTCTCTTTCCCTCTTCCGGGTCCGATGTACAGTGAACATGTCTCTGTGGCTTTCTTTCTCTTTCCCTCTTCCATCCCGCCTTCTTTCTCCAGCACTTGCACTTCCTGACAGAGAAACAGAATGCTGGATAATCATGATTAACTTAGAAATGATAAATCCAAGATACAACAAAATTCAGATAACAGAATCACTCAGCCTGAGACAAACCATATCCCAATGGTACAGGATAAGAGCACTTTGGAGCTAAATTTAAACACGTGAATGGCTTAGTCAAGGTCATACCATTGCACAGTGCATTGTTTGAAAAGACAAGGCTGGTGGCAAACACAATTATATTCCCAACCTAAAGCATGGATATCTTCCTCAGCAATAACTGCTGGGAGCAGCTTAGAAAGCCAGAGCCAGAGAAGTCAGACAGCAGCAGAGCTATGAACTCCTCCGAGTTCTCTAGTTTACACTTCCAGATGGGTGGCAGTGCTGGCTCTGTGCTGATTAATAACCGTACCTGAAGGGAGACGAGAAAAAGTCATTCAGCTCTGGATATATTTGGTATGAAGCATGTCCAAGTGGGGAAGAAAAGCCCTTGCTCAGCGCATTCAAAGATGTGCCTCCTGTTGGGAATGCCCTCCCAATTTTCTGTGCTCCACAATCTTTCAGTTTCTTTCCGATCAATAAATGTCCTATACTGAAGTCTCTAAGTATTAAGTGAAAATCTCTCTCTCTCTCTCTCTCTCTCTGTCTCTCTCTGTGTGTCTCTCTCTCTCTGTCTCTGTCTCTCTGTCTCTCTCTCACACACACACACACACACACACACACACACACTATTCTATCTTATTCTGGTCAATTCTCTGAAAATTAGCCTGCATCTGTCAGCACTACCTCTTTACCTCCCAACAACTACTCCATGGACTGAAGTTGGAATTATTCTCCTCTGGGGAGCTTTGAACGCCAAGCCCCATTGCTCTCTGGAACCCAGATGGGGCAGGCTTCAGTTCCTACTGAGCACCCTTCTGTCACAGTAGGTACTGTCTACTTTCCCTTCTACCAAAAATGGTGTGTCTTGGATTAGGGTGGACCTTGAGTGTGCTATGACAGATGCTGCTATAGGAGACTAAGAAATGGATCAGGCTGAGAAAAAAGAGAAGGCGGCCTGGGGGAAGATGCAGGAAGAGATCAGAGGGGGACAGTTGCAAGCAGAGGACTGTCCACAGACACTAGGACATGAAGAAGAGAAGACAGATTTCCGCATGGATTTGGGAGGTACACGCTTCTGCCATTGTCTTGAATTTGGATTTCAGCACTCTAGAAATGTTAGGAAATAAATCACTTGTTCAGTTTAAGCTGGGGTTGCTTGTATTGAGAAATGAATACAGTAGGACTCACAAGGGTTGAGGGAGCCACCTCTGCTAAATCAGTTGACTCATGTTCTGTACTTTAGATGTTCCTGGGTTCTGAAGACTCAGACACAGAATATTAGGACCACGGGTTTGCGTAGGGAACAACTTAGAATATCACTCAGCTACTGGTATATATCTGTAAACTGAGGAGTCTGGAATCATGATGTCTTCTTTAATGAAAATGAAATACTACTTCTGCTCAGGGGTGTATTATTTATGTGAATGCATGTCCTTGGGGGTTGGAGGAGGGTGGACCCTGGCGCTAGGGTTACAGGCAGTTGTCAGTCACTCAAGGTGTTTGATGGGAACAAAGATGCTTGTGCATTCAAGGCCTGGAAGACAGTGGCTCTGGCCCAAAGCAGGACTTCCCTTACAGCTTGGTGCGCAGTCTGCTTTCCTACCGTACATCTCATTCCCATGCCTGGCAGAGAGGAAGACCTGCTCTTGGCCCCAGTGCCCGTTCTACCCTGTGGACTGCCCATGCCACACTGCACCTTTCCGTGGCTTGCTCAGACACACGGCCACATGCCCCCATCAGCCTTTAATGATAGTGGCTTCTGGTCCTCTGATACTTTCTCGGCATGCTTCAATATACCCCTTCTGTGTTCACTAAGTGTCTCGAATTTATTGTCAACTGATATGTGTATGTTTGATTTTCCCATCCAACCTTCTCAGCTCCACCTTGCTCATTTCCAAGTCCAGGCTTACTTTTTCCTAGGCCAAATCTGAGTCGCTTTTGACAGCCCCATGCCTCCCCCAGCTGAGATGATTTAGGTGGACTGTTCAACCTTGACCAGCAGAACAACCAGGTTTAGCAATGAAAGTCCCATTTCTCAGTGAGCCCTTCAGTTCCCGGTGAGCCAAATTACTCGTGGGTCATCTTACTAAATTCGTGCAAAATACCCTGTTCATGGTTTGAATCTAATAGTATCTCTTGAGATCTCATATGTAAAGGTTTGGTCTCTAATCAGTGAGTACTTAAGAGGTGATGAGATCACAAGGGCTCCAACCGTTTCCACGAGTTAACCCACTGATGGATGTATAAATTCCTAGCTAAAAGAATTGTCAAGAAGCAGGGCTCACAGAACCTGGGAACAGTCTACATGCCCTTCATCCAAAGAATGGATAAAGAAAATGTGGTACATGTACACAAAGGAGTACTACACAGTAGCCAAAGGGATAATGACGTCTTGAAATTTGCAGGCAAGTGGATGGATCTAGACAAAAACATACTGAGTGAAGTAACCCAGACCCAGAAAGACAAATACAATATGTACTCACTCGTAAGTGACTTCTGGAGATAAAGCAAGAAAATCCAACCACAGTCCACAGCTCCAGACAACCTAGAAAACAAAGAAGAACCCAAGAGAGACATACATGAATCTACACAGGAAGGAGAAAAAGATCTCCTGAGTAAATTGGGAGCATGCGGATCATGGGACAAGGTAGAAGGGAGGTTGATGAAGGGAGAAGAGTGGAGAAAAACGTATATCTCAAAAAAAAAAGACAAAACAAACAATAACAACAAAAGAATGGCTGTCAGACCTGGGGTATGGAAAATGTGTCTGCTAATTGACAGAGGGTTTAGAAGAAAGCAGTGGGACTAGGTAGATACTTGGGGGTGTTCCTTTGGAGGGTGTGTCTTGCTTCTGGTCCCGTCCCAAAATTCGCTCTGGCCACCGAAAGCTGTGTTGCATAGTGCTGTCCCTCCCGTTGCTTCCCCTGTCTCAGACCTGAAAACTACGAGCAACAGGCAGCAAAGGACTGAGTCTTATAACTCTGTGAACCAAAATAAATCCTTCCTGCCCAGAGTTATTTTTCTCAAGTATTTTGTCAAAGCAACAAAAAGTGACTAAGACAGACCTCACCCTTCGGTTTGACTTTCAAAACCCCTCCGGCTTCAGACATTCCTCATCTCTTCTGATGTCTTCATCAGCTATGCAGCTGTCACCTTCTCAGCAATGTCTCCCACTTCTGATCCTTCCGTCTCTGCCTCTGCCTCCCGATGCTGGGATGACAGGCACGCACCACCACACCCATTTACGCTACTCGGGTCCTGAGTGCTCTAGCCACTTAGCCACACCCTCAGCCCATCTTTACAGTTGCTTTTAGTCATATTAATTAAATACAATAGTGGGTTTCATTGTAATATTTTTATTTATGTATGTAATCTATTCTCATTCACCCCCTTTCCCTTTGCTATCCCTGTCTCCCTCCTGCTGGTCCGCTTCTCTTACTAGCTAATCCCACTTCTGCCTTGACATCATTTTTTGTTGCCCACACATTTAATTATGGTTGCTAAAATGAGGACGCATGAGAAGTGATTGACAGGTGCATGGGCAGCCTACCAGTGGCTATCATCTTCTGAATAGTTGTGCTTTTCCCTGTAGGTTAATGTTACTCCCGGTCTGGGTCAAGAGGCTTCTTTTCACAGTTGGCAGTGGCTGTTGCAGAGACTCCTGATTTAAATGCTGAAAATAGGTGGCTTTTGAGTGCCCATCCCTAAAGGAGCATCCAAATCAGTGATTGCTATCAGACTATCCCCTATATATTAGTTTCCGGATATATATATATATACACATATATATACATATATATACA
>LOEQ01001955.1:217688-240776 GCA_001685075.1 Bramus lutescens | reverse complement strand
CACACACTGGGGTTAGCATGTGTGCCACCAAACCCGGAATTATACATACGTTCTGGAGATTGAACTCGGGCCCTAGTGCTTGAATGACAAGCACTTTAGCAACTTTCTCCCCTCACTATCAAAATACTCCCTGTTTGATGGGACAGACAATTGCTCCTAAGCCAGAAATGGGTGGAGCTGGAGCAGAGAAAATCAGTCATTCCAGGCAGAGCTGGTGAGGATCTGACAGAGGGAATCTGTGGGGCCCCAGGGATGAGATTTTATCTGCTAGCGACAGAAAATCTACACAATCTACATTGGGCAAAACATCCCGGGGAATCCCAAAAGACACAGTGCAGATGATGGAGATGCGTAAGCAGAAGGCAATGGGAAGCAAGGGCCCCATCCACGAGTCCTTACTGCCCCAATCCACCCATTTTTCCGTGGGGAGTTAGCAAACACTTGGGTGTCTGGGAAACTGCGGGAGAGTTAGGATTCCGCAGGCTGCGGAGCCAGCAACTAATCCAAGTGAGAAGGTGATGAAATCATGGTGGGGAGGACAGAAGGACGCTAGCGCTTCAGCCTCCAAGAAGGAGTGAACATCTGGGGTGGAGGAAGGGGCTGGACTGGGAGAGCGCTTCCCTCTCCTTTGTGTTGGATGTGTGCAGCACCGCAGAAACAGACAAGCATGTCTGAGTCTTTTCACAGTGTCAGAATGTATTGAATAACAATACATTCCCAAGATTTGGTGGTTCCGGTGTCAGCCGTTTGTCATACATAATCCTGCCTCCCTTAGGCGTCTTTCTGATGTGAGTGAGGGCTCCTTTATTCAGTCTTAACAAGTCATATCGACTCACACATCATACAGTACATATATCTACATGCGTATGTAGGGCTTACGGAAGGAATTCAAGTTAAAATGGCTGTAGCAGAATTCAAAACATTTCTGAAGCCTTGCTGGAGTGAGGTTTGAGAGCCAAGCTACAGCGTTTGATTGCACAGTCAAAGGTCGAATTGGGTCCAGGGTAAATGCACGTTAGGGGTGCGAAACAGTGGGTGTAAGGCAGGGGCTCACAGGCCACCTCAACACGGGAGACTGACTAGACACAGGGATGGTTGAGTAGTCTTCTGTTTGTTGGTCCATGACACTCACCACATACAGTTTGATAAGCTGGTGAGGGACCATGCCATCACAGTGTGAGATGTCCTTTGTTTTGTGTTATTTGAATCTTTTCCTTGCATGTCTGTTAAGTTCTTGGACCTGGTTTTCATGGAATGATTTTACTACACATGTGACCTTAACGTTTCAACTCATCCTGATAAGCTCATAGGGTGACTCCTTTTCTGCTCCTAGGAATAAGTCACTTATCAGGCGGTCTTCAGTCGGTAGTGCCTGACAGATCAGTTGATGAGTCTACCCAGGGGCTGCATTTGTCTTTCTTCCTCAGAATGGAATGTTCTAGAGCAAGGCACGGCCTGAAAAGCCATGGTTTTATATAATGTAGAGAAACTTAGAATAAAGCATAGCATGACCACCCCACATGATCAGTCAGGGTCTCACGCAGCCTGAGCTGGACTTGAATTTGCTATGTAGCCAAGGCTAGCTCTGACATTTCAGCACACCAGACCCTTGCAGTGCTGGACCCTAAGGCTTCAGGGTCTGCTCAGTGGAAGTTGGAAGAACTGAGGCACATACAAGCCCCCAGGCTGTCTTCTTTTGAGCACATACATGTATCTTCCTCAGTTCCATGAGGGGGATTCTTCCTGGTCCAGCTTGGCCAGGGCACAGCAACTAGGTGAAGCAGGAGGATAGAGTAAGGAGAAGAGAGAGGTCATGGGTCATATAGCACACATACAGCAGGCTGTGAGTTGGGTTGTGTACCAGTCCCTAGAAGAAAAAGCACTGCTCAAGTCACCCAGCGGTTTAGAAACTGCAGGTACAGTTTTGCTGTTAAGTGGCCATGCTCACCCTGTCTTGGGTCAGGAAGCTGGGTACCAGCTGAGCTGCAGGAAGTACAACTTGGCAGGCCCATGTCTGAGCAGAGGTACTGAGAAACTGTGATCATGGTGGCTGGTGCACTGAGGATCCTGGTTTTACCACCTGGAAGGCTCACAAAATTCTGGGCAAACACAGCAAAGCCAACCTGAGACAAAACCAGAAGGTGGGGACTCAGTAGTTGAGAGCTTTGCAAACAGGTTCCCAGGCCCTAAACACACCTAAGGTTGAATCTGAGCTCTAGGCAACTTCTTGGGAGAGCTAGAAACCATGGAAAGAACTTTGATGTACATAGCAGCCAAACAAGATGAAGACCACTTCTTGACTTCATTGAGCAATAGGTCAGCCGGGAGGAGGAACAGGACTGTGGAGGCACTGCGTCCCATGAGTTATTAACAAAGAAGGAGGCCTCCACCCTTCTGCCAGCTCAGGATACCCTGCAGATGAGCAGGTTGCAGCTAGAGAAGAGGTGATTGATGGGAAGAAAAACTCCGAAGTTCTAGTACTATAATGCTTATGTCCCAATAAAGAGAGCTTCGGAAATGGAGTGTTCTCTGAAGATACACCATCACGAGGGGTAAGCCACTGGCTACCCTTACCCTCCTCTCATATGGTCTCTGGGTTCATAGGAGACCAAGAACTGCTCTGCACGTTACCTGGTGATATTTTCATGGGTGGAAGGAATAATTCATGCAGCCTGTCCCCATCTCATTATGGTACATGTTTTACTCATTAGCTTAATTTACTGAATATTTTAATATCACGTGGCTGCCAGAAGAGGGACATGGAACCATTTAGAAGCAGGACTCAGGGCATTAACTTCAAACGCCCACTGCTGAACCTTCTGCCAAGAAATAACAAAATATTTGTCTCTGTGATAGTTAACCTCCCTTCCATGCGCAATCTACAACACATTGCCTTGGCAAGCTTTTCTCCGTCCCCCCTTCCCCGCCACAGGGGATGGGAATCTTTTTCCTGAGGTCTCCGGCTTTTCCCACGAAGATGAGAAACACCAGGAACACACAGCATTTTCCAACAAATTAGCTTGTCCTGAGATCATTTTTCATCTAATTTAAGGGTAAATGTCACAGATGTATTTCGCTGTGTTGGAACTAAGGAAGTGAAGTTCCAAACGCAGTCTGTAGCCTCCACGGGCACAGACAGGGTCTCCACCTGCATAGGATCCTCCCCCTGTCCCTGAGAGTCAACAGACACGTCTGAGTGTAACCCTTCTCCAGAGATAGGATGTGGCATCCTTTTTTGTTTTCTTCATTCCAAGGACTCTGGATATATTAGGTTTAAAACCGACCATTGGCTTTCTGATGCAGTTTGCCAGAGACAGAGTTCTGGAATGTGCCAGTCATCAGTGAGAACTGATTACTTATTCCTTAGCAAGGTTCTTTGGAGAACCGTGGGGCGTGGCTCCAAGAAATGACACATTTTCTCTGTTCTTCAAATAACTCATGGAAAGTACTGATGGGAAGTGCCAATTATTGTTCCCCCTGAACAGGGCTGGAAGCCTTACCGTATGCTATAAAAGTCTCTTACAATTTGTTCACCCCTTTTTAATTCTGCAGCAGAAAGAGTGCATTTTTCTTCCTCTAAAGACTCAAATTCAGCTTGACTTCCTATTCAGTACAAAGGACTCTCCAAGACATTGTATTCTCATATCTCCCAGATATCATTACGGGTTGTAAACTGGGTGATTGATGCCTACCAGGAGGGCCTCCAGAGGCCGCATTCTAACTAAAATAACAAAACCCTCCCTGTTCTTTGGATGTGTCTGGAAGAATATCCAGTGGCCATTGTTTCCCTGGCTGGAGTGAGCTGCTGCCTTTAAGACAGCCCACTTTAGACTGCTCAGCTGATTCTCTTGCTAATGAAGCTGCTACCAGACTCCTTCTCATTGTTTAATCTGAATGTTTGAATTAGACTGAGCTGCTGTCTGTCACGCGCTAACTGAAGGCTCTCAATTACAAAATAGTTCTCTGCTTATAGCTGGTCCCAATGCCAGGAATAAAAGAATTGCTGAATGCTCAAACCCTAAATGGGGAGCCTCCATCACACCCTCCCAGGCTCAGGTAACACTGGAAGAGGCGGTAGAAAGAACGTAAAAGCAGACAGAAGGGGAAGAGCGCTGTGGAAAACGGTCTTCTGGGCAGAGCATGGTTATTTCACTCTTGAATACTTAGCTGTGATTAGCTGCCCAAGACTGGACGTGTCAACATTCAGTTGTGGAGGAGGGAGGGGCGCTCTGGATGTCTACTCAGGCCACGGTTGCTGAGGGATGGAGAGACATTTTCTACAGTGATGTAGCCATTTTTCCTGTTAGTAACCCGAAGTTATTGAGTCACACGCACAAATATGAAAGCAGAAAGGGAAGTAGTTGGAAAGAAAAGGGAAGAGCAGGGGGACAAGAGAAGTTCACGGGAGTAAATATGAGAAATATACATAAAGAAAATGGCTCTCTAGGCCTGCTCATGGGAAAAGGGAAGGTGAGGAATTTGAACAGGGTGGGAACAAGGTCCCCGTCAGTGCCCTTTCCTTTTTACCACACTCCTCTGAGTTAGAGGCCAACAGACAAGGCAGGAGGAGAAGGAAGGTGATGTTGTCGTACACTGCTTTTCCTAAAGCCGTAACAAAATGCCTCATTAAAACAACGTAAAGATGAAGGCTTGATTTTCTCACAGTTTAAGGGTGTAGTCCACGCTGGTGGAGAAGCCACAGCGGCAGGAATTTTGAGGCAGCTGGTCACACAGAGCAGTCAGGAAGCATGGAGAGACCAATGCTGTGCTCCACTCTTTCTGTTTTCTTTCTATCTAGGAGCCCAGGGTATGGGGTGATACCACTCACAAGTAGAGCGGGTCTTCCCACCTTAATTTCACCTGGCCTAGAAACCCCTTCACAGATGTGTCCAAAGGTGTATGCCCTAGGTGATTCTAGAACCTGTCAAGTTGAAAATTAGCATTAACAGATATATAGAGAATCTCAAACTTGGATCAAAACCCTAGAGTCCAACTTCTTAGGTCAAAGATTGAAAGCCAGAAATCTGTAAGAATCTAGAAGTCACAGGAAGACTCACAAGAAGCCTGCAATTCTGCCTCAACCAAAAGCTTGTCCTGTAGTTTCTGCTGAGGGAGGAGCTACTCTCATGATTATTGGGCCCAGAGCTGCCAAACATGGGCTGATGAGGATGAGCGTGCGCTAGCGTGTTGATGCGGCCCTATTGAATAAGCCTCCTTCTCATGATCTCCATTACCTAATATACACCCCCTTCCTGTTATGTGTTCACTTTTTTTTTGAATGCCCAGAATAGATTACTGCATGGTTTCCAACTTTTCAACTTTTCAGGCCATCTGGAGGCTTTGGATGAAAGGCATCTATAATCTTAAAGTGCATTATCTGTATTATCATAGCAAGTGCTGGGAAGTGACCACTCTCATGCAGAGATTTTGCCAGCAAGGCCCAGCACCAGGACAGTCTGCCTGTCTAAAAAGGGAACTTGCAGAGGACAGAGGTCAGGCATAGCTAAGAGACAAGAGGCAGACGGTGAAAGGGTGGCAACATGTAGACAGAGCAAAATTGGAGCAGAAGTAGTTGATATGTAGACCTGTTTAGGTACTTGGAATGTGTTTACAATATATGGGACTCTTCACATACTGGAGTTTGAGTGTGAAATGTCTCCCACAGGCTCATGCATTTCCAACCAGTGTCTCTGTTTCAGAAAGCTTAGAAACCTTTAGAAAGTGGAGTTTTGCTGGAAGAAGGGAGCCGCTAGGTGTGGGCTGACCCACTTCTTGCCTGGTCTCTACTTTTTGACCCTGTACACAATGTGACCAGTCACCTCATTTCATACTCCTGCCTCCGTTCCTTCCCAGCCATGATGGACTCTGGCCCCTCAGACTGTAAGCTAAAATAAACCTCTATCAAGTTGCTTCTTGTTGGGTATATGGTCTTGGCAATGAACAAAGTAATTAATAGACCATGTTTCCAAAGGGATGATGGAGCAAGGACATGTTGGTTTCTCCATATGTGTCAGCAGGGAAGTGTGCTGAGAGACGAAGACAGTAAATTTTTGGACCACTTCCTTTAGTTTGCTGGGGTCGACCGCAAATTTTAGGTTTGTAATTTTATAAAAATAACTGAATTCTTCTGGCTTTTAACTTACACCCGTATCAGGTAAATGATGTGATTATCATATCTCTAAAGGAAGGACACTGTGATCCTGTAGGCCACTGAGTGTGGCTGTAGATCTACGGACAAGCAGAGGAGCAGGATGGAGACAAAGGGGCTAGCTCTGGCTGCGTGGGAAATTGAAGCAGCCACACAAATCTTCATGCTGGTCTTTGAACCCTGAGCATAAATTCCTTGAACTCCTGATTTTTCTTCCTCTACATCCTAAATGCAAGAATGACAGGTTTGTACCAACACATTGGATTTACGTGGTGCTAGAGATAGACCACAGAGCTTCCTGCATGCTAAGTAACACTGCCAACTGAGCTATGAGAATGAATTATTAATAAAAGTAATTATTGGTTGATGTTAGTTAAACAGTAACTATTGGTATTGGTAGCCAACACTGTTCTAGACCTGAAAATTTAGTAAGGAGGAAAAGGAGAAAGACCACTGTCCTTAAGAGTGGTGAGAGTTGGTAGAGTAAGCATCACAGTAGCATCCTTAAGCTGGAATGTGATGTGATCAAATTCCCAAAGATAGTTTGATGAGAACAGTCCAGCAATGCAAGTCGATGGATTGTGAGGGTACAAGGACCAGCTCATTTAGATTGGGTAGTTAAAGAGTGCTCCATGGAGTGCAAAAATGCGGATGAAAAAAGAGCCAGGAAGAGCCCCCAACAGATCAACACATGGGATGACGCTAAGTTGGAGTCAACTATACGGAAATGTTCAGACCTGGGGGAAGACTAGATGGGGACCAAGTCATACAGCTGTCTGGGGACACATCCAATGGAGCCTTGTAACTCTGGCCAGGAGTTTTGATTTTATTTCCATACGCAGAGAGAGCCAACTCAAAGCTTAGCAGCTTGTGACAAGATCCGAGGGAAGAAGCTCTCACAGAGAGCAGGCTAGGTGTTGGAAGGGTTGGGTAAGAAGTGTAGGGATGGCAGGAATAGAACCAATTAGAACCGAATTCTCATCTCAGAAACGAAGGGGACTATTTGAGTGTGATGTCATCACTCAGGAGGCTGAGTCAGGAGGACTCCAAGTTCCAGCATTACCTCTTCTGCTGCAGTTATCAAATACCTGATGAAGTTCAAGGAAAGGACTTGTTTGGGGAAAGCAGAATGGCAGGAACATGAGAAAGCTGGTCACAGGGCATCTACTCCTCACATTTAGGGTGGGTGGGGTGGTTTGAATGAGAAATGTCTTCCATAGGCACTGGCATTTCAAGGTGTAGTTCCCAATCGGGGGTGCTGTTTGGGGACGCGTAGGTGGTATACACTTGCTAGAGGAAGTCCATCCCTGGGAGCAGGCTTTGTGATTTTATATACAGAGCTTCACTAGACTGGTGCTTGTACCTGAGGGTATGAGCTCTCAGCTCCCTGCCCTGGTTGCCATGCCTGCCAGCCGTGGTGAACTCTGCTATCCCAGTGAAACATAAACCAAAGTAAACTCTTTCTTCCCTAAGCTGCTTTTAGTCAAGGTGCTTTATCACAGCAGCAAAGTAAAGCTGTGGGTCTTCCCACCTCGGTGAACCCAGGCTAGGCACTCCCTCTCAGACATGCCCAGCGTTTTGTCTCTTAGATCCCGTCAAGTTAATGATAGAATCATTACGGCGGCTTTAGCTAGAATGTCAGTCGTGGAGACGGTGAGGCGTGGAATGAATTATCTGAAAGACGGTTCCATGAAATCTAAACTAGATTTGCCTGAATGTAATGACAGAGAGTGTGAGTGTGTGTGTGTGTGTGGGGGAATCCCATGAGTTTGTCCCAAAGAAAGGCTGGAAGTCCATGGCGTACAACCCTGAACACACCCATCTCTTTCAAAGAAAGGCTAGTGCCTCTAAGAGAGGGAAGGGTCCAAAGAGAGCATGCTGGAGGAAAGGAAGGGAGAGCTGTCTTGAAAATACTAAATTTGAAAACATGGCAGACACTTCATCAACGACACCAAAAACAAAAGTAGGCCCACTCCGGGCCAAGATGCCAGGTGACCTAAAACAGAAGTGGTTACACTCCTGGCAAAGACGCCAGGTGACCTGAAGCAGAAGTGGGCATACTCTGGACTCTGTCACATTCATGTAGGGAACCTTGCAAGTCTGAGAAGAACTAGGCAAGGCCTTGGTCCTGGAGAACCTCCCGCAGCTGTAACGCTGCATTTTGTACTGTGGTAGAGGGGAATCAGCAGGACGCTGAGGAAGGCTCTGGTGGGGTTTGTTTGTTTGTTTTAGCTTCGTTTGTGTTTGTTTGATCAGTTTTCAGTTCGGGAACACCCACTGGAACACCAGTGTGTCTGACTAAAACGCTACCAAGCTCAAAACACCTAAAGAGGCAGCGTAACAGGAGAAAGGCAAAATGCATTAGGACACTGGGGACTTGAAGCAGCCTCTGTAGGTGAGAGACCCAGTAGCTCATGATGCCACTGGAAAGATCACCAGCATCAGGTTAAAGACAAGACTACATGAGATTCTTTAATTTCGGTTTTGGAGCAGGGTCTCAAGTAATCCAGGTTGGTCTTGAACTGTTATGTAGTCGTCATGTGCCCGTACCTCCCAAGTACTAGAATTATAGGCATGATCATCACATCAAGTTTGAGAGGTGTTTGGGCTGGAACTCAGGGCCTCTGCACGTCAACCCCTTACCAGCTGCCCCCACTTGACTGAAGGGTTGGATAAGTCTGCAGAATTAAAAGAGAACTGGGTAAGGAGACAGCTCACCTCCCACCTAACAAAACCTGACTTTAGGGTATACAATTTGCCCTTCTCTTTAGAACCATATGTGTGGACTCTGGGCAGTGTATCCCTGTGCCAAAGTGGTGTGTATAGGGGCTTTCTGGTTGTGGACACACATACTTGCCAAGCGCTTGGCGCTCCTGGTATTGTTCCCGCTTTTGGGCTGGTTATTTCCCTGGCAAGCAGAGAAGGTAAACGTTCTCACATTGTTGATTTGCAGAAGAGAGCGATGCTGAGGTAGGTGAATGGCATGCCCAGGGCATCTGCTAGGAAGGAGCAAGTCTGCTCCTGAACCCAGTTCTGATCTCTTAGCTTCTTCTCATTCCCTTACATCAGCTTCTCACATCAGACTCTGTAGAATGTGATGCATCAGGATTAAAAACAGCCAACCAAACAAGCAAAACAAACCAAGCAAACAAAATAAACGAGCAAACCCAGCTAGTTTTAAGTGTATCTCAGTTTGGAAAAATAACTGCCAATACAACAATACAACTGACCCTCAGGGTAATTTCCCAGTCATTTAAAATATAACTTGGCATTCATTACCACCTACACACACACACACACACACACACACACACACACACAACCTGATGTAAAGAATTGCTTAAACTCCAGTGTTGGTGGTAAAACTTAGTATCCTTAGTATCCACAGGCATCCATTCCCCGGGCTGTTATTTTTGAGGCTATTGCCCTTTGATGCTCTTTTTTTTTTTTATTTATTTATGGTACTGTGATCTCTCTGAGCTGTGTCCACCAACTCAAAAGAAAAACAAAAACATCTCTGCATTTGCTTTGGTAAAATATAAATCTTTATTAAAAAAAATCAGATCTCAACTAGAGAAATCTGGTTTGGATCAAAGTAACTAAATCATTAGTTTGGCTCTCACTCCATCCAAACTGGAACTAGCCCAGATCCAAGCCATGATGTATGTGGAAGAGGCTGGACACTTAGAGGGATATTAATCTTTCCTTGCTGTTGACGTGTTTGCACTGACAGAGGAGGTGGAGACCAATGGTAAGTACCGAAGGGCTGGCTGTGGGTATTTTTAGCTTGATTAAAATAAGGAACGATTTAAAACTATTTCCAACAGTTCTTCCCACAGAATTCTGTAAAGCCTGCAGCACGATTTCTGCAGGGAGGAACTTGGCCATGGGGTTTGCATGTTGGGGAAGTTTCCTGCTTGAACTGAGCCTCCAGCATTCAGGGCCTGCACCCCAGTTCAAACAGCATTGCTTTCTTAATGGAAACACAGAACTTATCTTTCAGTGTCTTGTAGGAAAAACCCTGGCAGTTCTCATGACCTGCTTGAGGGAGTTAAAGATCACACAGTAGGGGGCTGGAGAAGGCTCAAGAGAAATGTTTGCCTTCCAAGCAAGAGGACCTGAGCTCTATCTCTAAAATTCTTATTAAAACAATAACAACAAAACCCACAACTGGGTGTGACAGCTCATTCTTGTAATATCAGCCCTGGGAGGCAGAGACAGACCGACCGGACAGACAGACAGACCCCTGGGGGCTCACTGGTTGGGCTTGTCTAACCTGGCTGGGAGAGGGTCTGTCCCAAAGAAGCAAGGTGGACAGTGCTTGAAGTTATCCCTGACCTCCACATGCATACATCTATGTGCATGTACACATGGACACATACATGTCAGTATACACATGAACACACACACATACACAGTTGTACTATAGTTGACAAGACAATACCCCGTTTATCTCTGAAGGCCACTCCCAGGTGACAGCAACCATAGATAAGCTCTGAATTAGAGGTGAAGACAGTAACCAAGTGTAAGCGTGTAAAGCTGACGCTCTTCCTCAAGCCAGCCTCATGATACAAAGAGATGCCTTGCTGGCTTTAAGAACGAGAGCAGGGGAAGGGCTGGAGGGGACCAGGTAAGGTGAGGGACCCAGCACCAACACTGCTATTCTTTCCTCCCAGTGCTTTTGTGAGAAAGCTTGCCTGGTGGTACCCAGAGGCAGAAACCGAGTCACCCACCCTGGGCTTTCATATTTTGCATGATGACTTGGACAGTCTGTCCTATTTTGGTCCCTCTGCTCATCTGACTCATTTTTCCCACTCAAAGAGGAAGCAAGGACTGACTCTTGGACAAACGGTCACCTTTCATAGCCAACTGGGCAGCTCTGCCTTACACACTAAAATCTTCCCCAGTGACACAGCCCTTAGACCTGTTCTGCGGGACAGTTCTCTCACCTTCTCTTAGGTCCAAGTTTCATGCTGGGATTTCGAAGTTTTGAAGTTCGATATTTTAATAGTTAATCTTTTTGTTGTTGTTGTTGTTGTTTGAGACAGGGTTTCTCTGTGTAGCTTTGAAGCCTGTCCTAGAACTCACTGAAACTCGTTCTGCAGACCAGCCTGGCCTCAAACTCGCAGAGATCCACCTGTCTCTGCCTCCCGAATGGTGGGATTAAAGGCTTGTGCCACAACCACCCAGCTTTATTAGTTAATCGTCAACTTGATGGGATTTAGACTCACAACAAACTTCTGAGCATGTCTGTGAGAGAGTCAGCGGATTTAGGTTCAGCGAACCAAGAAGACACACCCTAGATGTGGTATGTACCATTTCACTACTGGGGTTCTGGGCTAAAAAGAAAACTCTGAGCACCCTCATTCACCATTCCTTGTGATTTGATCATTATCTCAAGCTCCTCCCACCAGCCTTCCCCGCCACCATGGGCTGTACCCTTAGACTGTGTGCCAAAATTAACCCTCTTCCTGAGGTTGTGATAGCTGGAATTTGTTGCAGTAACAAGGCAAGAAGCTGACACAGCACCTTTCAAGGGAAAAAAGTCAAAGTCATTTGAGCATACATGCACACACATACACTGGCTCACATGTATGCACACCTTTGACCAAGATTTCATATAAAAAGCCAAACCAACAAGGGGGGTTAAAAACAAAAAAGGAAAAAGGAATTGAAAACAAGAAATTTTCATATTCATCAGAGTGGACAACATCCCTTGGAGGCATGAAAACTTTGCCAAAGACTTCACTTAACCCTGCTAGACACCCTTAGAATATTCCTGCACTCTGCTTACTGCCTTTACAGGGATGGGAGTAAGCCTGGAGACTTAGAGAGGAGATTCCCATTTTATGCCTGCTTGCGGATGAGTCAAATGTCTCAAAATGAGATTCTCCATTTAAAACATAATTACAAAATAATGCTTGCTGTGGGGAGTCAGTGAGATCAACTCTATCAGATGGCTAACATTCTGTGCATTGAGTGAGATGAATTTGATTCAGTAACTATTAGCTACCATCTTCATATGTCATTATTTTATTATTATTGCTTTTAATATTAACCACTTAATCTTCAGAGGATCTGTAAAACTTAGCAACATTTCTAGGATTAAATCACATAATATAATATAATATATAGAATATATAGTATATATATTATATACACGCATATATTGAGACAGGGTTTAATTTGGTCCTAACTTGATATGTAGCTGAGAACGGCCTTGAGTTAATCCTCCTGTTACCACCTCCTGAGTGCTAGGATTAGAGGCATGTGTCACCATGCCCAGTTTGTGCCATGTTGGGGGTGGAGCCCAGGGCTTAGTGCATTTAAATCAGATTCTAAAAGGAAATTTCTCAGCCCTCGTTATGCCACTGAGAGTTCGTTCTCTGGAGTGCTGGGAAGATTTCCCAGTTTTCCTAGCAATCATTTTGTGTGCTCTTCCTGCCCTCAACACAGCTGGACCATGACAGCTGGGGTTCTTTAATGTACTCAAGTTTGCTAGAGTGATATCTAGCCCGAAGTTGGAGTGCAGCAGCCAATCCGGACTCCTCACACCCACAGCCACCATTTGTGTCCTGGACTCTTGTTTGCTTAGGGTCTGCTGGCTGCAGAGTTGTGAGGGTTAGAGAGACCATGGGCCACATTGGTCTCACCTCCTCCTCCACCCAGGGTTGTCACCCTTGGAGGATGATGAGCACCGTAGCTCTGCCTGCAATGTTAACAGGTGTAGCTAGGCAGAAGGTGAGCTTTGATTGATTTCAGCCCAAGTTCTGGGTAGGATGAAGGAACAAGGATCATTAGAGAGAGGAGTAGAGGCTATCAAACTGAGATAAGAAATCTAAAGCGTGTCCACTTTAAATGAAACAAGATTTCAGCTGGGGCCTCCCTTAACAAAGCAACACACGAGATTAGATGGTGGATGTTGGAGCGGCTCAGAAGCAGACTCTCATTTTGTTTTTGTCCTTTTCCTTCCAATTCTCTCCTTCTTAAAAAAGGTTTATATATTTATTGTGTGTGTGTGTGTGTGTGTGTGTGTGTGTGTGTGTGTGCCTGAATGAGTTTATGGGTACCACATACATGCAGGGGCCCTCAGAAGAAGGTGTGGAATTCCCTGCAACTGGAATTACAGATGGCTATGAGCTGCCATGTGGGTTCTTGACCACGGAGCCATCTCTCCAGTCCCTTCAGCTCTCATTTAGTATGTACAAAGAATATCCCGAGACCTGAGTTGGGCTTGCCAGTTTGTCCCTGTGAAACCTAATTTCTCTTTCCACACCATCCCTTCTCTTTAAAGTTTTAAACCAGAGGTATGTAATAGAAATTTTACTCAGAAAGTAATTGATTTATTTGTGCTGACATCATCAAATCCTCAGCATGAATTTGATTTCATGTCCAAGATGATTAAAAACTCCTCTAATCCTTAAAGACAGAAAGTCATGTTTTTCCTTTAGTGAAAGAAATCACCCCTAAAAGATAAGGACTCTTTCTATAATTCCCACATGTGATCTTGCTGATCACCTGAAAATATCTGTTCTCTCTTTTCACCAGAATTTTCCCACAGCAAATGCATTAAAGGTATACGGCACTGGGTTAGGCAACTGTGGAAACCTGATTCCCAATGATTCAATGCATCTGAAGACATCTGAACAAGGCTTTGTTTTCCTGTCTCCTGGAGGAAGGAAGGAAAGAAGGAAGGAAGGAAGGAAGGAAGGAAGGAAGGAAGGAAGGAAGGAAGAAAGGAAGGAAGGAAGGAAGACAGGTAAGCAGGCAGGCAAGGGAAACTCATTTCCATCTTTACATCTTATGCAAAATGAATTAATGGCTTTCAAACTCTTTACACTAAAAATGGAAAGTACTTCCCAGCTGACAACTTAAATGATAAGTTGCAGTCCGCTGTGTTTTGAAACAGACCAAGCATAAATCCGTCTTCAGCGGGAAGTTTAATTGGGATCCACGCTGACCATTAATTCAGCACTGCCACCACACTGCTTTTGATAATTAAGATGGACACATTGTCGTGGCTGGATGGAGCCCTTCCATGACCTGCCCCTCCTGACTTGGACAAGCAGGCGTTAGGGAAGGTGTAAGTTTCCAGATGAACAGGCTGCCAGAGAGGATCCTCTGCACGGTGAAGCAGGTGTCTGGGATGGGACAGAGCAGGGCCTTGTCTGAGCAGAGGAAGCCCAGGGAACATGTCTGAGATGAGGGTGCTGGAGGAGGAAGAAGTCAGGGAAGCAGGACAGCAGATTTCTCATGGGGAATTTTCTCTGCTGGTGGCCAGTGTGGACAGTCAGATCTGGAAACTTCCAAGTTTCCTAAGACTCAGGTTGAGGGTTCTAAAACTCTCACACAGGGCCCTGAAGATTTCTTTCCCCTCAAGGAAAGCAAAGCAGCAAACAACAGGAGCCCGGAGCTTCAAGGATGCTGCTGAGCAGACACCAAGCTTGAGACCATTCCAGGAGAGGAAGTTTTAAGGCCAAAATTAAAATAGAACATTTGTTCCTTACGATTTGACTTCAGAATCTCCAAAGACTCCTTCCCCGAGAAGCCTTGGTTTTCATTTGAGAGATGTTGTGTGCACCATATGGATTCTTTTTTTTATGGTTTACATCTTAAATTTGCTAAGAATGTCTCCTGCAACATAGCACCTTACTTTCTGCGGCCTTCCTGAGGGGTGACAGGTACCTCTGAAGCACACGGAGTTTGCTCTCTGAGATGTCAGCATACAGAGTAGGGTGCTAGTTAGCAAATAAGATGATACATAAGTAACATTTAAGCTGTGCAAATCATGATTACAGCAACAGCAGTAATTATTGGCAATAACATGGATTAGACATGAACTGACAGGGAGCCTTGCCTTGACGTTCATCTATTGTGACTCGGCCTCACCAGAGCATGTACTTGTGTTTGAACATTTTAACTTAATGTACAGGAGAATTCAATCAAAGCACCACTCCCCTCTGAACTTCCAAGTTGACTAAATGAGTTGAACAAGCAGACCCATTGGGTTGGTCCTACAGAGATTCAGAGGTAGGGACTTGTTTGTGGGACACACATGGGAACAGATGGAGGGATCTAGAGTGCAAGAGGGTCTCGCTGTCCTCCGTTCATTTCTTCACATTTGCTGCTGAGGCCTCCAAAGCTGCTTTCCTAAAACAGACTTCAAACGGAGCTGGGGGGCGTTGAGTGTTAGGGGAGTGTGCCCCACCCTAGACTGGCTGACAAGCTCCTCTAGGACTTCTCTGACAACCAGGGAGTTACAGACATCCCAGGATCTCTCAGGGCCCCTCTTCAGGCATTCTGGCTCACTAGGAAGGAAACTTGAATCTGGGGGGCACTCTTTCTGGCAGGATTTGGTTGGCTAAGAAGCTGACCTTTCCTCCCCTTCTAAACAGCCTTCAAGTTGAGAACGATTGCTCCCACTGTCGTTTCATTTGCTGGGTCATGGAAATCTGACCCAGGGCTCCACAAGCGCCCTTAAGTGACCAAACAGGAAGGAGGAAGGACCCCAGACTGGAAGACCTTGTAGTTTGTTATCTAAGAGTCTTGTTTGGTTGGTTGATTCACAGTTGGAATACTTTCGCCTGCATGTCTCTTGAAGGATGTTCTAGCCAATATTAAATATATATGTACACATTCACATGTATAAATGCATGTACCTACAATAGTAACCCGAGAAATTATGTCCAAAAGTTTGATAATATTCACATAAAAATGCTACTCAATAATTGATTGCATTTGACATAAGAATTCAAAGTGAAGGAAACAAGAGAACACTTCACTACCACCATTAGCTATGGCCGAGTCACGGGGACCTCACTGGCCTGCAAAGCCTTCTGGGAGCTGCCTTTCCATGCTTCATTGGACCTACTTCTCTGAGCAGTCTGTGTCCGATTCATGTTTGCTGACTTTGGTATCAGACTGCTTCCATTAAGTTTAGGAAGGACGGCCAAATGGGCAGACCCCTAGAGTCAGTCAATGGTAGCGTTCTGTAACCCTAGTAACTGTCGCCTGGGCTGTGGAAATGGTCCCTGGTAGAGCTGCTTGCCTTACAAGCCCAAGAACTGAGTTTATTGCCAGAACTCATACAAAATCCAGCGTAGTAACCTACGCTTGGAATCCCAGCACCAAAAAGGCTGAGCCAGGAAGATCTCTGGTTGACGGCAGGCTTAGTTTAATCTGAGAGCTGTAGATCAATGAGAGACTCTGCTTCAAAATAAGGCATACAATGCCCGAGGAATGTCTTCTGATATTGGCCTTCGGTCTCCACATGCATAAGGACCTGTCTTCATGTGCCCTCACACACGCATTCAGACAGTAGCTGCTAATTTAGTAAATGCAAGTGGTGTAGGATGTGCCCTGGGGAGCGCTCCTATGGCTTCAGCTTAGCTCCATCACCTCAGAGCAGGCTGGGTGAGATGACGGCTTGTTAACTGGCCTTGTGGGTGGGGAATGCCCCTGACTCTCAGATCGACTCCTTCCACTTTGACAGATGCACAGTGTGCACCACCTGAAAGTGGCCAGACTCCTTTTCTGTGCTGTTTACTACTGGGCAAGCCTCAGCCTCACGATCCTTGACTTTCACCCAAATGTTCCCAGTTTTCCTTATCTTTCTTCACGAAGTTCATTTCCAAGACGCTGAATCATCTTCACTCTTCCTTCTGAATCGTGGCCAAATTGTCCATGACTCATTTTAACTCTGTTCTAAGCGAAACACAGCTTTCTAATCGGGGCCTGTTTGAAGCTGAATCAAAGACAGGAACTAGCCTACGCCTTTTGCAAGTCATCTGCCTTGCTTTAATCCCTAACGCGGCCCTGTAAAGCAGTTTTCCTTCAATTATGATGGAATCACTGAGGCACAGAGAAGCTAAAGACTTTGCTCTGGAGACACACAAAACCGGAAGCAGTCCCCTCCTTTAATCCAGCCTTCATTAAGACACCAATGCGCCTATCGCCACTTACTTCTCTGGGAAACGAAAGAAGCTCACACATTTGGGAGAGCTGAGTGAGTAGGATGCTAGGATTTTGTCTTATAAGGATTCAAACACTGTCTGGCATTTTTAAGTAGCTAGGGTTAATTCAGCCTTGGGCAGAGAGCTATGTGTGTAACGATTCAGACCACATGCTAGAACCACTAAAGCACAACTAGTCTTTTGCAAGCAAAACCTCCCTGCTCGGGTTCTTGGTATGGACTGCTTTCTGGTGCATTTGGGACCTCAGAACCAGTGTGATCAAAAGCAATTGCAAACCCAAGAAAAGGGAGTGAATGCCTCAGTCGCATTACCTTAATAGACACTCAGCTTAGCATAGAAGGACAAAATGTCGGAGCGTCTGAAGATATGTAGAGCAGGAAGAGGGTCTGTCATGCATGCGTGAGGACCCGAGTCTCATCCCCAGCACTCATGTAAGAAAGCTGGGCATGGCAGCACAAGCTTGTAATCCCAGCCCTGGGGAGGCAGGGACAGGAGGATCTGTGGGGCTCTCTGCCCATGGCTGGCCTAGCCAAAAATGCAAATTCTCGGCCAGTAAAAGTTCCCAGCTCTAGAAATCAGCAAAGCAAAACCAAAGGCGGATGGTGCTTGTGAAATGATACCTGAGAGTTCTCTGGTCTCCACATGCACTGCACATATGTAATAGTCACATACAAGGGCATGTGTGCATGGGTGCGCACACACGCGCACACACACAGAGTCGGGGAAGGGCGGCATCTCTGGATGCAGTTCCTAAGCTCTTTGCCTCTCTCCCAATGCTGCATACATTGGAGAGTAAAGTCCACTGTGAACAGTTGTCCGACAGCCTTCTGCTCCCCTCAGAGATCACGGGGACTGGGTAAGGTGAAAACACAAGTCCTTGCCCTTCACCTACATCTAAGACGGCAGTGTCCTGGGGCTTTGTCTGGGTCTTCCAGACATTCTGAGGAGGGACACACTCACATGAGACTTGAAGTCTTACCACACCCAACTCTATCCTAAGAGGCTGTTGCCTCTGGGACAAATGAATCTTTACAGGTCTGGCTTCGCCTGTCTTTCAACGGTGTTGCTCCTTGAAGGCTGTGACCTGCAGGCACCCTCCGAGAGCGCTGAGGAAGAAGTTTCTTATTTTAGAAGAGGCATTTTTAGGGTTTTGTCAAATCTGTCAAAGGCAAGGCCCCAGAGGAGGCTGAAAGACTTCCCTCTACCACAAGCCAGTGCACTCCTCCTGGTCTCCGACATCCTGAACATCTCTCAGAAGATAGCACAGTGAAAGTCTGAGGGAAAGAGTCCTGTCCTCGGAGAAGCCCTGAGCGCCTTAGGGGTCAGGAGCAAGGCTCAGAGTTCAGTCTGCTATTCCTCTGAGTGCTTTGCCCTGTGTCTGGCCTAGCAGCGATGGTGACAGTTAACAGCCAGATTCTTGAGGCCCTGGAAACTTGATCTCCACATCAGTCCTCAGACCATCAAACCCGTGACCCTGGGGTGAAAGCCCCCTTGTTTTGTTACCTCTGCTGACTGGCCCTGCCCAGCAAAGTACGGCTTTTCAATCTCTATTCACACCCTCCACACAAGGCGCCTGACAACGGTAATAAATGTGGCCGTCCTCAGGACGGGGCTGTGACAGGCTCAATAAGGGGAGGACTGATTTGTTGCTTTGGGGTTGAAAGCTCAGACTTTCATGAAACAAAAATATTATATTCAGGGTAATGATTTATGGCCTCAACTTGCGTTTGATTGCAGGCCATAAATACCGACAAATGGTACTTAGGCATCTCTTGAGGACATTAGGGACACACTCGAGTTTATTTTATATGGCAATTACGAATTCAATGCAAGCACTGACATTGCTGGAAAGCATTATTTCCCCCAAATTAGTCTGTGTCGTTGACAAAGCTTGAGAGTTCTTTCTGCATCCCACAGCCTCACCTGGGATGCAAAGCGTGCAAGCAAATATGAAGAAGAGGCATTGATGTTCTGACGGAGATGCCATCCTTTCAAACAATATTTCCCGCTTAGCTCTCATGGGCAGCCCGTGAACTGGCATTGCCTCTTCAAAGTTCGGAAACAGCCGATTTGAACTGGGAATATATAGAGGCAGGGGCTGTGGTGTGAGCGTTGTATGGAGCCATTTGGTTTCCTTGTGCCTTTGAAACGGGGATCTCTTCTTCATGGGTACTTCAGACCTTATTCCCTCCCTCCCCTCCTTCCTTTTTCCTTTCTTTAGTCTTTCTTTGATTCCTTCCTTCCTCGCTCTGTCCCTCCCTCTCTCTTCCCCTCCACTTTCCCTCTCCTTCCTTTCTTCCTTCACCTACCTTTATTCTTTTATTTCTTTCTTCCTTCCTCTCCTTTCCCCTCCTTTCTTCTTATTTCCTCCTTCTTTTCTCTGTTCCTCCTTTTGTCTCCATCCCTCCCTCTCTCCCTTTGCTGTGGCTAGAACCCTCTTTTGAGCTTTTTTATTTAATTCATATATTTATTTATTTATTTATTTGAGACAGGGTTTCTCTGTGTTGCTTTGAAGCCTGTCCGGGAACTAGCAGAACATCTGGTCCGACCGGAGCTTGAGTGTCTCTTCCTCCTGCGTCTGCCTCCCGAGTGCTGGGATTAAAGGCGTGCGTCACCACTGCCCGGCTTGTGCCCCCCCTTTTTTATTTGCCTCTTTCTTCTAGAACAACCTTGCTGTAGCTCTTCCCTGGACTCTTGCCATTTCTCTCGTTCATTTAACTGTGCGTGACTGACAGGCCACCATCCCTTTGTAACTGAAGCCTGAGCTAACCCAAAGGGAGGAGATGGGGCTCTAGACGACAGACACCATATCTATCACAGAGACTTTTCAATCCTCAGAGGAATTTATTTATACTCCCAAGTGCTTAACACTCATCTAATTAATGTATTTAAGGCAGCGAACACTATTGCTCCACGGTACTGACTTGATCTCGGTGGAGATGCAAAAGCACTCTCTAAAAGCTCCCACGGAGGTGTGTGAGTTGGAGCCAGGAGCTGTTTGGAGCCATTGGAGGAGAGCCCCACCACAGACTGGGGCAGCCCAGGTGGTCTGATATACTCAGGGTTACCGTGCATCTCCACTTTCCCTCCCTGTCTGATTCAGGAGACTTCCCAGCAGATAGGAACCAATTAACTCTTTATTTTGGCAGCAATCATCCTAGGTATTCTTTTAATGGGCATTATTCCTCTTAAATTATAGATGAGCCGAGCACCATTATCTAAGTTATTTATTCATGGGACATCGTCTGTAACATGCCCACACTAGGTTTCTTATCATTCAGTATCGATCAATGACTTTATTCAGGACACTAAGGAATCAGTGATGCCAACATCCCGAGTCGGTGTCTCTCGCTGGGTCTCTGCCAGGCTGGGGCAAGCTGCAGTTCCTCTCCCTCTCTTTCTCTTTCATGTGTGCTGTGCATATATGTTCATGTGTGTGTTTTTGCATGTGGGAGCACCCGCGTATGTTCATGCATGGGAAGATGAGAGGATGGCCTCAGATGGCATTCCTCAGATACCACCCACTTGGTTTTCTAAAGCAGGGACTCTCATGGGACCTGGAGCCTATGGATTAAACTAGACTAGCTGGCCAGCCAGTCCCAGGGATGGCCCTGCCTCTGGGTGCTAGGCTTACAGGTATGCTTGGTCATTACAGGCAGTTGTAAGAGGCCTGGGGATGCTGGATTTCTGAGCTGAGACTGTCATGCTTGCAAGACAAGCACTCTGATGGTGAACCGTCCTCAGTCCCTCACAAGTATTTTCAAACCTTTCTACCAAGGGCATGAAGCAGAGCCGGGGAATTCCTTCATCCACAGCATGGAAGTCCACCGCCACTTTCCTGTTTCACACCCGAATGCATCACAGGGACGATGCCACTGTATTTTTCTGAAAGATCTGTTTTTATTTATGTGGCTGTGGCTGTCTGAGTACAGGCCTCATGTGCGCCGGTACCCTGGTCTGCAGAAGAGGGCACTGGATCCCCTGGAGTTGGGATTACAGGCAGTTGTAAGAGGCCTGGTGTGGGTGCTGGGAATGGAATGTGGGTTTTTGTGATACCCGGAAGTGCTTTTGATGGTGGAGCTGTCTCTCTAGCACCAGCATCCTTTCTGCTCAGACGTTGTGACCGACCATCACGTGAGATGGAAGAACTGCAAACCTCTGGTTCCCACCCCGCGGTAATGACACCCACATATCTTTTCTGACTTTGCTTGCAAAGCAAGGGACGGCTCTGCCGGCTCCTCAGAAGCTCATGGCCAAGGCTTTGGTAGCTAATCAGCATTCTGCCTAGAAGCAATTAAAGATGATATAGCCAGGGCTCTATTTTTATTTATACTGTGTAATGAGGCTCCAAATTAAAAAAGTTACATCCTAATCTCCGCTAATGTAAAGTGCTGCTGTCTTGGGAGTGCAGTGGTCTAGATTAGGTGGCAAATTTATCATTTTTACACTTCTTTCCGTGCCAAGATTCAGCATTTCCCGAGGAGAAGCGCTGATGCAGAGCTGTCTGCCCGGCTCTCCTGCTCTTCTCACCCTATGGGGAAGGGGTTTCATTGGAGCAATAAGACATGAGGAAACACACATTTGCGGGCAATTATGGCACACCTTGGGTGGTATTAGAAAGCATAAGATCAAAGGAGGGGGCCTTAACTCCTAAGGAGTGTGATAATGACCGGAGAAACACAGCTTGGGCTCCTTATTACAAGGGTAAGATGGAATACATTAACATACAGAAAACATGGAATAAAGGCGTACGCGGGAGTTGACAGGTGGGGGTCTGAAATCAGCAGCAGACAATCACGGCCTTTTGTGTTCAGATGTCTGAAGGCATCAGGATTCGGAATGGAGTTCCCCTTCTCAGAGCTTTAGTGCTCTCTCAGGCACAATCAGGACTGATTGTCCACAAGATCTCAGTCTGTCACTTTTTTCTTTCTCCTTCCTTCCTTCCTGCTGCCTGTTTTTCTCCATCCCTCCCTCCCTCCCTCCCTCCCTCTCTCCCTTCCCCCCTTTNCCTCCCTCCCTCCCTTCCTCCTTCCCTCCTTCCTTCCCTCCTTCCTTCCTTCCTCTCTCCCTCCCTCCCTCCCTTCCTTCCTCCTCCCCTCCTTCCTTCCCTCCTTCCTTCCTTCCTTCCTCTCTCCCTTGCTTCTTGTCTTTCCCTTTTCCCCTGAGTCAGGGCCTCAGGTATTCCAGGCAGGCCTCCAACTCACTACCAAGACTGGGATGAATTTCAATTTTTGCTCATCCTGCCTTTAACTTCTGAGTGCTGGGATTACAGGCATACATTGTCACACCTGGTTTACGTGGCCTGTAGAGGGACCTAGGGCTTTACGCGTGCTAAGCAATGCCAGCCCCTCCAGCACTTTTCAGTGATGTTGGTAAGAACTAGAAAAATTATCACTGGTTTGTTGGAAGATAGCCTTGCTAAGGCTGGTGGCCATTAGGTGTCTCACCAGTGCAAGGCCTGGGCCTGAGGTTGGAATCTTGAAGAAAGACAACCTCTATGGGTAAGCTGAGTTATGATAATTTGATTAATTAAACAAGTGAAGGGTCTTAACTGATGATAAAGCTAAATGCACCAAGGAGGAACCACGGCCATGGATTATCTTTGTGGCGCTTATGGCTTGTTTTCGTGTGGATGAGTGTAACACTTGTTTCTGTGTTCATGCGCATGTTGCCCAGTGGACAACTTCAGGTACCAGTCGGTCATTAGGTACTGCCCACCTTTTCTGCTGCCTGGAGGCCACAAGCTAAGCTAGGCTGGCTGGTCAGTAAGACCCAGGGGTCCACTGATCTCCATTTCTTCAGCACCAGGATTTAAGTGAATACCACTATGTCAGACTTGGGTTTTTTTTTTTAAACATGGGCTTTAAATCCAATCCTGTTTTCTTATACAAGGGAGTCACAAGGAGGCTGCACACACACAGACTCTCTCTCTCTCTCTCTCTCTCTCTCTCTCTCTCTCTCTCTCTC
>LOEQ01001955.1:202520-213907 GCA_001685075.1 Bramus lutescens | reverse complement strand
AGCACTCCTCCTATAAGGGCCTGTGCTCCCTGCTGAGGTCCCAGCAGTTGGCCTTTTAAAACCCAGGAAAAATTCCTTTCTCTAAGAAACACATCCCTGAGGGTGTTTTGTCTCCCAAGCAATCTGGTCATCATCTAGGGACCCAAGGAAAGAGGGGATTTTTATTTGTTTAGGTCTTCAGGCTACTCTGAAAGAAAAGCAATATTAGCTGGGGCTATGACCACGGTGGGAAAGTTCAGTACTGAGAAACTCGCTTCCAAATTGATAGGCTAATGGGATTTTGGTGGTGAATGTTGAGGATTGAGTGAGATTACAGGGCAGGGTTCTGCCAGAAGGCAAGAGAGCTCTGGGATGGCTCACTGGCTGGGCTGGTCATGGGATGTTCTCTACTGAGTTAGGATGCAGGGAGAATGTGTGTTCGCCAGATGTGAGCGGCGTCTGTCTGTTAGTCCATCAACATCCAGAATAGCCTCTCTCCTCCATCAAACATCCAGCTTGTGATACTTTGTTACAGCAACAGAAAGCAGACTCAGACGGCTAACTATGACAATGGTGATTTTAAGGAATAGACCTTGCTTTTACCTTTACAAGAAAGGCTAGCAACATTTAGATTCATTTGGTATAATGACTTTGCTCTGAGACACATATGAGAGGGTCCGTTCCCTGCGGCTGTTGCAAGCATTAGGGAAGATCTTGGGTCTTGCCTGCATGGGGGAAGACAATGAGGTCAGCAGGGTTAAGAAACTCCATTCTTGGTGAAAATGCTGAACCCAAGTCATCGCCTTCAGAAGTGTGTTCTTTCCGTATAAAAATAGGATCAAAAGATTTATACTTCCAGAGCAGATGTAAATCTTAGCCTATAAATCCAGGTGGCTTTATTCCCATAAATCATCTTAACACCATTTCCAAGACCATCTCCCGAAGGACCAGAGGCAATAAAAACCGAACCTTCTGGGCCTTCCTCCTCCTGCCCTGCAGATCTGAGCAGGGTTTGGAGGGCAGGGGTGAGTCTGACCAACATGGTGAGCCACCATGTCTGTGTCTCAGACTGGGGGCTGCCAAGTGGCAGAATGTCCCAGCCTATGCCCGTCTTTACTCTGTGACTTCCATACAGAGCCTGGGCATCTTGCTGGCAAGTTCATCTACCCTCTGACCCGAGTAGCTCCCGAGTTCTTACTCTCTGCAGTGTGAACACAACCCCCCCCCATTGAACTAACACCCCAGATTACTGTGGAAACCAATCTAACACATTGTTTTAATATTCATTCATCCTATTGGTTCTGTTCCTCTAGAGAACCCCGACCAAACCATATACTACATGTTCTTTCTTGAGCTACCTCTTTCCCTGATGAACTTAGAATATCAACAGCTCCTTCAGAGACCATTCCTGGCAGTGTGTGTGCTTCTTGAGATTTTCTTGCCTAGGCTGAGTTATGGCAGACTGGTGTGAAGTCCCCGTAAGTCTTGCTATACTCAGGACATCACCCTTCCCTGATTCCCACCTCCCCACCAAAGATGCTCACTCTCATTCATGCATGCTCACCACAATAGCACTGCAGACATCGCTTCCCATTTTGGGTATTTAATAATCACTCTTGGCCTATCATATAATGCTTCTATGATAAGTTTGTTTCTGATAATTGATAATACTGAAAGACTCCAGTAACTGTGGGTGAGAGCTGACATCCATGTGTTGATTCATCCCATGGAGCTTTCTGGTGCATCTAACCACTTGAGCCCTAATTTGTAGGGTCTTTTATAAGATCTGATGAGTTGGAATGCTCCCTCATCTACTCAGCTATTTGACTTTTAACTGAATATTTACTAAAGGGATGTATGTCTAAATGTCCTCAACCGCAGACAGTGGAATCACTGACTAGTGACATAAATTCATTCAGAAAGTGGACATAAAAACCTACAAGGAAGACACAGGATTCACCACGCTCAATGGTTATAATGGGCCATGTGCAGCATTTGTGTGTTTGTGTATTTTCTCTCGAACCCATCTCCCCATCACTGGTAAGTCCCTGAGCTGTTGACACACATAGGACACGTGTGGGGATGTGCTCTCGATATGCCTCATCTTTGGGGATTGTTTTACTTCCTCAGTTCAGTGCCTCCTTACTAAAATAGAGCACTCCATAATTTTCTTTTCTAAAGATTCTATCAGTCTTGATCCAGTGTGCTAAGTGATAAATGACAGGAGGGAAGCTGGTCATGAGTCATGCTGTCTCCTAGTAACCAGTCAGCAAATAGCTTCCAGGGAGCACCTAAAGCCCATAGCACATTTACCTCTGGTACAGTCCGTGGGCAGATGCTCCTAATCTATATCTGTGCATTTACTTTCTTTACGAAGTTATGGAAAGACGGAGTGGTGGTGTTTGTCTATTGCCTCCGTCGAAGCCCCAGTGAAAACTTGGTTAAAACCCCTAGTCTTTGACCCATTTCCCTGTGGGTTTGCTTGCCCTCAAATCTTACACAGCAGTTTTTGCTGTCTGTTAATTTTCTCGACGGATAGGCCGTACTATGTCACCGATAAATCAGCTCATGTGGCTACGTTGCCACGGAGCTCCACAGTTCAGAAGGATGTTCTGTAGTCTTTATGTGTGGCAGCAAGCCTCTGAATCGCGGGTGGGCTCTGTGAACAGAGGCCATGCTCGGCCTTCCCTCTTCTCACACACTGTATATGTGTACAGGAAAGGCTGACTGGGCGGATAGGGAGTGACTGTGGGGAGAAAGGGATGATCTCTGGCAGTGGGGAAGGTCTTCAGTGGATACAGACCCAGTTCAGTGCCCTTGGAAGCGTCAACGAGGGAACACTAGGAACGGGCTACCAAAGTCATCAGATTTCCTTCCCTTGATGGATTGATGCTTTTCCAGCACTTGGAAAGTAATTATAAGTCTTTATCTTCTACGTTTCACTAGAAACAACAAGAAACTGTCACCGCTCCCGAGAAGCTGTTTTGTTCCATTTAATCTTGTCTTTTTAATTAATGGTACAGCCATCCCTGTTTCACATCTCAAACATAACTCGGGATTTTGATAGATGACCATTTTAATCCTCCCCAAATTCCATGAACTGGGGATATTTGCTCTGGATCTACAGCCCAAGGCTTAGAGAGGCTAAACAAACTGCCCCATGTTGCAAAACTAACAAACTCCACAGCTGAGACTTGAACCTGTGATTTCCTGGCTCTGAAGTTCATAAACATAATCCACACTAATTCCCCTTCTGTAAGCCTTGAATCTGAAGAGAACCAAAGGAGAAAACCTCAGTGTTCATTAATCTGGCTAAGGAGTCATAGAATTAGATGACAACCATAAATACGGGCATGGGTATGAGGATCAGCAAATACTTCACCCTGGGGTTTTTCAACTGCAGTTCTCAGATTCTGCTGAGGTTCTTAGAGGCGCCCAGGGGGAAGACAAGGCAGTCGAAGGAAGGAAGTCCAGAGTTGCAGTGACAGACAGCTCAGGCCTTTCAGTTCCTGTTTCTGGAGGCGGATACCTCCTGCATTCTTCTCATGGTACAGTTGCATGTGAATCTTGTTTAGTTGTAGGAATGGTGGGGAATTTGGAAGAAAATAAAGGTCAATAATCGCAGAGTTCACCTGTGTCTGCTGTTTCCTAACATGGGGTAAGAAAGAAATAAAGACCTGGGGACAACGACCTAGGCAGTCTTTCCTGCTGTGGTTGTATTTACTTCTGGGGAGACACAAACAGATGCCCACCCACCCCAGTTCTGCGGCAAGACAGACCAAAGGACAACTCCATCCGAATCCAACTTGGTCAACCGCCGGGTTTATTGGGATGGCTTATAGGGTCATAAGACCACAGGTGACGCCCCCGCACAGCTGCATCCCCTCCTCACAGATGTTGACCTAGGGAAAGCTGAGCCACGGACTACCTCTCCTACTTCCCATACAGTCTAGCTTCACCCAATCCCCTTTGCAGACATGCAGGGCAGGAATGAATACTCTCAGTTAAGCGTCCAGCAACCCTCCCTCTCCGGGGGTGTCAATAGTTCCATTACCATTGTCACTTCTATAGTCTTGGCTACTTCTGTATTGCTCTGCTCAATTAGTTGCCATGGCTACAGTCCAAGGTAATCTGATCCAAAATGGCTTGTGGTGATCATGTTATGTCCAGAGGAGAAAAGCCACACTGTAATAGTTAAAATCACAGCCCTCTGAGCTGGGAGCGCCCCAAGTCTTCTTAGCCCTACCACCTGCACAAATTGGCTTTTCCTACCTTTTTTATGCTTACGTTTCTCCAACACAGAGTGTAAACCATCAATGACCCCTACTCCTCTCTTTAGCCCTTACTATGTTTCTTCATAATAAGCTAAAATCTGCCCTTTCATGTCTCAGGGAGCCAAGCGGGGTAAAGTTATTCTTCTTCCTGACACCTTTTCACATGCTGGAGCTACAGAGCCTACCTTCAGGTAGGCATGGCACTTCCAGGCCTGTGTTTCTTACTCCTTTAAGCAGGCTGCAGGCTGTCAGATTCCTTCCGAGCATGCTGCCACACTCCAAAAAAGCTTCAGTGTTGTCTCCCCCTCTAAGATTCCAGTGCAGAATTAAACAAAGATTCCAGTAGTATTTTAAGTCATGCATTATGCCTTAGGTTTTCATTGTACACAATGGTTAATCTTCATTATCAGTGTGGCAGGATCTAGAGTCACCTAGGAGACCAACTGTAATAGGACGGCAGAAACGGAAATCCTTTCAAGAGGAACTCATGTCTCTCAATCTGGATATCAGTCTATTGATTCAACGGACTCTAAAGAAACGGAAATCTCCCCAGAAATCTTATGCTGGGAAGAGGAAGATGCCCCCTACACAGCCCAAATAGCCCTGGTATGCTGGTGGTGATTCCTTCCCAAAGCAAGACATCCTTTGCTGCTGTTAGCTGACAAGCCCCACCCCCTCGCCAAAAGGATTTGCAAGTTTGAGATAATTGATGGGTTGACTATGGGGATATACTGAGCCAAATTTAGATTGTTCTACTCGAGCCGTAGTCACAACAGTGTCTCACTAATCTGTGCAATAGATACAGTGATGGGGTTTTGAGTCTGTGTATAATGGTAATTCAAAGGCTGGCTAAATGGCTTAGTTTCGGTAGTTTAGGTAAAGTGCTGGCTGCGCAAGCCCGGGGATCTGAATTCAATCTCCAACACCCATGTGCAAAAGCTAAGCATGGGAGTGCCCCCTGAAAATCCCGGCACTGGGTAAAGCAGAGGCAGAAAGGCCTCCAAGTTCAGCAAGAGACCCTCTCTCAAGCAACAAAGTGGGCTGTGCCTAAGGGGTGACATCAGAGGTGGCCTCTGGTGCCTGCACGTATGCACACAGACATGGACCTGCACCCAAGTACCTATGTGTACGTCACTATACACACCTATGTTGAATTGGTTTTAATGATCTACAGACATATTTGTTAGTAAGAATATGAAGGGGAAACAGTGGTCATAAAGGGAAAATATTTCCTAAATGTTGCAAAACTGGTCCTCAACTCTTCTAGCCAAGAGAGTGTCTGCTGCATGTAGCTGCAATGGCAGCCAGAAGCAGAATGCATTAACCCCCTGCCCCAGAGAGTGCTGAAGTTTACCAATCTGATGTGAATGAAGATTACCATTTTAATAATGTGCCATTTTGTTAAATGTTAGAAGTGGTCCTGAGTTCTTCCTGGATGCCAATGCCTGAAAGGCAGAAAATTCACCTTGGAGCTGAGCATTCACGAGAAAGAATCCACCAAACAAATAACTCCTGCTTCATCCCAGGCTAATTTTAACTCAGCATCCACGGCCATCCGTAAGTAGCATCTGTGATTCATGGTGCATTTTCACATTTATTAAGAAGAAATGTGAATTATCTCGTTTACTGTCACCATAGCTTGGCAATTATCATTAGCTCCATCTTATATTTGGAAAGATTAAAGTTCAAGATCCTTCCAGAGTCATAGTTCTGGAGGGGCAAAGAGCAAATTTCACAGAGAATATTCACGGGACTTGGGTTTCCAGGGTATTTCAGATAGAGATGCCCCAAAGATCATTCAGTTAACTTTCCCATTTTGAAAGCAAGGATTGGGTACATCAGAACAACTCCAATGTTCTATTTAGTGAACTTAAAGACTCTCAATTTCATTTCCATTTCCTGAGTTTGAGATGAGAATACTTGTACTCGCTGTTTTCTAATACTAGGACTCTCGTAACCACTGATGGGTGCCAGGATGGATGGAAGGATCCTCTCCGTGTACTGTCTAGCTAATGTAGATGCCAGTCATGCTAAAGAGGGCGCTGGGTGGTGGCCAGGCCTGTCTCCCGCCTCTGGTGGGACATTTGTTTGCCCCAGGCCTGGTTTTGGATCAGTATTCTCCACCTCTAAAATTAGGTGTTGTGCTAAACCTTTAATTTTCTTAGAGTTTTGTGTGCCACGGTTCTCACTTTCTTTATATAATTTTTTTTCAAATGCATAATATACACATATGCCATAGGAATGCGAATTCACAGACACTATAGAGAGAGGGAAAAGAACAGAAAGTAGATATGGAAGATTCCAGGTTAGTTGACTATATTTCAAGGTAAGTGGTCTCTAAAGAGAAAAATGATTCCGTGCTTTTTAGAAGGTAATAGATTCTGGGCACCTGGTATCTTGTCTGTTTCCTTCCTGAAGTTTTGAAGCTTGCTCTTTGAAATTGGCATCAAACTCTGTCACCTGATGTGGTAGTTACGTTCTCTGTCAACTTGACACAAGCTAGAGTCATCTGGGAAGATGGCATTTCCGCTGAGAAAATGGTTCCATCAGGTTGACACCTAGGCAAGCCTGTGGAGCATTTTCTTGATTAATGATTGATATGGAAGGGCTCTGCTCACGGTGAGCCATGCCATCCCCAGGCAGGTGGTCCTGGGCGGAGTAAAAAAGTGGATTGAAAAAGCCGTGGGCAACAAGCCAGAGAGAATTTCGGTGTGGCCTCTGCTGTGGTTCTTGTTTGAGTCCCATTGCTCTTCGTAATGGGCTGGCTGAGACGACTAAGCCAAATAAACCTTTCCATCCCCAAGCTGCTTTGGCTTTGGTGTCTTAGTGTAACAGTAAAAAGCAAACTAGAACGCCCGGCTACTGTAGTTACCTCGCTCAAGGGAGGATGTCTCACTCCCTCACTCCCGCACGAGGAGGCCGGGAACGGCAGCCCTGTTTCTGAGTGAGGCTCATGGAGTTCAGCTGCACTACGAAGCTGTGACTTGGTTCCGGCACCCTCTGCTAGATAGGCTCATGTCATCACACATGGAGGAGGCTGAAGCTGTGACTCAGAGCCACCCAGTTCCTCTAGCAAGAATCACATCATCACACATGGAGGAGGCTGTGAGTCAGCGCCTCCACATTCCTCCAGCAAGGGTTCCACGCCATCGCAGATGGAGGAGAACGAGGCTGTGACTCAGTGCCACCACGTTCCCCTGGCAATGCTTGCATCGTTGCAGATGGAGGTCTATGAGGCCCGACTCCAGAGAAATGCGAGTCAGGATGAATGATGAGAGACTGCAGGCCTGCAAACACTTTCTTTAATAATTAGCTTAAGGTGGAGGCTGGACCAACCTCACTAAACTCCCATTTCACACAACCCAAACCACGTACCGCTAATGTCTAGCTGAGCACAAAAATCCATCTTCTGGTGATGCAGCTTAAAACCTCATTTGTAAAACACAGCCTGAAGGGCTTCCAGCATGGGGTGAAGGGCTGCCAAATGCTGCCTTGGGGGTTCACCATCTCTTTGGGGGACAGCTCAGGTCACCAAGCAGAAGCCTTACAGGTCTGGTTAAATGTACCTTGGAGTGAGCCTGTGCACAAACACAAAGCAGGCTATGTTCCCAGTGAGAAAGGAGAGTCTCCCATCACACACACAAACTCCAAGCTTTTCTTACACAGGCTCAGAAAAGCCAAAGTGAAGAGAACATTACGTACATCTTCATAACCCTTCAGTGAGGTCAGGTAAGGACTGTACCACTGCCACGGCAGACCAGTACTCAGATGCATTGATCTAGCTGTGCAGACAAATCCTCACCCCTGACAGTTTAGAAACTTGCTTTCAGAAGCTACGGGGGAAACGTCTTAAGAAAAACAGGAATCTCCGAATCTATCAGTCAATGTTTGTTGAGTATCTACTGTGTGATGGGGCATGCCAAGAGCCCGGTATATAGGGTGATTCCAGCTCTCAGAATCTTCCAGTCTAGTTCAAAAGGTGATGTGGCCGAGCACATGATATTGGGAACCGTGTGGCAAGAAAACGAGGGTGGAGATCAAAGCAGGAAGCAGGGAGGAGCTGTGGCAGTCAAGAAAGGTCTCCCTGAAGTTGGGCTGGATATATTGCTTAGTTGGTACAGTGCTTGTCGAATGAAGGTGTTCACCCCTAATCCCAGCCCTGGGGAGGTGGAGGCAGGGTTATCACAAGTTCAAAGTCATCCTTTGCTACATAGTGATTTCAAGACTGCTTGAGATTCTGTCTTAAAGACTCAAAAAGAAGGAGGGGCAGGAATGAGAAAGAAGGAAGAAGACTGGAGAACAGGGATCCTTGGGAGAATCACTTGAGAAAAGATTTAAGGATAGGGATGGAGCTAATGTGGGTTTGATCTCTAGGAAGGGGAGTAGAGCTGCAGAGATGAAGTACAGTACAGAGCATTTCAAGGTGCCAGTCACCAAGCACTCTCCATGTCTTTTTTGTTTGTTTGTTTAAAATTTTGTTTAAAAATAACTTATTTTTTAAATTAATTAATTAAAAAACCCTATCTTTTCTCATTTTACATATCACTCTCCCCTCCTCCACTCCTCAGAGAGGGTCAGGCTTCCCACGGGGAGTCAACAATGTCTAGCACATTGCTGTGAGGCAGGACCAAAGCCTTCCCCACCATATCTAGGCTGAGCAAGGTATCCCTCTAAAGTGAATGGGTTCCAAAAAGCCAGAACAAGCAGTAGGGGTAAATCCTGGTCTGACAGTGGCCCCGCAGTCTGCCCCAGCCATACAACTGTCACTCGCATTCAGAGGGCCTAGTTTGGTCCAATGCTGGTTCCTTCCCTGTCTGACCAGAGTTGACGAGCTCCCATTAGCTCAGGTAAGCTGTTTCAGTGGGTGAACCCATCGTGGTCTTGACTTCTTTCTTCAGATTCTCACTCCTCCCACTCTTTGACTGGACTTTGGGAGCTCAGCCCAGTGTTCTGTTGTGAATCTCTGCTTCTGCTTCCATCAGTTGCTGGATGAAGGTTCTGTGAAGACATTTAAGATAGCTATCAATTTGACTACAGGGAAGGCACCTTCTCTACTATTGCTTAGGGTCTTAGCTGGGGGGTCATCCTTGTGGATTCCTGAGAATTCTCTAGAGACAGGTTTCTTGATAGTCCCATGATGGCTCCCATAATCAAGATATCGCTTTTCTTGCTCTTCATCTCTGTCCTTCCCCCATCTTGACCATCCTGTTCCGCCAAGTTCTCCTCCCTGCTCCCTTTTCCCCCTCCTCCTCCTCCATTTCCGCCCTCCCTTCTCCCCCCTCCCCGACCCCCATGCTCCAAATTTTCTAAGGAGATCTTGTCTATTTCCCCTTCCCAGGGGAATTTGTCTATATTTCTCTTAGGGTTCTCCTTGTTACTTAGTTCTCTGAGGTCATGGACTTCAGGCTCGTTGTCCTTTGCTTCACAGCAAGTATCCACCTATGAGTGAGTACAAACCATGCTCATCTTTCTGGGCCTGAGTTACCTCACTCAGGATGTTTTTTTTTTTCTAGTTCTATCTATTTTCATGCAAATTTCAAGATGTCAGTGTTTCTTATCGCTGAGTAGTACTCCATGGGGTAGATGTACCATATTTTCTTTCTTTTTTTGAAATTCACCTGACTCTGCCTCCTGCGTGTTGGGATTAAAAGCATGTGCCACTACAGCCTGGCAATGTACACTTTCTTTATCCATTCTTTGGTCGAGGGGCATCTAGGTTGTTTCCAGGTTCTGGCTATTACAAATAATGCCACTATGAACATAGTTGAGCAAATGTCCTTGTAGTATGATTGAGCATTTTTTGGGGTATATGCACAGGAGGAGTATTGCTGGGTCTTGAGGACTAAACCACAATTAAACAATACCTATTCACAAATTCATGTCTTATCTGATCCTCAAATGTTTGTGTGACACATCGTTGTACAGACTGGAAACCAAAACAGAGACTTAGAGGGAAAAAAAAATGATCTAGAGAGGTGGGGTGGGGGATGGGAGTTGTGCAGTGTTTTGTTTGTTTTGGTTTTTGTTTGTTTGTTTTGTGGGTTTTTTTTCTCTTTGGCTCTTTGGGGGCCTGCCACCCAGCTCCCAAATAAATCACAGAGTCTTATTCTTACTTAAGAATACCTGGCCTTAGCTTGATTTGTTTCTAGTCAACTTTTCTTAAATTATCCCATCTACCATTTTGTCATGTGCCTCTGGGCTTTTATCTTTCTCTAGTCTATATACCTTTCTTTGCTTCTTATTCAGTGACTTGCTTGTGTAGTTAGGTGGCTGGCCCTGATGTCCTCCTCTCCTTCCTTGGTCCTCCCTTCTCAGATTTCTCTTTCTATTTATTCTTTCTGGGTGGCAGCCCCGCCTATCCTTTCTCCTGCTTTGCTATTGGCCATTCAGCTCTTTATTGGACCAATCAGTGTTTTAGGCAGACAAAGTGACACAGCTTCACAGAGCTAAACAAATGCAACATAAAAGAAGGCAACACATTTTGCATCATTAAACAAATGTTCCACAGCATAAAAAAAGTAACACATCTTAAAATGTTATTACACAACAGAGGTGAGGGGTGGGGTGGTGGGAGGGCATCAGGGATGGAGAGCAAGACAGGGAGAGAGAAAGAGAGTTACATAGAAAGAGGTAGAAGAAGGGAAAAGAGAAAGAGGGAGAGAGGAGGGAACAGGAAGTAGGAAGGGGCCAGGCATGGCACTTGCCTTAGGAAGAGCTTAGATACCTTGTGTGTGACCTAGGGACTTCTCTACACTCCTGGGCAAGTACTTTGTCACCTTGGGTCGATCCCTATACTTCTCATGGACCATTTATTTTTCTTTTTGAAATGCCAGAACTCTAAAGAAGAGGTCACTTAGCAAAATCTAGGACTCCAACTACCCAGTGCTCCCCTGTCACAGAGCTGAGCTGGATCCTTTGGAAATAGAAACCACGAGCCAGCCAATAAACACGAAGGAATAATCTGTAAGATAGTTAAGTGTGCCTAGTCCTCTTTCAGGTATGGGCTAACTCTCTGTCAGGTATAGGCTAGTTCTCTGTCATCAGGCATGGTCTAGCTCTCTGTCATCAGGCATAGGCTAATTCTCTGTCATCAGGCATGGTCTAGCTCTCTGTCATCAGGCATAGGCTAATTCT
>LOEQ01001955.1:183504-202412 GCA_001685075.1 Bramus lutescens | reverse complement strand
CTCTGTCAGGAATGGGCTAGCTCTCTGTCAGGAATGGGCTAGCTCTCTGTCAGGCATGAGCTATCTCTCTGTCAGGCATGGGCTAGCTCTCTGTCAGGAATGGGCTAGCTCTCTGTCATCAGGCATGGTCTAGCTCTCTGTCAGGCATGGGCTAGCTCTCTGTCAGGCATGAGCTAGCTCTCTGTCAGGCATGGGCTAGCTCTCTGTCAGGAATGGGCTAGCTCTCTGTCAGGCACTAACTCCATTCTGTATTTGCTTCTCCATTTTCCTTAGGGAACCTTGGTCACTGGGTGCTAAGGACAGAAGGAGGGAGCAGGCTCAAGCCATGTTCAGGCTGCCTGTGTCAGTGTAATCTAGAATTCTGGGTTGAGGCTTTTGCTTGTCAACAGGACTGGGCTTAGGAAACCATGGAGACCGTTCTCCCTTTCCTCTCTCACCCTCGGTTCTCCCCACCCCACGCTTTCCCTCTCCTCTCCCTTTTATCAGATTTCAGGATAATGGGTTTTATGATGGAATTTTTTCACACACACATACGCATGCGTGCACACACATACGCACACACTCGCACACATACACGCACACACACACACATGCACACATACACGCACACACTCGCACACATACACGCACACACACGCACACACACTCGCACACATACGCATGCGTGCACACACATGTGCACACACGCATGCACACACACGCACACATACACGCACACTCGCACACATATGCATGCGTGCACACACATGTGCACACACACGCATGCACACACGCACACACTCGCACACATACGTGCACACACACGCACGCACACAAACACACACGTCTTGTACTTTGCACTCATATATCCTGCATTCCTCCTCCTTCCCCTCCTTGCCCTGCCCATTCTTGTTGGTCTTCCTTTCCCCAAATAATTTTCCTTCTGCTTTCATGTCACATAGATACCCACTCCTTTCTATTTCTTCGTCCCTTCTAATGGTGGCCTTTCTACATTTGTGATATACATACACACATACATACAATGTAGAGCACAGTACTGATATTAATATATATGGGTAGATATATTGATATAGAAACAGGAAATGGGAAAAGGGCTGCTCTCTATATGTAATATATGTATATACATACATACATATGGATTACACATGTGAGGAGAAAGATAGGATAGTTACATTTCTGAGTCTGGCTTATTTTAATAACATAATCTTTCTCTCCTTTTCATTCTTTTGTTCTTTCATTCATTCATTTTTTTTCAGAGTGGACATTGACTTTTGTCAGACTTTCAATAGGGTGGGACTCTAAATATAGAAATGAGATATTGATCCCTTGTCTCCACTCCCGCATGCTCTGTTTTTTCTATACCACAGCCATAACCCAGGCCCAGGGCAGGGAGATGCCTAGGGAACAGACCTGCCCTGAATGGCTGAGCTGAAAATTGACTTACCAAAGCATCCAGCAGTTACAAGAAGAGAAGGAAGGCCTGGGATGGACTTTTCCCAGGAAAAATGAGAGCAAGTCACTCTGCCAGTTTCTTCTTTCCCACCCGTGGAGTTGGTCAGCCCGGGCTCATGCAGAAGAGCCCGGGTGGCCAGCAGGCAGTGGCCGGGTGATGCTCATTGCTGCCTAGTGTGCATTAGGCTCTCAGACTGAAATAACGAGAACAGCAGCAGGGGAGCCAAGGCTTTGTGGGTCCCAGGCAGAAGGTGAGTGTTACATCCTGGGTGACGGGGCCAGCCATCATCATTACCCCAAACTGAACGGGAGGAAAAGGACTCACAAGGTCCCTGGAAGCTTATCCTTCAGAAGAGACTATCCATGTTGGTGGCCGAGCCTCACACATGCCCTTTAACAGATTTTTTTTTAAAAAAGTTAAACATCACCAGTATTTGGACAAGCTGACATCTACAGACTTCTGCTAGGATTCCTCCGAAGAACCCAAAGTCACCTCCCTGTGATTCCTGCCAATGTTTGTGACCAAATCAAAGCAGGAAGAAATATCAGCAAAACCGAACAGAAAGACAAACTAGAAAACTTCCAAAGGTCAAAGTCAAGAGAGACAGAAAAGGGCAAAGACATTGTTTCAGACTCAGAAGACAGAACAGATATGGTGGAAACGATGTGGGTGCTGTACCTCCGAGGGGCAGACAGCGATAACACCCAAGGATGGGCTGTGGAGGAGGCAGAGCTGTTACATGAAGATTATGTTCCTTTGACAACTGTTCTGTGGCCAGGTATAACCTGCACTCTGCTGCCATGGGACAATGCGCTTGTACCCTGAAAAGATGTGTCACTCATATCGGTAATAAAACTCTGATTGGCCAGTAGCCAGGCAGGAAGTATAGGTGGGGCAACCAGACAAGGAGAATTCTGGGAAGAGGAAAAGCAGAGATGCAGTCAATAGCCAGATGCAGAGGAAGCAAGATAGGATGCTTCACTGAGAAAAGTTACCAAGCCATGTGGCTAAACATAATAAAGAATTATGGGTTAGTTTAAGTTGTAAGAGATGGTTAATAATAACCCTGAGCTAATAGGTGAAACAGTTTATAATTAATATAAGCCTCTGTGTGTTTCTTTGGGACTGAATGATGGCAGAACCATGTTGGACAGAAACTTCCATCTAGACTCTGCCCTTAGGAAACAAAATAGTGGTGACTGGCAAAGATACATGACACCTCCACTCAGTCTTAAATGATGCATGGGGAAAAAGCCATCTGTTAACCATCTTCCTATCCTGTCTCTTTGTCTGTCTGTCTATCTATCTATAATCTACTTATGTAACATCTACCATTCTATCTTCTTCCTGCCTATCAATCTATCACCTATCTGTATCTATTAAGAAAAAGAATGTCACAATAAATGAGGCAAAATGTAAAAAAAATGATGTATGAGGTAAACTATGTGAAGTATCTTAGTTCTAGGGATTGAACCTATAGCCTCATGCATTCAAAATAAACACCTTACCACCCCAGCCAGTGGATAAACAGACAGACAGACAGTCTTGTAACCATTCTGGTACTTGAAATTATTCAAAACTAAAATTAATAGTGTTTCTCTAATATTAAATTCTAACAGAACAAGGACTATAGTTATACTGACTTCTTCAAGAGCCAAACCTTGTCATAGAATTCAGGAGGTTGAGGCAGAAATATTGGGAGTTCCCATCCGACCTGGGCTGCATATTGGATCTTGCCTCCAGACCAATAAGAAAACCCCACCCAACTTCAGAACATGGCCTCAAGGTTGTAGCAGCCCTTAGTGAGGGACTGTCTAGTTTTTTCAGTTACATCCTTATTTACTTGTTGGCTGAAATAAATAAGAGAAATGATTGGTCCCACACCAGTTAAGGTTGCATGAAGAGAAGCAGCCAGCCTAGGAGCTCCTGTGACGAGTTTTCTCCTTTGCAAAACACTCTTGGAAACACCAAAGTTTCTTCAGAGAAAATATCAGTTGTTGCCAGAGACTGAAGTGGTTCTGGTGTGACCAGAAGCTGAGGCAATGCAAGGATGAACAGTGCAGGGTGTTCTTTGTTCTGAGGGAGTGGATCGAGGCTCGAGACCTCAGTTCCAGTTCAGAGATCTGTTGGGCTGAGCGTAATATTAAAACTAAAATTAAATAAAGAGAAAGGAAAACTATCAATTCTGTGTTACCTGAAAATAAACTTATTTTCTAAATAGGTATAAGATAAGAGTCAGTCACTGAACAAGGGTCAGACTCCTTGGCAAAGGTCCATTCATCTTCTGTCACATTGCTTTGGGTGGTCTGGAGGAGACACCCACACTTTGACAACTTCTTGACACCCAGATGTCTATAGTCACCTAGCAGCTTGCCCAAGGACAGGCTTGTGCGCTGTGTGGGGCGATCCTCTGGCCTAGGAAGAGTTCCTGCAGAGGAGGGCCTCTGGGTATGGATTGGGAGGATACCTCAGGTGGTAGTGGTGAGGAAGATGAGGTTGGTGTGAGGAAGCCCAGCTGGCAAACACCAGAGTGTGTTAGGTTTCTCTTGGAGGGAGAGAACAGATTGAATAAAAGTACATTATGAAGAGAATTTCTTAAACTGGCTTACCTGATACACCTGCAATACTCTAACAATGGCTGCACACGGGAGAGGCTGAGCATCTGATAGCTGCTCAGGCCGCAGGACTGGACACCTCAGCACTCCCAGTCTGTCAGTGAAGGCCTGGAGGATTCCTGAAGAGCCACTGGTCTTCAATCCAAGGCAGGGCTGGGGGATGAGGGTAGAAGAGACTGAATTCTGATGTCATAGACAGATAGATGTATCAACAAAATACATCTATACATTCTGATGTCAGAGACAGATGTACCAGCAAGAAGTAAAGGCAGGCAGACAAGCAAACAGCCCTGTTTTCCCCTCAAGCCTCTGCCTGCAGGTGTTGCCCATTCTGGAGAGGGTTTATCTCTTCCAGTTAATGCCTATTGGGCCCAGAGATATGCCTCTTAGCTGACTGCAGATCCAATCAAGTTCAGTCAAGTTGGCAATATTTACCACTACAATCAGTGTCACAGTGAGTTGAGCATGCTCTGAGAATGGCCCTTACCTTTTTGGGGTCAGAGAGTTGATTCTGTGGTTGAACGAGTACTGAGAAGATTCTCTGGGGCTTCTAGGTACAGTCAAGAGCTGGCCCTCGTCCTTAGACTTGCCTACGATCTTCCAGGATGTACAGCCAACAGGAAGGGGCCTTTGATAAGTTCATTATTTACTCACCTCCTCTCAGGTACCTTCAGGGTGTCAGACGTCCACAGCAGGCCATGGCTACACAAAGATAAATGACAATGTGTGGTACTGAGAGCAGCCCCTAACCTCCCAGAGACTGTGCCATAGGGTAGAGACTGAGATGGGCTGATGACACCTATTCCAGACACTGCGCCAATGACTTTTCCCTGTTGTGAGTTCACCAAGTCAGATTAGGTACAATCAGTCACTCTCTTGGGAGCTGCTTAGCAGAAGGCATTGCTCTCTGCTCTGACTACAGCAAGACAACACCATAAAACCTTATGATTCAACCACAGACTAGAAGTTCCGACGAGAAACTGCCTCTGTGCAATTCTAGCCTTTACCCCCAACATCATCCATGCGCTCTAGGGCCTAATGGGAGGTGACCGTTAAGCTTGTCCCGCTGAATATTCTGCATTCTCGTTTCAATGGACTTTCCACCCTGGCTGTCTTCTGGCGTTCAACTCTGTACCTCCACCAAGCTAGCGGACCAGGAGCAAAGTCTTGGCTTCTTCTATGTCCCTTGTCCTTCCCCCATCTCTAGCGGGCGCTTTGTGGCTTTCCAGACGGCACTGCCGAGAATTGCACCCAGACTTAATTCAGTCACTTTTCATCATCCCGTTGACCAAATGCCTGACGAGATGTGGCTCAAGGAAGGCAGGCTTTATTTTATCTCACGCTGGGAGGGGACACAAAGACATCCTTATTTCTCTCGTTTAGTTGCACCCCTATCCTGTGAGGTGGCACCACTTGAGCTCAGGGTGAGTCTACCCATAGTTAATCCTCCCTGGAAACGGCCCCATAGACTTGCCCAGCCGTGTGTCTTCCTGGTGATTGTAAATGCATTGAAGCTGACGGTGAAGATCCACCGGCACAATGCCCATGAGAAGCTGGGTCAGGAAGAGTGTGTGGGGAGGAAAAAACCAAACCAAACCAAACAAAGCAGAGAAAGGGATGACTGAAGAACATGCAGCTTAGAATTCGAAGCTTCTTTAAGGGTCCCCTTATTATTAATTTTTAATAGGCATCTTTTTAATAGGCCAGTGAAATAATTATATAACAGAAAAAGGGGTGGGATGTCCTAATTTGGCTACCATTTGTTGTCTCTGTTGTCTTAACAAGGTAATTATCATCTAACTGGGTTTTGCCATCCTAAATGCGATGTTTGGGCTGGAGGAACCCTGAATATTCCAGCTTTGTTGACTACTGAGATAAGAATCTCTCTGAATTTCTCTGCTGTTCACTTTGTCATCCGTGTTTTACCATTCCCGTTGACACTTCAAAGAATTTCTGAAAATTACTAATGTGAGAGGCGACCTTCCATAAACATCCGATCATGTATGTTTCCTATTAGGGTTTCTGACATTCCGCATGTTTTCAAAGGTAATTGGAAATGCTGGAGACGATTTAAGGGTCATTATTGTGTTAGCCAAGAGAAAAACTAATGATGGCTTAGGTACTGGGCTATTGAGCTGATCACAGAACCCATTAGCTCAATTAAGTAAATCAAATAGGAAAAACATTTCGACTCCAAGAGCCACCCACTGCTGCCTATTGCTTGCCCGAGAGGCTGGTGTTTCCTGGGGCATTCCGATTGTTCTTTCCGTGTGGAAGACAATAGTCCGGAGTCTGACCTTACAGAGCTCTGACTCAGGAGCACTGCTAAGCTCCAGGTCACGGGCAACAACACCGCTAAGGAAACCGGCGAGACTAGAAGCTGCTTTGAGAAGCCAAAGTTTTATTGGAATAGGTTTTTCCACAGCACAGAGGCAGGCTGGGAAAGCAGCACCTGGACTTTTGGATCCACTTCTCTTCGATCCTGAGGCTTGCGCAGCCTGGTTTGTGAGGAAGCAGGGGCATGGCCCCGAGATGAACGTTTCTGGTCCAGCTCTGGGTTTCAGCGTTCAGTTAGCGAACAGCACTTAAAGCTTTCAGAGCCCGAGCCCTTTAGAAAACGCTGAGGCTAACTCGCCGCTTTATGCTATTCACGTTGGCAGTTCCTAGGTTGATGGAGGTGTCTGGCAGAGGGAAAGGAGTATCTCAGTTTTCGTTATTAATATTTATTGTATAGTGATTCTATTTGGACCAAGCTGTGGCCTGAGAGAGCTGGCGCATTGGATAAATGTTTAATTTTGATAGAATAGTGACTACTTTATCAAAAAAAAAAAAGTCTGGGAGCTGATGTAATCGGTGCAGATGAGTGTGGAGAAATGGCTTTTCCGTGTAGTCAGCATTGCTGATTTTCGTGGCGTGGACCCTCCCTTCACGGCTGAAATCAAGGTTCTGATGGGGTGGCTCTGGCTGGCTGCAGGAAGTTCAACACCAGACCGCTTTAGTGAGCCGGTGCACACTGGCCTACTGCGCTACTGAACGTGACTGGAACTAAGCATTAAAGGAAAAGGTGAAATTGGATTTTAAGAAATTAATCCTTAAACTGTTCATTGGCATGACTTCTTCATTGCTAATGTTCACTTCACACTGGAATGGGATGTAGGGTTGCCTGTTTAGAACATCCCTGGGAAGAAGCCCTCAGGGAGCAGTGGATGGGGTTCCAGATTCTTCTTCTCTGCTAGATGCTCAGGGGACAGAGGGATCAGCCAGTCCTCCTGGGACTCCTGTGGATTAAGCAGGCTCTGGACATGAAAGGAGCAGGTCCTCTTGTCTCTGATGTTCAGTGCACGGAGGAGCAGTCCCTCCAAAATCCAATCCAATGACAACTGTTGAAGGTGCTGAAGCATGGATCCAAAATGCCCCCAAAGCCCCTGTGTTTAGGCCTCTAGCTTGACATTATTGGATGATGGGGATTTTTAAGAGATGGTACTTAGTGAGGGGCTCCTCGGGTAGTTTGGGGTATATCTTATCTTCAAAGGCGGCTGTAGCACTTGGGTCACCACCCCACTCTCTTTGTGTCTGCATGTGGTGTGTGTGCGTGCGTTCGTTCATGCGTGTGTGTCTGTGTGTCTGTGTGTCTGTGTGTCTGTGTGTGTGCACATGTATAGACACCAAAAGTTGATGCTGGCCTAGAACTCACCAATTCATGTCTGGCCATTGAATCCCAGGGGCTACAACTGTTTCTGCCCGTCCTGCCTTTAGTGCTGGGATTACACACTGCCACTGTGCCCAGCTTTTTATGTGAGTGCTGGGGATCTGAGCTCAAGTCTTCATGTTTGCCCGGCAAATACTTGATTAAATGAACCATCTCCTCCCCTTCTGAATTCTCATCCCTGGCCATGAAATCAAGGGTTTTGCTCAGCTACATGCTCTCCAAACAGCAGAGGCCAAAGTCAGCAGGTCCAGCCAACAGTGGGCTGAAACCTGTGCAATCAAGCCAAGGTTAACCTTTTTGATTTTTAAATGGGTTATCTCAGGTATTCTCAGGTAACACAACTGGTAATTGCCTGTGGGTCCTTTAAACATCCAGGACAGCTATGAGACAGAAGAGAGGGTGCTATCCACAGGTTCCCTCAGGCATCCTCCCAGCCCCCTGCCCAGGGGTGAATTAGTGTTCTGTGAAGTCATCTTTTCCTTTGGGCTCTAACATCCTTTCTTTGTAGCCTACCCAATGCTATTGCTGATCCTGCCTTCATTCTAGGGTCCAAAAAGCTACTTGTTTGTCTTTTTACCTCAACTTTCACCTGTATCATGATGGTTGGATATACAGTCTGGCACATTCATGGTGAGAGAGTCACTGCTGGAAAGAATACAGAACACAGAACTGGAAAATTCCTGGAGGATCTAATCCTCCTATAACAATGCTATGAAAGGAGCCGGGCTTACTTGTACTGTATTCTACAATTCATTGTTTTTTGACTCCCTATCAATTAAACATCAGCTGTGTGCACAGGACACACATGGGTGCCTGCGGAGCAGACAGATGAATACATGGCTGAAGTTCTAGCCATGTGAATGGACCCGCTGGCCTCCGGCTCCTCCAGAGCTGAGACACATTTCCCGACCTCCCTGCTTTTCCCTGGGTTCTCTGCTGATTTCTGGAGGTGGCAGGTAACCTCTTGCACCATTGAAGGGAACCTGGCAGGAAACTCTTTCTCTTTACCTGTCACCGACCCTCCGGGAACTCATGTCGGGGAGAATGAGTGTCAGAAACATGCTTTACAATAGCTGACAGTTGGGAGAGCAGCCGTGAGCTGGAGTGGGAACATTTGTCCCCATTTCTACGCTCTGATCTGAGCTCATCTAGCAGCTGCCCAGGGACTGGAGGTTGGCAGTGCACGTTTGTGGAAGGGACACACGAGGGGGAGGAACAGACTGCAGTGGGTGAGCTCTGAACTTGTCTGCCCCGCAGGTGGCTTCTCTCCGCCAACGTTTTAACCATTTGCGATGCTGGAAGCCCCGCAAAGCATTGCTTCTTCACCTTGTGCAAAAGGCCAGCACTCCAGGACTGAATTGTGAACAACTTTACGTTTATTTTTCAGTAAATGTTAACTTGCTGCTCAAAATTGTCATCCCAGAGACCTTTTGTGTTGCTGGCTTTTTTTTAAAATTATAAAAACAGTGTGGAGGTTATAATTCTAATATTCTCTCTCTCTCTCTCTCTCTCTCTCTCTCTCTCTCTCTCTACCTACCTACCTACCCACACACATACACACACACATGCACACACAAACAATAGCTTTATTGTAAAGAACTTGCAAATTAAATAAAAAACCAAAACACCACACAGCTTGAACAGCCACTGTAATTAGTACTTGCTCAGACCCAAAGTCTATACAGCTCAGCATCTTCCATACAGTTTGAACAGCCCCATTCTGAAAAATCACAGGGCTTTTATGCTATCAACTATATGTTTATGCACCTATCTGTCACAAAAACAAAAGCAACCTCTCCCATCAAAATTCATGACAATTAAAGCTAGAAAGCAATTCATCTTATATCCCCTTTCTGGACTCCAGTGTCTAGTGCTTGTATTCCGTCCTTCCTCATTAGCTGCTGTGGTCCTTTCTTGTTCTCCTTTCTGCATGATAGACCACACCCACACATACCTCTTATACATATATGGAAACAAGCATTATTTGCTAGGATCTGCATCTGAGAACCTTTCCTTCCTGAATCTAGGTGACCTCACTTAGTGTACATCCTAAATCATCTGTTTCCTGCAAGTTTTGTGATTTCGTTTTTCTTTAGAGTTGTATAGCATTCCATTCTATGTATGTGCCAGATTGGCATTATCTATTTATCTGTTTATATAATAGTTGGTTTCTATTTATGTGAAGAACACTATGACTACAGCAACTCTTACAAAGGAAAACAGATGTTGAGTCCATTATCTTCCTGGCAGGAAACATGGCAACACATAGGCAGACGTGGTGCTGGAGAGGCAGCTGAGAGTTCTGCATCTAGATCTGCAGGCAGCAGGAAGAGAGTGACACTGGGCCTGGTTTGAGCATCTGAAGCCTCAAAGCCCATCACCAGTGACACACTTCCTCCCACAAGGCCACACCTCCTCCAATGAGACCATATCTCCTAATAGATTAACAGCTTTGGCAGAGGAAATTTCACCCAACAGCCTGGTGTTGACTGTGTAGCTTGGTTATTAGTGGCCATGGCCATGCAGATCTATAATGACAGGTGCAAAGGAGCAAGGTGAGCAAGGAAAATATAAAATGTACATTTTGAGGAGAAAGGGGGCACAAGGAAATATAAACAGATTAAAGAAAAGCCTCGTGCTAAATGGAATAAAGGGAGTGGTGACCTCAGAGCAAGATCCAACCTAGCTAAACTTCCAACTTGTGAAAAGGAATTAGAAAAGTGGAAGGACATTAAAGACAAGCTTAGGGCCAGGCATGCTGGTGCACACCTTTAATCCCAGCACTCAAGGCAGAAGCTGGTGAACCTCTGAGTTCAAGACCAGCCTGGCCTACAGAGCGAGTTCCAGGACAGCCGAGTTTAGGCAGCAAAGGAAGCCATTGAAAACAGAAAACTAGAGAAAATATACTTGAACAAGGGGGCCCATGTTTCAGTCCCAGCAAGCAGCAGAACTTGGTAGCTTTACCCACATGGTTCTGGCTTCAGAGTCAAGGACAGAAGAAAGGATTATTATCCCCCTCCAGGACCAAGGAGAGCCCACTGAGGCCCATTGTGTGTTAGGGTATCCCTGCGTGGAAGCCTGGAGAACCCACTGTGTGAAGCTATAAAGCTTGGATTATTTGTGACACCCCAAAATGTTGGAGATGCCAGAACTGTGGGATCCTTGCTGAGGACAGCTGGGATCAGGGAGTGGAACTAACCCAATAGCGAGGAGAGTGTTGCAGTCAGCAATGCTGAACGGAGTTGGAGATCCGAAGAGTGCTTTGACATCACACAGAGAGGCCGAGTCTGGAGTTTGCCCAGATGGTTGAAGTCTTTGCTTTGGTTCAGTGTTTATTCATTATGCTCCCTTTCCTCCCTTTGGAAAAGGTAATCCCTGTGCCATTATGTGTTGGAAGTATGGGATCTGCTTTTTGCTTTTGATTACAGTTAGGAGACTGCATGACTTTAGATTTTTAAACAGTCCCGATATTGTGATAGACTGTGGGGGACCTCTGAAGTTGGACTAAATGTATTTCTGCACTATGAAATAGCTACAAGCCTGTGGTGGCCAGGGAATGGAATATGGTGGTTTGAATGAAAACGGCCTCCATAGGTCCATAGGGAGTGGCAGTATTAGGAGGTAGAGCCTTGCTGGAGCAGGTGTGGTCTTGTTGGAGGAAGTGTGTCACTGGTGATGGGCTTTGAGGCTTCAGATGCTCAAGCCAGGCCCAGTGTCACTCTCTTCCTGCTGCCTGCAAATGCAGATGTAGAACTCTCAGCTGCCTCTCCAGCGCTACGTCTGCCTGTGTGCTGCCATGTTTCCTGCCATGATGATAAAGGACTAAATCTCTAAACCGTAGGCTAGCACCAATTAAATGCTTTCCTTTGTAAGAGTTGCCGAGGCCATGGTATCTCTTCACAGCAATAGAACCCTAACTAAGACAGCAGAGCAGAGTATTCTTGGCTCACAGCCACTTTCTTTCAGTGTTTGAAATACGTATTTCCATGCTTTCCTGGGTTTTATGGTTGATGATTAAAATTTTGGATGGTTTTGATATTTCTAACTTTGTATGTGAGGCTCCTGACTTCTGGCTTCTGAACTCTGTGGGACCAGGGAGCACACTGCGTCCAGGTTTCCTGAAGAAACAGAGAATACATTGTGATCAAGTCTGCAGCCCTAGTAGCCTCGGAAGTTAGTGCAAGGCCCAACGTTTGTTCCCAGTAACCTCTAAGATCAATGTGGATGTGTGGTTCCGACATCTGAGGTCCCAGAAGTCACTGAAGGGATTGTAAGGCTGCATTGCTGAAGTCCCTGAAATTTCTTAAGGCCTGAATTTCTAATCTCAGACCAGACCTTAAATAGCACATAGGCTGGAGAGTCTGCCCTCATTGACTTCACAAAATTCAGGCAGTAACCGGGAGATTGAACGCTATCCGTTGCCTTGATGCTTAGTATGCAGTACTACCCTTGGTCATGTTAGCATATGGTGGGGGGGATCATCTCATTGATTCCCTTTGCAATCACCCCCAAGTTTCACTAGTCCCCATAGCTGAATTCAGCTGCTCTTCTGGGAAGTGTCATAGGAAACATTCAAATAGGCTCAGAAAAGGGGGAAATCAAAACTCACTCCAACAGATAAGCAACACAGCGTAGAATATGACACAGCCACCACTGTGACCCATTGCCAACCAGCCAACTTCCCTGTAAGGGAACCTGAAATGACAGAGAAAGCTGATGTGTCTGAGGAAGAAATCAGGGTGTTGCTTCTTTAAAAAAGACCTAATGATCATATAGATTCCAAAATTTTTATAATCATAAAGATTGGAAGATTCAAAAAATAAAAAATAAGAAAAGTAAATTTTAAAAAGATTGGAATACTCTAACAAGCAGGTGTGTGAATTAAGGGGAGTTTCTCAGACCTCTAGTAGATTCTTCAAAAGGATTATAACAGAAAATTGAAAATGAAAGTCCAAAATGTGGAAGAAAAATGCATCAAGAAGAATGAAAAGGGACCAAATAGAAACACTTAAAGTGAAGTATTTGAAGAGTCAAATAAAAGCTGCAAAAGATAACAACACTAGCAAACAAGACCATTCAGAAGAATGAATTCCAAGAAGGGAGGACACCGTCAAGACAATAATTTAAACATACGTATATAAGAAAAAAGTCAAGGAGCATGAATGATATCTCCAAAAGATCTAAGACACATTCAAGAGGTCAACCCTGAGAATTCATATAGTGTAGAAGAAGGAATCAAATAGAATAGACAGATCAGTTGATGGAATTATAGGAAAAATCCTGCAAACTTAGAGAAAGAAGTAAATATCCAAACCCAAGAAGCATACAAAGCTCCAAATAGCCATGACCAGGGAAGCTTTCCGTGACACAGTACAACCAGGGTGTCATAAATACAAAACTGTCTTAGTTACTTTTCTATTGTCGGGTTTATTTTCAGCTTATGGATTTGGAGAGATAAGAGTCCATCACCATCCCTGTCGGGAAGCAGGGCCGCCAACAAGCATGGATGGAGGCTGGATCTGGAACTGAGAGCTTGCATCTTTGTTTATAAGCAGAAAGGTGGAGTGCACTACGAATAGTGTGTGTTTTTGGAGCCTCACAACCCTGTGCCCAATGACGTACTTCCTCTAGCAAGGCCACGCATCCTAAACTCACTCAGCCAGCTTCACAAACTGGGGACAAAGTATCCAAATACCCAAATACCGTGGTGGTGCACACCTTTAATCCCAGCACTTGGAAGGTAGAGGCAGGAGGATATCTGTGAGTTCAAGGCCAGCCTGGTCTACAAGAGCTAGTTCCAGGACAAGCTCCAAAGTTACAGGAAAACCCTATCTTGAAAAACCAAACCAAACCAAAACAAAACAAAATTGTTTAAAAGACAGCCTGAGAGAAATTCCAGCTGGGTTTTTGTCTGCTCAGCCTTGGGCTGTGTTGTGCTTCTTAGCCCTATGCCTATTTCTCCCTTGGTTCATTTCTCTCATTCAATACCCATCCCAGCCCCCATGTTTCTCTAAGTAAACAAGGGAAGGCTCTCAGGAAGTTGTAGGGCTAGTAATCTACTTAATGTATTAAATACATTCTACCCAGGATCTTAGGCTATATTTCCACAATAAAAACAGTTTAAAAATTATTCATGTCAAAAGGACAATTTATTTACAATTATCAAGTCTGAGCTAGTCATGAGTCCGTACTTTTAATCAGTGTTCATATTTACTTTAATTGGGATTTTAACTCCAAGACAGACAGGGGTTTTCTGGTCTTCATTTGGCTAGGAGAAAGTAGAAACTTTACAAATTTCTGTTTCTCAAAATTAAAACAAAAAAGGAGAGTCGACAGAAGATGTGACACGTGGATTTCCTAAGAAATCGTGGAGAGGACCGTCTGTCTCTAATCACACAGACTGGGGAAGAATGAACATTGCAGTCAGTTGCTATTTTCCTCCTTCCATTATTTATGATCTCAGCTAGCTCGTCTTCCTCCCCTTTATTATTTACATGACATCTAATGGCTGTCTGATTGACTTTAAACTTTCGCGGTGGTTGCTTCTGGCTGGAGGCAGCAGAACCGGTGTCTACCATCGTCCTGTTTCATCAGCAGGACTTTTGTGTTTTAGAGGGAATAGCATTTCGAACGGCATATTTTCCAGCAGACTGTGTGGCTCACACCTGTAATGGCCATACTCCGGAAGGTGCGGAAAGAGGAGCCCCGTGAGATGCAGGATACTTGGACTCTATATGGAGTTCTGAGCCAGACTTGCTTACAGAGCGATAGCCTGCTTTGAAATTTTTTAAGTCAGCTTCTGTTTCCCCCGTTTGATGCACTGCCTTTTCCCATAAAATAGGGTGAATGAGCTCATTCACCGCCAGCAACATGATCTGTGATGAGAAAATGAAATGAATGAGAAGCCACATGCCTTAATTCAATGTCTACATTGTACGATATAATTTTACTGTGTGTGTGCACCACATACACACAACAGCCTTGCAGAGGTCAGATGAGACCTTGGATCCCTGGGACTGGAGTTACAGTGTGAGCAGCCACGTGGGTGGTAGGAACTGATGAACCCAGGTACTCAGAAAGAACAGCAAGTGTTCTTAACCTCTGAGCCATCCTTCCAGGCCCTAGACTGTGTTTCAAGAAGATACTTTCATCCTTGATTATAACTTTACTTTTTCTCCTAATCTGGATTCTCAATGCAAGAGAAACATTTGGGTGAAAAGGATTTTATTTGAGCTTGTGAGGTGGAAGCAGGCAGGTCTTTCTGAGTTTGAGAGCAATCTGGCTTACAAAATGAGTTATGGGACAGACAAGGTTAAGTGAGACCCTGTCTCAAAATAAAATAAAATGACTTTATTTGAAACGAATTAGAGAAAAAGGCAGTCATAATTACGCATACTGTCTACTGTCTGGCTGGTCTCAAAAGTCATAGTGCGGAAGCTAGTGGGAGCTGCCGGCCAGTAGCCTCATCTTGCTCCTGGAATCCACTCAAAAGAGAGAATTACTACAAGCAGAACAATCTGAGGATCACTTATGAGCCCGACACAAACTTAGAAAGGTCTGAGGATGGCAAGAAACAGATATAGCTTTCCTAGGTAGACCCAGTAGTGTGGCTGCCGCCTTCATCTGTAAGAACAGTTTATGAAGCTCAGGGTGGTAACTGGTGTTGGCTGGACTTTCCATTCCAACGGAGCCCAAAAGTCCATGTGTCTTTTTTTTTTCCCATGGCTCATATATGGGGAGGCTGCTTCAAATGTCACTCTGGGGACTTCACACATCCTGTGGGGTCACTTGGACAGAGTAGCTGATGACAGAACGTACTGAAGAACAGGTTCTCCTTGGCTCATGGTTTTGTACGTCTTCGTCTATCTCAGTGGACCAGGCACTGCAAAATGAGATGGGATGTGGAGGTGAGGCCATGTGGGGGGAGTGGCTATAGCTGAGGCAGCTGACCAGGAAGCAGGGGCCACGCTGCAGTCCTCCGGACACATCACTAGTGACTTACTTCCCCGAGCTGAACTCCACATCCTCCTAAAATTTTACTGCCAGCCGGGGACCAGCACCCACAACACCAGCCTGCAGGGACAGCTCAGGTTTAAACCACAATGTAGCTATCAGCATCTTTTCTTGTTCCCAGAGCAGAGTAAATGACTGATGAAGACAATGATCCCCCACCTCCACGCCCACCCCTGGTAAGGAAGTTGGTATATGAACAAAGCTATCTGGAGCCTGGTTCGGATGTGTACCCCCATGGAATTCCAGCCTTTACCCCAACATTAGCGATTCACTGTCGGACCTAATAGGAGTCCGCAGAAAGAACGTAAAGCAGAAAATAACAAAGCCAGTAGCTTAAAAAAAAAAAAACCACTCTGCTCTTAATGTTTCATCAGGCAGTAACCAGAGTATGTTAAAGTTGATACAGATATTGGAGGCCATAAAACAAGACCAGGAGAAAGGGGAATCGCCGTGGTGTGACATGAAAACCCTGAAGCTGGAATCAGATGCAGCAGATGAAATGTTTCAGGAGCATGGGAGGGGCTGTGGCAGCTGGGATGACATTCAAAGACCATTTTCCCGAATACCAAGACAGCACTTATCGTAAGCATCTTACGGGGATCAAGTTCTGAGTGCAGAGCAGGGTGCTCCGTATTCCTGGGCTGCAAAAACCACTTGAATTTCATACTTAGATGTCTCTAACATAGCCAGAGATGCTGAGCAAGCAATTACAAAAAATAAATTTGACTCAAAATAAATATATATAAACATGCAAAATATATATGTTTTATGCATGATTACATACATGTGTACATATGTGTTAGTGTTCTCAAGAAATACAAAATTGACAGAATATATGAATATATATATATATTATTCCATATGTATATGGGATTTATTAGAGTGATTGAGAGTCTGTGCTCTGAGTAGCCCAATAGGTGCTATGGACAATGGTCTTGTAGCCTGTCACTTGTATTATTTTAATAAAACACTGATTGGCCAGTAGCCAGGCAGGAAGTAGAGGCAGGATGATGAGAACAGGAGAATTCTGGGAAGAAGAAAGACACAGTCTGCAGTCGTCACCCAGATGCAGAGGAAGCAAGATGAGAATGCCTCACTGATAAAGAAACCAAACCACATGGCTAACACAGACAGAATTATAGGTTACTGTAAGATGTAAGAATAAGTTAATAAGAAGCCTGAGCTAATAGGCCAACCAGTTTATAATTAATGTAGACCTCTGTGTGTTCCTTTGTGACTGAATGGCTGAGGGACCAGGCGGGACAGAAACCTCTGTCAACAAATACATGTCTTCAGACAGAAAGGCCAAGCTCCCAGGACTTGTTCTGTTCATGCAACCAATGTCTCAGCTGTTCCAGTCTGGAACTGGGTTCCCAGGAATGTCCTAGAGAGCCGCTGGTTTTCTGTCTGTGCCACAATCCTAAAGAAGTGGTTTTAATGCCAGTGAAAGAATCCATCGGCACCAGGATAAATGAACTCGCCAGCAGGAACGAGGGAAAACTGGCAAAAAGCAAAAGTTTCTTTTTTTTTTTTCATGTCCCTTTATGTGACTGCCACCAGATTTAGGCGCTCTTCCCACCTGAGATGATCCACTCAGGAAATCGTTTACAGGCTGGACCAGCTGCTTGGGTTTTGGTTGATTCCACATGTGGTGAAGTTGACAACCAGGATCAGCTGTCACAGTGTGAAAACATTGGGATTAGAAAATAATTTTTTTGTGAAAGCAGTTTTTAAATTTTTTATTGTTTTTATTAAGCTATATATTTCCCCCTCCTTTCCTCTCCCCTCCCTTCTCCCCTCCCCCAAGGTCCCAGTGCTCCCAATTTACTCAGGAGATCTTGTCTTTTTCTACTTCCCATGTAGATTAGATCCATGTATGTCTCCCTTAGGGTCCTCATTGCTGTCTAGGTTCTCTGGGATTGTGAACTGTAGGCTGGTTTTCTTTGTTTTATGTCTAAAAGCCACTTATGAGTGAATACATGTGATAATTGTCTCTCTGGGTCTGGGTTACCTCACTCAAAATGATATTTTCTAGCTCCATCCATTTGCCTGCAAATTTTAAGGTGTCATTATTTTTTTTTCTGCTGTGTAGTAAGTACTCCGTTTTGTAAATGTACCACATTTTCCTTATCCATTTATTGGTTGAGGGGCATTTAAGTTGTTTCCAAGTTCTGGCTATGGTAAACAATGTTGCTATGAACATAGTTGAGCACATGTCCTTGTGATAAGATTGAACATCCTTTGGATATATACCCAAAAGTGATATTGCTGGGTCATGAGGTAGGTTGTTTCCTAATTTTCTGAGAAACTGTCATACTAATAACCAAAGGGGCTGTACAGGTTCGCACTCCCACCAGCAATGGAGGAGCATTCACTTTACCCTACACCCTCTCCAGAATAAGTTGTCACCAGTGTTTTTGATCTTGGCCATTCTTCAGGTATAAGATGGAATCTCAGAGTTGTTTTGATTTGCATTTCTTTTATGGCTAAGGATGTTGAGCATTTCCTTAATGTCTTTTAGCTATTTTAGATTCCTCGGTTGAGAGTTCTCTGTTTAGGTCTTTACTCCATTTGTTTATTGGATTATATGATCTTTTGTGTCCAATTTCTTGAGTTCTTTGCGTATTTTGGAGATTAGATATCTGTCTGATGTGGGGTTGATGAAGATATTTTCCCACTCTGTAGGTTGCTGTTTTGTCTTGTTGACTATGTCGGTTGCTTTACAGAAGCTTCTCAGTTTCAGGAGGTCCTGTTTATTAATTGTTTCTATCAGTGTCTGTGCTGCTGGGGTTATATTTAGGAAGTGGTCTCCTGTGCCAATGCATTTAACTTTATTTCCCACTTTCTCTTCTATGAGGTTCAGTGTGATTGGCTTTATGTTGAGGTCTTTGGTCCATTTGGACTTGAGTTTTGTGTGTGGAGATAGATATGGATCTATTCTCATTCTTTTACATGTTGGTATCCAGTTATGCCAGCACCATTTACTAAATATGCTTTCTTTTCTTTCTTCCATTTTATATTTTTTCCTTTTCTGTTAAAAATCAGGTGTTTGTGTGTGTGTATTGATTTCTGGGTCTTTGATTCCATTTCATTGGTGTTTTTCTTTTTTCTTTTCTTT
>LOEQ01001955.1:162075-175788 GCA_001685075.1 Bramus lutescens | reverse complement strand
TTAACGGCTGCTCAGAGACTGGAACTGGTATTTGATAACAGCATTGGCATTGGACTCTCACCCATCAGAAAAGCTTTTCTTGTTTTTTGATTAATGTGGATTTAAGAAATTTGTGACATGTTTAATTGTGGGTTTATTGCTAATTTCCACTCAAGAATTATGGTTTTGACCTGAGATTTGTAACTGCACATAAGATGTTGAGAAAAGTTGGTATTGACCAATAATTCTGAGAATTATGGTATTGACCTGATTATGTTTGTAACTGCTGAGAAAAGTTTGGCACACCTTGTAAATGTTAGGATTTAATGCATATGTTAAGAATTTTAGGTTTTGATACAATGTGAAAAATTTAAGAGGTGCTCTAGATCAGCTGAAGAAACATTTTCAACTCAGGCAATCCTCTCTCCTTTAAATAAGAGACTATAGTCATTAGGAGCATGATTATTCATAAAACATAATTATTTCTCCTGACAAGAAAGTGTGGCTCCAAGACACAGAGCCCAAAGGTATCTCTCTCCCTTAATCTCTTTTCTTCACAGAAATCAGCAGTCAATGATGGGTTTAAAGCTTCTTCTCCACAGATGCCTAAGACAAGCTCTTGCATAAAATGAAATGCCTGTTCCAAAGACAGGAAAATTTGGGTAAATGGAGAGATCTTTGCCCAAGGCAGATGTGATCTTCTGTCCTGTTGCAGAAGCACAGGTTTTATTAAAAATAATGAAAGAGTGGATTGTAGGCTCATATTTCTACATGGTATGGCATCCCAAGCCATAGTTCACACCTGAGATGGTCACATTGCCTTCCAGACAGGCTGCTGCTACCCTAACAAAGGGTCAGGATGTTGTTCTGCTCCTTCTTTGTAATTTGGAGGATGCCTGAATAGAGATGCTAATTCAAGCCTATGTGACAGAGCTGACATACAGACAGAGCAGGCACCGGTAGATGTGGACATGACTAAAGCCATTCACCTGGTTACCTAGGAAACAGAATGCTGATGAATTTCCCCCTCAGGTTATTTTTTGGTATATAAGGCTGTTTGGAGAATAAAGAGAGGAATTTTCAGGATGTGAACTCAGGATTTCCTGAGGGATCCCTGAGAATCTCCCTCCCGATAAAGCCATGTGAGTTATCTCAATTATTCCCGTGTCTCCACGCCAGTCCAGAGAGATAATTTATGTTGGTGTTGGACCCCGACAGATTGTGTGTATAATCAAGCCAGCACACGGTCTGTCCATGGTCTTTTTCACTGAAGAGATGTAGAGAGCTGTAATACTGTTCTTTACAATGGGAGGTGGGTAGGCCAAGTAGAAAATTAATGCCCTTTCTCGAATCCATTAGAGATCTGGTTTAGCAGAAGGAAAAAGAAATGTTTGAAACTTGGCACAGACCGGAGTTGTCAGAGAGAAGCAAGAGTGGACACAGCGCGACCAGGACATGTGTGTCCCCTCTTCTCTAGATTCCGTAAGAAACAGCCATAGAGAGCCTCGGGGACACACACAGATGTCCAGCTCTCCCACCAGTCCTTATCCTGGGGGGACTCTGCGGGGCACTATCCAGGGATTGGGGGAGTGGAGGAGGTTTCGCAGAGACACAGCTCCATGCTCCACTTTCAGGAGTCGGGAGTTCTCTTCAGAGACTTCCTCTCAGGTGAAGATGGGATTCTTGACTCCATTAGAGACAAGAATTTCAGGATGAGCCGGTAGGAAGCAGAGTTGGAGTTCATTAAGAAGAAATTTTATCATAAATTTAAGCCCGGGGAAGAGGTTAATGGTGGCAGTCAAAGAAAGGACAGGGCACGCCCAAGAGTGGGCATGTGTCTTTTTAGTAGCCATATGTATAGTTTCTATATATTCTTAAGCCACATCTTAAGGGTTACCAAGGAACCTAAATTAAGTCCTAGGGTGGTTTCTATTCACTGGACAGGATCACAGATGATGAGACCACAAGGATGTAGGAAATCAAGACATTTTTACTGTTAAAAACATGTTTAGTCTTGTTTGTAAGATTCCCCCAAATCACAGGCTCCCATCTGGGAAAGGGATAAAGCCACACTGGACAGACATACGGGCTCAGGCTTTAGGCATGACTTGCCACTGGTTTAACATTTTTACTTAGAATACAGCTATAGAAAATCAATACTATCCCTAGTTAGGTAACTTCACAGCACTTTTGTGAGTCTCATTGAGTTTTATGTGGGAAGGGGCTTCATTTAACTAGGTGCAGGTAAGGACACACTTTCCCTTCTCTGGTTCCTTTAATTGAACTTTTCCTGTCTTTCTACCCAGCCTCAAAGCTCCTCAGAGCAACTCTCTTTTGCTCTGGCTTAGGGTGGGAGAACAGTAGTCACTGCTAAATCTTCCTAGACCTACCTCCAGTCTCCCCTTTGTCAGCAGGGGAAGCATGGTTTAAGTCATCAGCTTAGGGCACTGGTGACAATCTTGTATAGACCCAGGAATGGAAGAGAACCCATGTAGCCAGAGAGAGTTGCCACCCAAGACTCCAAGAGGTGGAGACTGAAGACGCTTGCAAGCCCAGCTCCCTAAGATCCAGCACACAAGCCTATCTCCTCAGAAAGTCCCGCTAAGAACATCACACAGTATTCCCATTGCTCCACTCCACCCACATGTTCAGACGAGAGGAGAAAGTATCACAAACTTGATGGTAGACAGAATCTTCACAGGAACCGTGTAGAAGAAAGGCTCCTCGAGCAAATGCAACTAGAAACTGAACAAAACCAAACCAAACCAAAGCCGTTGGCAAATTAGCCCAGTAGTTCAACATTAAAGGGTCACTAGAGGAACAGGAAGATTGTGACAGCAGCAATGAGTCCAAAATCCAGCCTAGCAGCAGAGCATATTAACAGCAAGTTCTGTACCTGCTCTGCAGAGAAAATCTGCCTCCAAAGCCCCATGCTTGAGAAAGACATGCACCTTCGTGCTTTGCAACACACCCAGACAGGGAGAGGATAATGTGTAATGCATAAGGAGAAAAAACAACCAAATGAATGAATGTTGGCAGGCAAAGCAATGATCACAGCAAGAAAAACCCTGATGTGTGGCTGTGGGGACAATGGCTCAGTGGGTTAGCCCTTACCTTGCCAACATGTAGACCTGAGTTCAGATTCTCAGAACCTTCACAAAAGCTGGCATAGCAGTAGGTGTGTCTGCAACCCAAGGACTGGGGAGGTAGAGATGAGGCAGGAGGGAGGGGCACCTGACTAGCCAGCAAGGCAGAATGGTGAGCTCAGTCTTAACGAGAGACCTGGTCTCAAAAACTAAGGGTGGAGAGTAACTGAGGAAGACACACACTGTTGATCTCTGGCTTCCACGTGTTGTTCACAAGATATGACCTAGATACCCCATTATCGAATAGAGAGCTAAAATACATACCAAACTTCTTGAATATTTGCAGTGCGTTATACTGTGCCTCAATAACCGGTTGAAAGAAAGTCTATCACCAGCAGAGTGGAAAAGCAGCATCTCTAAGTTTAATCCTGTATCTTGGCTGCCTTTAGAACTGCTAGTTGGTTTACACCCCGATGCAAAGTGGCACTGTTAGGAGACCTTGGTCTCAGTGGTCCTTTGCAGTTAATGTTTCCCAAAGATCAACTTGTTACCAGAATCGTTACGGTCAGAGTCTTGGTCCTTGCAGCCCCTATGGGTCAGATTCAGTCACCAGTCCTCAATAATCTGATTGACAGAATTACAGTTAGTATGTTTATTCAATGTGGTTATACTGGGAAGGAAACAAAGAGGTCCAGTGGCCCCCTTGCTCCCAAGAAGTTCATAGTTTTAATAGTCTGACATCAAAGGGAGGGACACAGTGTTTCTCTACAGTGTTCCTGCTGTGGTGGATACACATTTATAAAATATAAAGATAAATAATATGGACAAAGAGGTCTATACTGTGTCTTCATCCTATACACAGGTAGGCAAGAGTACTGTTTCCCCCACTCATGGATGAAAAGAGTTTTCTGAATGAATGCATGTGTTTTATGAACATTTAATATTCCAAGCTCAGGGCTCTCAGAACTTCATCTTGATAATCATTATGAATAAGTTTTCAGTCTCACAATCTACAAAACTGCCAAGAAATTACATTATTCATTATTATGCACTAGGAATACTTAGCTGACATTCTATGGTCTACTTTGCCTCAGACACTCTGTGAGGCTGATAAAGATGAGCCCCTCAATGTTCTCAAGCCTTCAGGGTAAAGGGAGGTCTTCGATCTGCTACCTTTGCTGAAAGACTAACTGAAATTGGGATGCCAGCACACCTGACCATGTAGAACCAGCTAGAATGTTCTCAGCCTCGTTTTGATCCAAGAAGTAACTCTGGGTTGCTTAAGCTTAGATTGTATTATATGTGTTTAATTAAACCTGCAGAAGGCAGAAAAATTATCCTCAAATAGAGAATAAAACAAATAGAAGCCAGTTATCAAGATGGTCCAACTTAATATGGCCATCTCAGAATCACTGAGTTTGAGTGTCCTGCATACCAGCTGCTCCCAGGGTCACAGGCAGGGTCAGAGCTCTGAGGGCAACTGTGAAACATCCAGGTTCTTATGTCACAGGACAAACAATTGTACGGGGTGCACGGTTAAAATAGAAACAGAGACAGCTCATTAAGAAAAGAAATGGACTCTGGAAAACACCTGTGGGTTTCTGAGCTTGGAAAGGCGAACACTCCAATTCATCGGCATGATCTCAGAACCCTTGGTGGATACAAACAGAGCCCCAGCTCGCCTGTTTGTACCCTCTGGGATTTCCCTGGGCATATTCTATTTGTTAGACATGGCCCAGATTGGGGGGGGTCGCCTCTTTATTTTTTTAGTTGTTAATCCTTTTTATAGCTTTTTTATTGGTTCTCTGTGGATTTCACATCATGCAACCCAATCCCACTCATTTCCTTGTCCCTTCTTATACACCCTCCGTCCTTGCAACCTTGCTCCAAAATAAAATAAATTTTAAGTGAAAAACAAAAAGCAAAACCAAAAAAAAAAGTAAAAAGTCTTGTTGTAGAAGCTGCAGTGTGGCACGGTGAGTCACACAGTGAACCGTTCAGTCCATGCATCTTTACTTGTTTTTATTGCTATGAGTCATTGGTCTGGCTCAAGGCCTCTGGCTTTGGCTACACTATCAATGCTGCGCCCTCACTGGGACTCCTCTTAGATGTCCTGCTGTTGCCCTGTGTCGTGGAGATCTTGCAGCTTTGGACCTGTAGGACCAGGCCCTTCACACGCTCCAGAAGTTCATAGATGAGGTGGATGTTGGAGTAAGTTAACTTATAGCCTTGCTTCTGGGCCTGGGTGGCAGCCGGGTTGGTCAGCCTGCCAGCTCTCCCTCATCATCATTACCAGGGTAAGCTCTCCAGTACTGCCCTGGCGAGTTTATCCACTGTAGCAGGCAACAAGAGTAGGGTCGGTTCTGCTCCCATGCCCTTGGTGCTGGCTTACCTGCACTCACACCACCAGGGCCAGCTCTACTGTTTTGCCCAGGTGAGGCACAGGATAGCTCTCCCGCTCTTGTGCCCTGCAGGACAGCTCTCCCAACTGCTGCAGGTGGCAACGGGTGAGGGGACATCTTTCTCTTACCCATTCCACCACCTGGCACACAAGCAGCGGAGGTCTTCCCTGCTTTCACATCCTCAGGGCCAGATGACCTGCAGCCCCTGTCAACAGGGTCATCTCTATTGTGCTGCCCAGGCGAGGTGCAGAACATGCTTTCCCAAGTTCTGCAGTTGGTAAGGGTCAGGGCCAGTCATCCCCAGTGCTGCATCCAGTGAGAGGCAGGGCCAACTCTGCAACCCTGTCCTCACAAGAGCCATTGACATCAACACAGACTGAGGCTGTGGCAGGGTCACAGACCAGACATGGCCCTTGGCAACAGCCTGGGCCTGGATGTCACCATGGCCCTAGCTGGCATCAAAGGCCACCCATATTGGCACTAGTGGCAGTGTGACTCTGAGCACCAACATGTCTCAAGGTGGCAGCCCAGATCCTGAGCATCTGCTAGACCTTTGATGGTAACAGGAGCCGTGGACATCAACACAGACCCTGGTTGCTGCAAGGCCACAGACAGATATGGCTCGTAGCCTCAGTTAGGGCCAGGACATCACCATGTGGCAACACAGACTACCTAGATCTGTATGGCCTGGGCAGCAGCATGACCCTCATACACCAACATGACCTCAGGGGTCGGCCCAGACTACAGGTCTCTGCACAGCCCTCAGTGCAACAGGAGCTATTGACATCAACACAGAGCTTGGCTGCAATGTGACCATGGACCCAGACTCAGCCGCTGGTAGCACTCTGGCCCAGACACCACCATGGGCCCAGGTGGCAGCACAGCCCTCTCAGACCGGCCTGGCACCCCTGGGGACACATCCCTCAGATGGGACATGGCCACAAGTGGCAGCCCAGATTCCAGGTGTCTGTAGGGCCCTTGGTGGCAACAGAAGCCATGAGTATCAACATAGACCACTATGGAAATGTCAGGGCCATGGACCCAGACAAGGCCACTGGCAGCAGTCCAGGCCTGGATATCACCACGGCCCCAGTGGCAGGCAGACCATCCTTATCATCTGAACCTCACTGCCATCAACTCTTCAGATTTGCCTCTCTCCACAGCACACAGACCTCTTGCCCCTCTCTCCTTCCCATTTCCCTACCACGGATCTCTGCCCACCCAGGGGAAGTGTCCTGGGGCGTCAATTGTTGATCTTGAGGTCACTCTCCACTCTCCTGCCACAGCAGCACCCTCATATTGATATCTGCGGTGACTAAAGTGGTGTGTGCTCCATTGTTTTGCTGGGATGACTTATGTCTTTTCCCCTTTAATCTGACCCAAAACTCTGTGGATTGCACAATTTCATTTAAGTATAAAATCTAGGACATCCCAAAGGTGCGCCTCCTTCTGTGAGGAACCCAGTCAATACGATTTTCTCTGTGTGGGGCTAAGAGACGGGTGACTCTTAGCTGACTTTGGAAGCCAAAGGGGAGAAATGCAGGTCATTTGGGACAGAAAAGAATGATTCTCTGTGTCTCACATGAGTGACATGTACCTACATGATGGGGACACTTTATTTTTAAAACTGCTCCCTTAGGTAGCTTATAGCACAGTTGGCATCCCATCCTCACAGAGTCCCCCTGAACATGGCTCCCTGTCTTGGGCTTCATGGTTGTAGGCTGAGAAGCTCTGCAGAGTCCAGGTTAGCTGGGAGAAGAAAGTAGTAAAGAAGGAGTCAATGTTCTCACTTGATTCCGACCTCGGTCTTCAGCTAATGGATTTTGAAGTCTTCCCCATAGTCAGCTGTCCAGGAAAGAATGCTCTCTGGAGTGGGGCGTCATTTGGTGAGTAACCAGGGCCAATGCTAGAAGCTCCATGGGTAGCCTTCTGACTTCTAGATGAGGAAGAGAGCAGCCTGGAGAGGCAAAGAGTTGGGGAGAGGTTGAGGGTGGATAGCCTGAGCCACCTCCAAAGTCACTTGGCTGTCAGCAGGAGGAATTCTAGAGGAGCGAGTGGGAGATGGGAATGGAGAAAGGGTATTTGCTTTTGGCAAAGATGCATGAAAAAACCATCTCCCTTCTTGTAAATATCGAAGTGACTGCCAATGTCACACCAGTATTGGAATGCACCTGTCAGCATTACAGAGCTTGGGTTTGCTGCTGTGCATACTGGAGTAGAGACTGAAGCCCTCCCTTGGGCTTTGGGGACAGCTCAGTCAACATAGTGTTTGCCTCAACAATATGAAAATCTGGGTTCAATCCATAGAAACCATGTACAAAAAGCTGGGCATGGTGACATGGGCTTGTAATCTCAGAGCTGAGGAGCAGGAGACAGGAGGATCCTGGGGTCCTGAGAACTAGAAAGTCTAGACTACTTGTAAGTTCCACCAATGAGAGACTCTGTCTCTAAAACCAAAGTGAGTAACTCCTGAAGAATGACTTCCAAGATTCTCTCCTGACCTCCATGGACACTGGCACATGTAATAGCACACTTAAACTTGCATGCTTCACGCATGCATGCATACCCATGTAAATAGATATGCACATATCTACTCATGCACACACATGCTCCTGTGCATGTACACAAATACATATGTGTGTACACATAAATTCATGTGCACATATGCATACACAATGCATGTACATATCTATGTGCACTATGTGCACATCCAGGCAATCAAGGCACGTACGCACATGAGTGGACATGCATCCATGTACATATATGCATGCATACACAAGTATATACACATACATGCATACCATGCACATTCATGTATGTACACATGCATACACATGCACATTCATATACACATATACACATGCACACACAACTCTTCCATGCCTGCTTGATACCTTATCTGAAGCTTTGGACTGTGTTTTCAGTCACCTTTATTTTTAGTGATATGAAAGTTCCTTCCTTTGCCAGACTTTCCACCCCAGGAATGACTTTTTCCTCTTGCAAGGTGCATTTCACCACGCGAGGAACAATTCCTGCTGTCTAATAAAACACGTTAAATCCTTAAAACTCTCATGCTTGCTTTCCTCAGTTTAGTTGATTGTTAGCGATTGTGCTGTCAACTTTTTCTAGAGTTGGCACCAAAACTTTTCTTCTTCTCCTTAGAAATTCTGCCGTCACCCCACTGTAAAACTGTCATTATCTCTCAAAGTCACAATCCTGACATCTGCTAAGTAAAGGTTTATTTTCCACTTGCAAAGTCAATCTACCCAGCTGACTGACTCCCTTGGAATCTCGCAGCTTTCTCTTGTCAAATATTTGATATAATGAAATTTGCTTTTAGAAAAGTATTTGGTTTTCATGGAAAAGAAAATATTCTTTATTTATAAAAAGAATTACTGTGACCGTGTTTCTTTTTCTTGGAGAAAATAAAAATAAAATAAAGCCTCCAATTCTCCTTATCTATTGGCTCTGGGGAGGGGCGGGGTAAAAGCAGAAGAAATTGACAGGGTTTGTCTCACTTCAAATGACAATTTCTTCCAACATCCCTGAAGGTTGAATGGGTCCTGGAAGTTCCAGATAACTTGTGTGGACGAATAAAAGAAAACAGCAACATTGAGATGGGTTCGGGGAGGAGGTGCGAGGCCCTTGCCAACCTCTGCCTGGCGGCTGTACTCAGCTCTGACTGACAGATTTATAGCACAGTCTCTGGTACTGGAATCCCCTATGACTCACACTGCCAGCCTAGAGGAGAAGGAGCCACTTACCACCTCATGTCACTGGCAACAACATGAAAGCATGAACACATCATGGAGAGTGTACTCTTTGTTAGGCCTGTGCAAGGACTTTCCAATGGCTACCTTGTTATGCTCTGGTTTTGAGATGTCCCCAACACTAATATGGTGAAGGCTTTCCCCCATGTAGGTAGGTTAGAGCTCATCAGTGAATAAATAAGTTGATGAAACTGCCTCTTGACTGACCATTGGGAGCTATGGAAGCTTGAGGAGGTGAGCTCTAGTCGGAAGGCGACTGAGGGGCCTCTGAGGGGAGTTTCAGCCCCATCCCCTTCCCCTCCCTCTGTTTCCTTCCTGGCTGCCTCTGTGTAAGCAGCCTGGCTTCGCTATGTGAGCCCGCAGCTATGGCATTCTGTCTCACCAAGGCTTAGAAATAACTGTGGATTAATCTTACCTGACGGTGCTCACCCATGAGCCTTTGCCCCTGCAAGCTGACTGATCTCAGGTGTTTGGTCACACAGAGAGAAAGCTGTCCAGCACATTCACTTAATTTTCATGACTGCTGTTCTCTGAGTGGGGATTGTTTTAAATGGAAGTTGATCATGGTTTGACCCTATTTCTTTACTGTTTCCCAGCAGGCTATAAAACATGGCATTCAACACCCCCCCATTTTTTTTAACCAATTTGTCTTTTTCTTTTTTTCCCTTGCTGTTTGTTAGATGACAATTTCAAACTTCTTTTTTCTAATGAGAACATGCGCCGCTGTGGCTGTGCACATTTGTGAGCCTGAAAATACCTAGCTGCGGGGCGCAGCCTTTGCACACTGCACTCTGGGAAGCCCACCTTGTTTTCATGTGGCTCTTGCCATGTGTTGTCAATAGTGTGGGTCTGTACACAGCGTCTCCAGGATTCCTGTGGTGTTTCCATGTGTAGAAGCCTTCTCTGCTGATTCTAACATGGGGCTTGTGAAAAGGACTGTCTGTCACTGCGTCTGGACACTGCACACACGGCAAGGTTAACAGAAGTCACGCGGAGCCAGAAGACCCCCTCTCTCTCTTGCCTTTAGTGAGCCATTTTACACCGAAAACAATTGTTTGGCTTCTTTTGGCTCCACTCTCTTTTGGCTGCAAAGAAGGAAAATAATAGTAGTTACCTCTCTTGCTGCTATAAAAACCAAATACATCATGTATGTGTTGGTTAGTTTTTATGTCAATTTGACTCAGGCTAGAGTCATTTAGAAAAGAGGGAACCTTGGGCAAGAAAATATCTCCACCTGATTGGCCCCTTGGGCAAGCCTGGGGTGTATTTCCTTGATTACTGATTGATGTGAGAGGGTCCAGTCACCCCTGGGCTGGTAGTTCTGGGTGCTATAAGGAAGAAGGCTAAGCAAGCCATGAAGAGCAAGACCGTAGCAGGACTCCGTCATGACCACGACTTCAGCTCCTGCCTCCAGATTCCTGCCTTTAGATTCTGCTCTGACTTTAGTCAGTGGTAGATGATAAACAGTGCTCTAAGAAGAAATGAACCCTTTCTTCCCCAAGTTGCTTTTGATCATGGTGTTTATCACAGCAACAGACTTAACTAAGGCAATGGAGAAGCATTTTGAAAGCTAGAAAGGACTTCCATGGAGGCTCAAATTCAGATTCACTCCTGTTACAACTCTCAGCAGAGCCTGTCATGGATTCTGATGCTTTTCAGTTGACTGCCAACATCCCTGTGCCTGCATGACGAGTTAAAGAAACCTAAAAAGGGAAAGTGTGTGTTCATGTGCATGTGTGCATGTGCATGTGTGCGTGTGCATGTTTGTGTGTGCATGTGTGCATGTGCATTTGGAGGCAAGAGGATAATGTCATGCGTGTTCCTTGATCATTTGACACCTTATTTTTTAAATATATATTTACGTGTGCGTGTGTGTGTGTGTGTGTGTGTGTGTGTGTGGTGTGCCACAGCTCACATGTAGAGATCAGAGGACAACTTTGGGAGTCAGTTCTCTCTCCTTCCATCGTATGGGTTCTGGGGATTGAACCCAGGTGGTCAGACTTGCCCACAGTACCTTACCATCTTCTCCCTCAATATTTTAAAAAATTATTCCTTTTATTTTTTGAGATTATAATATAATTACATCATTTCTCCCTTCCTTTTCCTCTCTCCAAACCCTCCCATATGTTATCCTTGTTCTCTTTCAAACTCATTGTCGTTCCCTCTTTTCATTAATTGTTGCTACATACATATATGTGCATGTATGTACATATATATTAGATATATAAATACAACCTTCTTAGTTTGTATAATGTTGTTTGTTTTCAGGGCTGACCATTTGGTGTTGGAAAACCAACTGGTGAGCACGTTCTTGGGAAGGATATTTCTCTGCTCTCAGCATTCCTTAGTTACCTATGCCAGGCATGATTTATTCTTGTTGAGCAGATCTTAAGTCCAATGTAAAGAGCTGCCAGCTGCCACTAAAGTATTACGACACTACTGCACCCTTAGGGTCGTTGTACAACGATTGTTGTGGCTCATAGACATCATCACCAGGTAAGGCTGTTGGTTGCCCCCCTTCTTTGGAAACTTGCATGGAGCTTTCTGGTACCTATGAAGACGCTGGGCTTTTTTTTATATGTTCTGGGGTGGGGCAAACCCTGACCCATTTGCACATACTTTACTGGCAGAACCTATCTCCCGACCCTTTGAGCTGTGTTAGTGTTCTTAAGCAGAAAGAGAGGGCCTTTTAGAAGAATATATACCTCACAGAATCCCGTATGTGAGGACAGACGCAATCTGACAGATGTAAGAAACGCTCTGAGCTCTGTCTAATAGCGCAGGATACCACTGCCCCAAGGGAGGATTAAACTCCTTTGGATTTACGTTATTTGCTCTGGGTTTGAGATCCCAGGATGAGTGGCTGCACTTGTGTCTTCCTTACACAGCTGATGGCAGGGATTGGGTAGAGGGTCTCCCCTGCTCATCCTTCATTCTGTATAGGAACATACTGCTGTGTCAATGACAGGTGTCACACAGAACGGGCAATGGATGGAGGCGAGATGCTAAAATCACCAACAACCACACACCCATGACCACCCACATCTGCTGGCTCTGCTTGCTCCTTGGCGCTGGAGCCCCACCCCGACTCATCCACAGGACTCACATATCATTTCTTTTTGAGTAACCAGTTTCTGCTTCAGGACCACACAGCTGGCATACCTATAATTCTTTGCCATTCTCTCTGTTCTCTTTGCTGTTCCCTTCTCAATCTTTAAATCTTAGCTTTAAGGAACCGTGTGTGTGTGTGTGTTGTGTGTGTGTGTGTGTGTGTGTGTGTGTGTGAGGATATATATTCCTGCGGCTACTTTTATTTTTGGCCAAATCCAAGTGAGTCCCTGAAGTGATTAATTTTTATAACTGACTTGATGGGACTTATAGTCACCATGGAAACAAGCCCCTAGGTACATCTTTGAGGGATTATCTAGATTCGTTTAAATGAAGCAGGAACACCTACCATAAACCTTAAATGTGGGCAGCATCCCATGGGCTTGGGTCCTAGACCAAGTAAACAGGAGAAACCAAGGTGAGCACCGGGACTTATTTCTCTCTGCTTCCTGACTGCGGATGCCCTGTGAGAAGCTGACACGGATGACTAGCGTCATGCCTTCCCTGCCATGATGGACTGGACCCTCAAACTGCAAGCCAGAGAAACCCTTTCTTTCTGAAGCTGCTTTTTTCAAGCATTTTGTGGTAGCTGTGAGCTAAGTAACCAACACTGCCCTTGGCATTCCCCTCCCCATACATTTGCATACCCCTACACACACAGTGCATACCCACACATACATTGCAAATCCCTGCACACATATTGCATGCTCCGATAGTACCCAAGCACATGTTGCAACCCCTCACTGTGCATGCTCCTGCCCATACACACTGCATACTCCCATGGTACCTGGATACACGTTGCAAACTCCCACACATATTGCATGCTCCCCCCATGCACACACACATTGTGTACTGTGCCCCACATACACACATTACAACCCCCCCACATTGTGTACTGTCCCCCATATACACACATTACAACCCACATACACACACACATTGTGTACTCCATGGTACCTTGTGTAGATTCTGTGCAGCTCTCACAGTCCAGTCATCACTATAGTGATCTGGAAACCTCTGTCCCACCCTCAGGAGGCAAGCTTTAGGAAAATAAGGTCTAGATCCATCTTATTCATAAATGTATCTCAGTTTTCAAGAAATAACCAATATTGATTTATCCAGTGTTTGAATGTGGTTTTCCCACCCTCAGAGCTCTGGAGAAGTAGATTTCTGCCTGAGTGTGGCCAGCATAATCCCCTGTGCTGGAAGATCACGTTAGAAATGGCGTGTCATCTTTCTTTGTCCTTTTGTGTTGGCATGACTCTGGGAACACCAGACGGTGGCTTGGCAGGAGAATTGAGTCTGGGGATACTGCAGGGCAGTCTGATAGTCCCGGTGCTGAGGAGGAAGAGGCAGGCGGATTCCCAC
>LOEQ01001955.1:146191-160614 GCA_001685075.1 Bramus lutescens | reverse complement strand
AGAAGTTCTATGTTGTTAAGAATGTAGGTTGATAATACCTGAGAAGTTAAACATGGGCCAGGGATGGAACACTCTGTGTTAACATAGTAAGGGATCTGTTGTGCAGTGGGGCAGCTTTAATTACCAGCAGGGGAATGGATGGGAAGAGCTATTCATTCTGGAGAGAGTGGAGCTTTAGCTTTTGCAGTGGCCCTGCTTCCTTTATCGGCCTCCCCTTCATAGACACAGCAACTCTCCCCAAAGGAATCACACCTTTTAAGAACACTCTCCTCGCCCCCTCTCTGCCTTCCCTCTCCACCCTCTTCCATTTTCTCCGGAGCATTTACAGATGTGGATTCTGATCCTACTTACCATCCCTCCTCCCAAGTTCAGCCTACAACCTTTCCTTTTTCCCGGGAGGCTTTGTGAGTCATTTAACACAGTTGTTAAAGCAGAGGCCCTAGGAACACTCCACGGCTCTGCACCAGGGTGATGCATAGGTGGGCTGAGGCACACATTCCCACTGTGGAGGAGGGCCCGCCATTTGGTTTATCTATACAACTAGTTTACAGCCACTTAAAAACTTGCCTTGTTTCATCCATTTGTTAACTGGTGTGTTGGTCTGCTTCCACACATACCTCACGCAACCACCTTATACATATGAAAGGTTTGCCTTGGCTCACAGTTTGAGAGATTCCGTGTATCATTAGCTGGCCCTTGCTTTGGGGCCTGTGCAAGGCAGAGCATGGAGGGAAAGGGTGGTGAGCCAAGGTATCCATTCTCTAGCTGCAAACAAAACGGAAGAGTCCAAGGATATGTTAAAGCATATTCCCAGCAATCCAAACCCTTAGCAGGCCCCACCTCTCAAAGTCTTGCGCGAGTCCCAGTAGCTCCACACTGGGGATCCAGCTCCATGCATTTGAAAAACTCTGGAGGTCAAACCATAGGGGCTGGAATGGACACTTGAATCACCCTGGACTCAGCTCTAAGACCCTCAGCTTGGGGGTTTCCTTAGGAGCCTGGGTAAATTCTAAGACAAATCGACCCATGAAGGCTCAGTATAGCGCATCACGGAGAGGAAATAAGGAGGGCCATTCTTTGTGTAGCCCAAACCTTTGTGGTGGCCTTGGCTATTGGATGGGTGAATATGTCATGCGTGTTATTTATTTTTATTACTGTTCTGATAGAAGCAACTTAGGAAAGAATTTATTTTTGCTCAGAGAGTTCAGTGAACTATGTAGGGAAGGCAGGAGCGTGAGGCAGTTGAAGCAGCCGGTCTTGAGGCATTGGTGAGTCTACATGATTCTAGATCCTTTCAAGTCAATGTTGCGGGAAGTGTTCTACAACTTTTCCACGAACCTAATTCCCCACCAACACCATTTATTTCGTAGCAAAATATTGTAACTTGGCAAGAGAATGCTGGGGAAATCACTCTTTTGCATGGGACACACCCGTGTGAACAATCACACAACTGGAACCCAGTACTGTGGGATGAGTTCATCCCAGACCCAGATGCGTTGTGTACCTTTGGGGCCAGGACATACTCAGGGTCCATGGTGGATAGCGCAAGTATGGCGTGGTGCACATTACTCTGCAGCAAAAGTAGTACAATTCCCAGGGTGTCTCTGAAGCTGCACCCACAGGACAGGAAGCAGACCAGGCTCATGACTTCCTGACCCTGTCTCTCTTTCCCTTGCCACTGTTTCAGCCCATCCTGGGTCAGAGCCCTTGTATAAAAAAATGACTCTGTCACTTTATCATCCAGCAGCCTGCATAGTGATCATCTCGATATGATTAAAAAAAAAAAAACAAGTCCGACCTATGGAATAGACCATGCACATACTAATCAGGAAAGCAATTTCCACCTGGACCAAGAGGCACTGGGGAGGACAAACACTATGCCATTTTCGGGCAATTAGAGATGGCTGTCCTCTTTTCTCTGTGTGTGTTAAATTGCGTCTGTACAGCACGGGAAGAAAAAGACCAAACAGGAAGGAAGAAAAGAACCCCATGACCCTGTTCTTAGACAATGTCTCCTCCAACATGAGCAAAACTCCCTTTGTCCACTGGTGCCAAGTCCCCTGCTTGTTTCTGACCATGGCAAAGAGCTTGTTTTTCCCCCATCACCTAACAGGACCTGCTGTCCATGGCTGACCAGAAACCTTCACGACTTCCTTTTTTGCTGATGGTGATGTTCCGATTTTAAATTCTGATTCATTTTCTGGCCTGAGGCTTGGTGTGAACTGAATGTGGGTTCGGTGGGTGTGATTTCCCATGAGGTGATTCTGGGTGGTGAAAGTGGGCTCACGCTTCATGCCTATCAGTTGCTCTGGGCACAGGCTCCCTGGGCAGGACTCCGAGGGCCCAGCTTTCTCTCACAGCTGCTTCGTCAGTTGTTCCTCGATGGGTTGTCATCGCTCTGCTGTTAATTGCCCTTGAAGTGCAGTGGGCTCTGAGATCCAGATTTGCCTCCAAACATCGGGGTGTGAAACGGAACGGCTGGGGGAAGGGCTAATGCGGATGGCTAACACAGAAAGGGAGGTTTGGCCATTTAAGCTGGCCTTGTAACGTTTCCTAGTCCTGAAATAGAACAACAGTCGCTGGATACAAAAGACAATCCCAGAATCCTTGCGATAACCACGGCCGTTGCCACCCCTCCTCCTTTCCTGGCTTATTTAATGGATTGTCTCAATATCAAGGGGTCCTGAAGCTCTTCCTAAGTCAGAACTGAGAAAGATGCCAGCGAGAGCCCACAGGATGTGCCCTGATTTCAGAGACTCCAGGGACCAAAAGAAACAAAATTCAACTTTAGGAATGAAAGGGAACTTTATATAGAGTCCTTAGGAGATTTCCAATCCTCCTCACATTGCCAGTGGCAGAGGAGACCAGAAATATTAAGGCAGAGTTCTTTCACACCTGGGAGTTGGGAAGAAACACTTAGAGGAACAAACTCCTGTCAGAGAGTATGTGAAGTGTTCTTGGCACGGGCAGGTTATCTGTCATCTTGACAGCTAGACAAAGAAGTCATTTCTGTTCTTTTAAAGAACAAACAGCATTAGGGCCGTGTGGGATGGAGCATGACTTGATTCCTAGGACTCTGGAGGCTGAGGCAGGCCACCTCCTTCTATGACGTGAATTTCAGTTCACCTGGGGAGACGTAGTGAGACCCTGTCTTGGAAACAAAACAAACAAAACCCCCACCCAAATAGTTATCATTCAGTATTTTTTGGATAAAGAAATCTATGCATTGGGGAAACAAACCACCCTCCTGGGCTTGAGGTGGGTGAACATTTCTTTCTGCAACAGCAGTCAGGGCTGTGATCCTGGCTGTAGATGACCCCATGGCTGGTAAAGACCAGAATGGTTTCAAAGATGGAGAACTAACTGAGCTTTCTCTCTGTGTTTCTAGGATAGGATACTGTACTACACTACACACACACACACACACACCTTGTTTAAGGGAAGATCACCAGTGAGGCCATAGAGATTACTTAGTCAACAAAGTGCTTACCATGTAGAGATTACTTAGACAATAAAGTGCATGAGGACCTGAGTTCAGATCTCCAGCAACCTTATAAAAAGCCGGGAATAGGGCACACATCTGTAACCCCAGTGCTGAATAGGTGGGGACAGAAGGATCCCTGAGTTCAGTCAGCCAGCCCAGCCTACTTGCTGATTTCTAAACCTTGTCTAGAAAAATGGGGGGAGACAGCACCTGAGAAATAACAGCCAAAGTTAACAACTACATACATGACACACATACATACACACACACATACAAAGTTACACACACAGAGACACAGACACACACCACCCCATGCACATACAGAGACACTCACAAAAAGGTTTGTATTTTGGATCAGCTTGTTATTGCCAGTGGTCCCTACTCTGAACCCTGACAAAGGAAGACAGAGCAGGACATACTGCCATTGCCGCCTGGACCCTTTGGCCAGTCAACTTGATGAGGTTGCTGAAGGATGTCAGTGAACACCCTGCTATCAGGACTTGGCGCAGAGGCTGTGAGTAGGAGGTTTGTCCCTGACCCTCCATGAGCCAGTGCCAAATCTTAATGAGTCATCTCTCAGCTCCGCGTGCAGCGTCTGTTGTAAGCATTCCTAACGTTCGTCTTCAGCTGCGTTCCAGTTGTTGGAGACAAAACCCACTTGGCCCGACAGATGTGACTTTTGCTTTCATGAGCTTCAGGTGAGCAGGAAGGAAACCACAGCCAAAGAACCCAGTAGGAAGTTCCCTTCAAAAAGATTCATGCACCGCCTTGGATTGGGCTTCTGAGAACCTGAGTTCCTTTGTGTTCTGAGTTCATCAGCTTCCTGTTTGCCAAGGGTGAAAGGGTGATGACCTGGCTGGTGTGGTTTTATGAGTGCAGTTTTACATTTGACTGTCTCTAGATGAACGAGTCTTTACTTCTCACAAGGCAAGGTCATTATCAGAATGGTGGATTCTGTGTCTGACAGGGCTCATTTGGGAAATGACGCTGAGAAATTATCCTTAGAATATGCAGCTTCCCTCCTTCCTAAAGTGTTCCTGGCTGGAGGTAGTAGGAAGGGGAGTGGTTGATTTAACTATTTGGGTAAAGACACTATCCATCATTTGAGGGAAAAGAAAATAAAAAGAACCCAAATGGGTGCCTATAACCAGCATGCTTTGCTGTGCACAGTTTAGGGATTGATCCTGACTGAGGCAGTGAGGAAATGAAGAAAGGACAGACAGACAGACACACGTACAGAAAAGCGGGGATAAGGTAGGAAGTGCAATCTGATAGACAGGCACCAACAGCCCAGAAATTCTTCATTGATTATACACCACTGAATGAGGAGGTGGGGTTACCATATACAGCAGAGTTGGGGTGATCAGTGGGCAATCTTGGGAGCAAGTCACTTGGGAGGAGAAAACTGTGATTGATGGCCTCTGCTTACACTAGTTTTAGGTAACAGTCAATCATTCATAATTTCCACACTTGCCCAAGAGGAAGACTTTGTCCTTCTTCTGAGCCTGACCCAGGGAAAGGGGCTTTGCCATACATCCCCATGGTTCTGAGGCATTGGGGTTCTTGACATGGCTGCTCTTGACATGATCACAGTTTTTCCCACCTAGCTCTGCTCTACCCTATCACAGGCCCCAAACAGTTTCTGTATTAACCAATGGTATTTACATCATACAGAGGGGAGTACCCACATCAGTGTCTAAGGTAAGGAGTCTGGAGACAAACCACACTAATATGTCCATCCAATCCTGCCCACAACCCTTGATCATGGCTCCCAGGAAGAGCAGCATCATGCTGGTGTGCACTGCCTGTGTTCCTAGAAGAATTCAAAGCATTTCCTTCCTGGGGACAGCAGTGGGCTTTGAGGACAATGAACTCTGGGCTCGGCTGCCTCCTGATGTGCAAGGTCCCCCAGCTATGCTCCACAGCTCCGCCTCCATTCCAAGTACGGTCTATGTTCACACTGCTCAGCACTTGACCTAGAAGGGCAGCCAGCACTTGAGAGAGGAGCTATGTGACAAAAGTCACAATGTCATTGAAATTCAAGGCTGTACCTGCCACCCTCCACTGAAACAAAATCAACCACAGAGCAACCCTTCAGCCTCTTGATCAGTTCCGAGTTTTCATTTCTTCAGAGGCATGCACGATCACAATTCCAGCCCAAAACTAGGTCCCTGGAACACCTTGCTGCCAAATTGGCTGGAGAAGTAGCAAGTGAGACCAGTCAGCTCTGGGAGGGTTTAATGTTTGAGAGTCATCCTGGTTATGGCTTGATGGGAGTTGAGTATAGCATGCTCTGGTGTCCCAGTGTCACTAGCCTTCTATAATCATGGCAATCTCAGCCTCTGACGTGAAGCAAAGTCTCTGGAGGGATAGGGTGCGGAAGGGCGTGGTTCTTAGGGCATGGATGGAAATTATGTAAAGAGAGAATCGTGGCTGGTGGGGGCGGGTGATAACCTGCACTCTGCACACCGCCTCCTCCCCTCTCAGATGCCAGTGAGCCTTTTCAGCAGAGCCCAGCAGGGACTACAATAGAAGACAGCAGACCCTCCATTGAGTCTGGCTGTTGGTCCAGGCTCAGAGGCTCAGAAATGCAAACCAAGTTTAACTAAAACCTCTGATTTCAAGAAACATCTCTCTCTCTCTCAGAGAGAGAGAGAGAGAGAGAGAGAGAGACACACACACACACACACACACTCAAAGACACACTTTTTTGGGTTTGTTTTGTTTTGTTTTTGCTAAGAAGGCATTGCAAACAAATAGCATAAAAGGGGATTGTGGTGCTGGCATAAGTAAATGGTACGCCTGTTTTCTTAAAAGATTTTGTTTTAGTATTCCAATGACACCCACTATGTAACTGAGGATGATGTTGAACTTCTGATCCCCCTGCCTTTACTTCTTCATGCTGACATGTGCCAGCCACACACAGTTTCTGAAGGACTGGGGATGGATCCAGGACCAGACTCATGAGAGGCAAACATCCTTCACCCAAGCGTCTGTAAAGATGACTCACGTGATTGAGGATGAACTTACTTACACCAGGCCCAGCAGGCTGCCAGCTTAGAATAACCAACTTGGGCTCCTGCTGCTGTGAGCCTTCACTGCAGTGCAATGGCCTGCAACCAACTACAGACGCTAGAGCAGAATCCCAAACAGCGGCTCTTCAGTGAAATCTGAGAGTGGGTGAAGAAGGCCATTGCTAGACCACTTCTGGGGATGACGGAAAAGGAGGGATGATCATGGACACCTAATTAGCTATACTGGTTTTCTAGACCTCATTAAAAATCTGACGGATGTAAAGCATCGAGAAATGATAAAGCATGTCACTCTAATAATTGGTATAAGAGGAAACAAAACAGGAAAATAGGGAAATAATGTTTGTCTTTACACACAGGACCAAAGAAACATATAGTAAAGCAAAGCGGAGAAACTATTTTACCTGAATTACTAAAAATCAATCAATCAATCAATAAACAAACAAACAAAAAACACAGTATCAGAAAGCCACGGAACACGGCATTCCATGTTCACTTCTGCGTTGCTGCTGACTTTATGTTATTATTTCCAGGATTGGTCTAAACCCTTTTGGGAAAAGCAACTAACATGACAAACAGGCAGGGAAACCCAGAGGCTTCCTCCTCAGATTCTCTCCAGAGAAAATAGTTCATAATGCGCAAGCTTGAAGCCAGGTTTTGTATTGCTTTTGCCTTATGAATTATAATGAATGTATGAACGAAGAAACAGCATGACGCCATTCTCACATGGCCGTGGCTGTCTTGAACACATATAGTGTTGGATATTATATAACAAATTACCATGCAATCACTGAGAAAAGTGTGTGGCAGTCAGAACCATGTGATCAAGAACTATTAAAATAAAACAGTTCAAATGATCCTATGGCTGTCACTATGAAAATGGGAACACAGATAAGAAGCAAAATTCAGGTAATTTTGTTGGTTAGACCAGCTTAATTTTCCTGCAATGGTGGGCCATTGTTACATCTCTGCTTTAATGAAAAAGGACTCACAAATGCAGCCTTAAGGTCTCCACCAGACACGATGCGGAGATGCATCCGCTCATAAATTTCAGACATAAACAGTCCCAGGAGTGACGGCTGCACTTCAGGGGCTGGGAAATGGCTTTTAAGCCAAGATCTATAACAGGCATGGGGAGTGGTTTCAGGTGGGCCAGAGGAGAAACTGCACACAGAGACAAGCCATCATTCCTTCCAGGAACAGCATTAGCGGGTCCCTATCACAGCTCATCAGACGGCCTCGGGCTTCCCAGAACCGCAGCATTCGGGTGGAAAAGCGTGGAAAAGCAAACCAACAGAGCCAGGCTGAAAGGTTTTTAATTAGATTAGAAGGGTCCAGAGTGATCTGGGTTGTGCTTGAAACCTATTTTTTGCCCATCTATTTTCTCACTCAAATACTATTGGTCTTTGTATCTCAGGGTTACATTTGGCCTGGTTTAATTTAACTTGATATTATTTTATTACCTTATTTTATATCATATAAAATGTTGTCCTCTATAAAACTTACAAATGACTTCCTGGGTGTCTGGAAAGGAAGCTGTCAGCTTGTGTTGCCCACGCTTACCCACATACACACCACACAAGTCCTTTTGTGCAACTAAGGGAAGATAAATTATCTGAAAGGGAAAGGGAAGCTGGCGAATCCCTTAGGTTTGAGCTCAGCACTTCTGGTCCCAAGACTCTCTGATAGGGAAGAGACCTGCTGCCTCTAGGACAGCAAGACAGAGCGCAGCCTGGTTTTGTACAGCTCCCGTGTGTTTGGAAGGACCTCTGCCTGTGACTTCTCCACTTCCACAACACACTGAACCCTGGCTCTGCTGTTCTCAGAGACAGTGGATATAAAAGCCCTCAGGGAGATTTTATAAGACCTCTTCTCTGGAGACAGGGTTGGTCAAATGTTTCTCCCCACCTTCTCCAAGGAATTCTGGGGATCTCTGTGCCCAGGTTAAGGCTTGCAGCCTGGGCTTCTGTAGGACTGGTGCCTGGGAGAAAAGCTGTCATGCCTTAGGAAAGGAAGCTTCTGCCTCTGGGTGCTGGCTCATTCCTCAGCCTGAACCTTTTCCTTCCCAGTTTTTCCTTTCACTTTTTTCTTTCATTTTTATATTTACTGGTTTAATATTTTTCATGCAATTTATATGGACCATTTATTTTCCTCTCTCCTAACTTGTCCCATATTCTCCCCACCTCTCTACCCATCCGACTTCATTCTCTCCCCACTCACTCTCCCTCAAAGAAAAAACAAAAAGGAATCAAAACAATCAAAAAGACAAAATTACTAAAAGAAAACAAAAAGCACATAAAAAATGGAGTCTGTTCTGTGTTGGCCAAGCCCTGAGTATGGGACTTGCCCTGCACTGTGTTTAATAGATTTTCCTGGCTCCCAGAAGGCATCAGCTGCAGCTAGCTTCTTGGTAAAGGGTGGGTCTTTGTGCCCACTTCCCCTTCTCTTGCTGGGATTTTGTCTGGCTTACACTTGCATCTTTTTCAACCTCATAATGGGCACAAAACATACAGAAGTGAACTTATTTGAAGTATTAAAAGCACATTGGAATTGTAAAATCCCGCATCCTAAACTCACATTGTCTTCTGCATTTTGCCTTCTGATGACCATGTGGAAATACAGGGAGTTAGAATTCAAAGCATCAGTATTTGGTGTGAGCCTGATTCTTCCCCCAGAAGGAATTGTAAAATCCCGCATCCTAAACTCACATTGTCTTCTGCATTTTGGGAGGGGCTGCAGTGATGACATCAGGCTTGGTCGCTCACACCAGTGCCCCAGGAATTGGGAGGCTGAGACAGTGAAATGCTGTAAGTCTCACACTAGTTGGGTGATACACAGTGAATTCCTGGTCAGCTAGGCAACTGAGTAAGATGATGTCTTTCAAAACAGGCAAACAGGCCAGCAAACAAACAAACCGGTTAAAAGTGGAAGACTTTATATCAGAAGTTAAAGACTACCCCTAGCCACATAGTGAGTTTGAGGCTGTATGAGTGAATCTGGACTGTTTGAGACTATGCTCAAGGAAACTAAGCAACGGGGCATGCTCAAAGGCTCAGGAAAGACACTTGCTGCTAAGCCTGACATTCCGAGAAGAGTTTAGTCTCGAGGACTCAAGTAGGGGGCGAGAAGGACAGGTCATCCTCTGACTTTCACATTCATGACTTGGCACACTTTCCTCCCTCCAATAAATAAGTAAATAAGTAGAATAAAAGTTAAGACAACAAAAACAAGTCAGATTGCAAAGCTGCTAAGGAAAGGGGCGTGGTGGAGCTCTCTCCTTGGAGCAGGTCTGGTGCTGAGTGTTTCCAGGCTCAAGAGCCGAGGAACCCAAAGCCCCCAAAATCATTCATATCCCTTTCCAGGACAAAGCCTATGTCCTATGATACAGAGATGGTTTCACCCTTGGGTAGCTTTAGTCTAGACTTGATGAACAACGACACTTATTCCTGCGAGACTCAGCAGTTTGTCTCCTAAAACACACATCACTTTATAAACCTCTATGTAATTCAAATGTATATATGTCAGAATGAAAGGCTCCAAGTTTCAGGTGGGACATAATTTATGTAGGCAGAGAGAAGAGGCAGCCATGCTGAGTCAATGTGTCAGGCGGCTCTCCAACACTACAGCAAATGCCTTGGGTAATCAGCCTGTAAGGAGGTAAAGTTGGTTTGGTTCATAGTCCTAGAGGTTTCTATCTGTGACTTGTTGACCCTGTTTACTATGGCACCTCTGATGAAATAGTACACCACAGTGGGAGAATAAAGGAAAAATTAGTGGCAGGGAACAGGGCATGAAGAAAAAGGCATCAAAATTAAAGAGAGAATCTGGTTGGCTGAGGAAGTCAGAAATCCCCTCCATACCTGGGCTCCGTGTAACAAACCATAGCACGGGCAAACCTGTGTTCTCTGAACATGGAAAAAACATGTGTTGTGCAAGTGACCTATCAAGGGCCCTGAGCTCAGGATGGAGGGTTTGTCTCAGTTCTGTTCCAGGCCTCTCTGGCCACTTCTATTCTCAGAAATGCCTTTCCCATCTTTTCTAAACTGTCTTTCTTTCTCTATCCATGGGCCTCTGGTCCAGGTCTTTGGTCTGAGACACCAGAACCTAGAAATCTCAGCAGGCACCCTTTGGACTCAGATCCAAAGGTACAACCTCCAGGTACAACCCCCAGTAACTCTAAGGCTCCTAACAGGCCTTGCCTCTTAAGGGGCCATAACTTCCTGTATCAGCTGCTTTTCTATGCCTGTGATAAAATACTATGATCAAAGCAATCTATACCTGAACTAACAATTCCAGAAGGAAAAGTGGCAGACTCAGCCTGATCCCAGAGCCATCTTCTCAAAGCAAGCCTGAAGTAGAGACCAAACTATATGTGAGGAGAGAGTAAGAACACTCAAAGCCTCTTCCCAGTAGAGTAATTCCTTCAGCAAGCCCACACCTCCTAAACCTCCCCAAACAGTGCTGCTAAGAGAGGACCAAGTCTTCCGATACATGATCCGATGGGGGACAATCTCAACAACTGGACACCTAGCCCATGTCGCCCAATCCCTTGGGAGACACATAAAAACAAAATATAGAGTGGGGTGGAGATGTGGGGAGAAACTGTGGTGTCCTAACCCTTTCCTTAGTGTGGATCAGCTCAGAATGTCAGCTTTGCTCGGGGAACACGAGTTACTAGTTCAGCCCTGACATGACCCAAGTCCAGAGCCCACTGGAAGCATGGACTTCTTATAAAACATTTCTCTCTCACATTCATAGCTACTTATCAACAGCTGCAGTTGCTTGGTGACTGGGAAGTGATTTTACCACTTGGGGTGTTTTAGATCACGACAATGTCAAGCAAGTAAGGCCAGCACCTGCAGCTAGACTCCCTGCAATGCTGTCATCCTGTGATCCCCAATTCACCCTCACGTCAGCCCTGCTCAGAAAGACCTTCCCGACAGAACTCTGAGTCTATAAGGGGAACCTTAATAATAACGATCTTTTTCAAAGGCCGTCATCTCATCCACGTACTGCAATGCTAAAATAACAGCTGGAATCTTTCCACTCTTATCTCAGAGAATCAGAAGTTCAAAACAATAAGTGTCATTGGCAAGGCACAATTGCACCGTCAAAGCACAGGCTCGGCTTCCATGTCTTCCGACCTCTAATAACGCCACATTTTTTTCTCCCCACCCCCACCCCCAGGAATAGCTGGGCCTCTCACTTCCCATTTCATCTCCGAGGCCTTTTTGTTCTAGTTACGGTGTCTCTTTAGATATTCAACAAAACTGACTCGTCCAAATTCTCCAAGGAAGCATGTCAGTGTTTGCTGGAGAGACCTTCAGCCTAGTCTGTCAGCATGGCTGCGTGTATGAGCCCGCCTTATACTGTAACCATGAAGAAAGCAGGAGTTACAAACAAAACACAGCCAGTTCTGTCAAGGTGAGGGAGGAGGAGAGGGAAGCAGGAAGGATCTGAGTAGATGCTTTAGCTGGAAAGCCAGGTTACAGGCAAGAAGTGAGAACATCCCGGGATGTCATCACATCTCCAGCTTAAAGGAGAAGTCCCTGCGTTCTCCCTCAGGAAGGAGGGAGCCGCTTACTCAAGCTGGTGCCATGTACAGAGCAGGCTCAGATGTGAACTTCTCTGTTGGGTACAGAAACTCATGCTCTCTGATAGAGTTGCTCATAAGGAAGCATGGTAGCAGCCCCACATGCTCCATATCCCCGTGGCATGGTTGGAAGGATCTAGTGCAACCCAGACATTTCTTTGTAGCCTCTTGTTTTAGCTTTAGAATGCTCAAGACTTGTATCTTTAATCCCATAATAAAAGAAAGTGGCTGCCTGAGTACCTGAAACACATCACTGGCCTGCAAGTGCCTGGGTTTACTAAGTACTGAGGGCTGAGCTAAGGGTCTAAATCCTGCCAGAGAGAAATTCTGACTCCGTAGCTCGGGTGTGTGTGTGTGTGTGTGTGTGTCCACACTCTACACAGCCGAAGAGCTCCTCGGTGAAGTCTACTCATGCATTATTGGCCCACAAGCCACACTGTGTGATGAGACAGTTGCGGGCCAAACAGGATGAGCATAGCCAGCAGCTGCTGCAGATGTTAGAAAGCCGGTTCGTCACCCCCTTGCAGACTGTCAGGTCAAGAAGAGTCCCTAACTCTCCATTTCAACCAACGATGATGGGTCATCTTGTTAGGCACTTGGGCAGGATCTAGACTCACCTGGGAGACACACCTTTGGGCACATTTGTGAGGAAGTTTCTGGGTTGAGTTAACTGAGGTGGAAATGTGGCGTCACCATCGCATGGGCTGGAGATCCCAGGCTGAGTAAACAGAGGAAAGTAAGCTGGGTGTCTCCATCCACCATGCTCCGCCTTTGGACTCGAGATCCAGTGTGACCAACTGTCTTAAAGCCCTTGCTTCATGCCTTCCAGCCACTATGAGGTGTGATGTTGAACTGTGAGACTAAACAAACCAACAAGCCTTCCCTTCCTTGCATTACTTTTGTCTGCTATTGGATCAAAGCAACAAGAAAAGTTATTAACACATTAGTCCTCAGGGGCAGTGAGAAGTAGCCATAGTAGGAGTTCCAGCTCTCTTCGGGTCTTCAAGGTTTAAAGATTCACACAGATGGTTAGAGACCCAGAGGCACTTCTCAGCCAAGCCTCTANTCTAGAGCCAATAGTTATGGCTGACCTAATTGTGACCATACACCCCACAGTACCCTATGCCACACAGTCCAGAACCAGAAGAAAGAATAATTCGGGTCCAATCTGGAGAAGCAATTAGGAAGCAGCTTCTAAGAGGATATGAAACTCCATAAAAACTTCCCTTTACATGAGGCTTGGACTTTTGGTATCCGTGCTCAGCACCCAACTGGGGAAGTGGAAGGAGGTTGGTAAGGGCTCCCACTGATCTAACGCATAGACACTCTATAATTAACCGGGCATATGGAACATTGATTTCCACAGGTCAGCACTTGCTCTTGGGGAGAAATGTGTTTGATGTACTTTGCAGTCTTTCCCAACATCCTTAGAGGACATCCCAATTGCTGTCCTTTAATTGATGTCTAGAAAATTTTATTTTCTAAGCTTTCTAAGACTTTTGGCTTAAAATCTAGCTAAAAAAAAAAATACCTCAGTTGGTAGGGCCTTTCCCCAGCATGCCCAAAGCCCCATCCCCAGCACAAATAAACTAGGCGTGGTCATACACTAATTTCATCCAAGACTTTGTCAGGTAGAGTCAAGAGAGTCAGAAGTTCAGGGGTATGTGTGGCTACATAAAGAATGTAAGGCTAAGCTCCTGTAGGTAGGCAAAGCTTTCCTAGCAGGACTGAATTGCATTCTGTTGAGTTGTTGGCCGAAGGAGTCTTGTGGAGATTCCCAAACAACCCAGCCTGATTCTAGGACAGAAGAATACTCTCTGCAAACTGACAGTGGGACCCCACGGCTGAGCAGAACATCCACAAAGTTCATCGAATATGGAGAGGTTGTCCTGGTGCCTGCATGAAGACTTCATACCAAAAGATTAATGCAGACACTAACACAACTACAAACCTTTGGCCAACAGTCTGTCCTGCCTACAAAATGTGTTGGGGCAATGGTGGCGGAGAATTAGCAGGAGCGGTCAACCAATGCTGATTTAACTTGAGGCCCACTCCATAAGAGGGAGCCCATGCCTGACACTACTTGTATGGCAAGGAACAGGAGCCTGGATGGTCCAGAGACCAAGGGTAGAACCAAACAAACTGGGCTTTAAAAAAAAATCAATGAAATAATTCCTAATGATATCCTGCTATACTTCTAGATTGTTGGTGTGTCCAGTCATCATCAGAGAGATTTCTTCTGGAAGCAGATGAGAGCAGATGCAGAAATTCACAGCAAGACGTGTGTGTGTGTGTGTGTGTGTGTGTGTGTGTG
>LOEQ01001955.1:114145-146180 GCA_001685075.1 Bramus lutescens | reverse complement strand
GTGTGTGTGTGTGTGTGCGTGTGAGAGAGAGAGAGAGAGAGAGAGAGAGAGAGACTACATGGGAGGTCTCCATTGGATCCCTCCCCTCAGAGCTCGAGGATTCCCACAGAAGAGGGGGCAGCAAGATTGTTAGGCTCAAAAGGAATGGAGGACGCTGGGAGAACATGGTTCACTGAACCAACTGAAAAAGGAACACATGTGCTCACAGACACTGAAGCTTCAAGCACAGGGCTTGCATGGGTCTTCACCAGGTCCTCTGCATATACACTGTGGCTATTACCTTGGTGTTTTGTGGGCTCCTAACTGTGGGAGAGGGTGTGTCTCTGACTCTTTTGCCTGCTCTTGGGACTCTTTTCCTTCTGTTGGATTGTCTTGTCCAGCTTTGGTGCAAGGTTTTTGTTTTTTTGGGTTTTTTTTGCCATGTCTATTGTATTTTAGTCTTTTGTTTTGTTGTGTTTGGTTGTTGTCTCTTGGAGGCTGCTCTTTTCTGAAGGGAAATAGAGGTGGATCTGGAGAAGGGAGCTGGGAGGAGTGGAGGGAGGGGAAAACTGTGGTCTGGATGTATTGTATTAGAGAAGAATCTATTTTCAATTAAAAATAAAATTTAAGATAGCCTCGATTATATGAAACCCTGTCTCAAAGCCTAAAACAACAATAATAAATAGTAACCACAAAGAGAAGTAGAATCCAGGTCTTGAAGGACCTCAGTCCTAAAGGAACCAGCAGGGAGTTTGTGTGGTAGACAATAGGACAACCAGAAAACAGGGCCAGAGTCAGTAGGGACTCCTGCTCCTGCCACCTGGAGACACCTCTGTACCCAGGCTTTGTGTCTGTAACTGGGATGCTTTATTAAAAGGAAAAGATGGAATGTCCTTCAGTGTAGACACTAACCAAAGTTTGAGACCCCCAAAGGAACTCAAAATTGGTGCTCAGAAATGAGGTATTTGCTAATGAGTGATGGGGCATGATTTATGATTGTGTGTGTATACATACATACATATATACTTACATATACATATAAAACACCTAACACACAAATATAAAACCATACATGTACACATATATATGCATATACACACACACACACATATATATAACCACAACACATATATGTATACACACACACACATATAACTTCATACCAGAAAGTGGTGGAAAGGAGTTGCTGAGAATAGATATTTGTCCAGTGAAGGATGAATAGACTTTGTATTCCACTCTGCTTGGTATTTCATTTTCTAAGCTTTGGGCAGACCTCAGTTCACATGCAATGTCTGTGGCAGATGTAAGCTTTTAGGAAAGGCCATGCACCCACCTTTCTCTCTTCCCTGTGTTGGCAGAGAACACTTGTTCACTTCCCAGCCACCCAGATCTGAAAAACCACACAGAAACTGTAAATCTATGTATTGCCACGAGGCCGTGGTCTACCAGTAAGGTTCCGACTGGTGTCTGCCTCCTTTGGCAGCTCCATGGCACCTCTTTGACTCTACCTACTCTTTCTCTCTATCTCTGTTCAGATTCCTGCCTGACTTTGCTCTGTTAAGTCACTGGCTGAAACAGCTTCTTTATTGACCAATGATAATAAACATATTCACAGCATACAGAAGGGAATCCCATGTCATCTCCCCTTTTCTGTCTAAATAAAAAGGAAGGTTTTAACTTTAACATAGTAAAATTACCCATAACTAAACAGGTCTCAAAGAAGAATTATAGTTACAATATTTCTTTGTGAGTCTAAACTTTCATATCTAATTTATCCTTCATAATAACTAAGGAAACCTATAACTATCTGTCTTCAACTCTTCAAACATCCCAGAAGAATATATTACCTAAATAAACAGGAAGTGCATTGTAAGCAGCTTCAAAACTTTAGAATTGACAGGGACATCTCACTGCTAGGACAGTTACCCAAAGTTTTTCTGTAATGTTGGGCCATCCATCTTCAGCCTACAGGCCTACAGTATCTGGCATAATTTTTTCATGAAGCAGAAAATTTGAAAGACTGTTTTGCCTACCTTGGCAGTTTGTCAGTTACTTTATTCTGTGCCCTGCAGAATGTCTGGCAGTTTCTTCTGTGAAGCAGGAACCCTGAAAGACCATCCCCATCTTTTGAATGTTTAGCAGTCACTTTTTGTGGGTCCTGCATGTCCAGTTCATACAGCATACTATCAAGCAGTGCAGGCAATAGCAGTTTCTTCCCCAAATGGCTAACAAACTCCATAAGAAGCCTCTTTGATGCCTGTTGTTTGAGGTTTCTGTCCTGCCTGGTTACTGCAGTAGTTAAGTCCCAAAGAAATCACACAGAGGTATACATTAGTTATAAACTGATTGGCCTAATAGCTCAGACTTATTATTAACTCTTATAACTTAAATTAGCTCATTGTTCTTGTCTATGTTAGCCATGTGGCTCAGTACCTTATTTGGCAAGGCAGTCACAGCTTGGTTCTTCTGTGACTGGGTTACAAATGCAGATTGTGCTTTCTTCTTCCCAGAATTCTTGTTGTCCCACCTCTACTTCCTGCCTGGTCACCCTGCCTATACTTCCTACCTGGCTACTGGCCAATCAGCATTTATTTAAAATATAAGTGACAGGCTACAGACCATTGTCCTACAGCAGATGCCCATCATCTTCTTAAAGTATATTGGTGCTGCCAGGAGATGTGTCTCGTTGTCAAGAAAAGTCTGTTCTTAAATCCTTTTAAATACCATGTTCTATAGGTCTTTGAAAGGTTTGAAAAATACCTATCTATCTGAAATATATCTCTGTATATTTAGAAAACCTAGCATGACTACATTTTAACTATTATAAATGACTATCTATTAATCCATAATTTTATAAATATAATATAAAATATGTTATACATTATATTTTTAAATGAGCTATATATAAAAATAATACTTTAAACAAGAGTAGAAATATATATATGTATATGCACACAAAGTATAATAAAATTGGTCTTAAATTTGTATCAGTAGACCAAGATCCATACATAAAGCACTCATCTCTATATATCATATCTCCCTTTAAATGAAAATAAACATTTATAAACAATCATTTTGGGAATTTAGGCATTGTTCTCTCCAAATTACTTCCTGCTGTTTATTGGGTGAAGTATTTTTAGGGGTTCATGGAGATCTTTTGGGGGGTCTTATTCCATAAAACTACATTAGCCTCGATGAAATCCACAGGTTCTCATCTTCTGTAGGAACAAAAGCAGAACCTCTTTTCCAAAGCACCATATCCTTAGACCCAAATTTTGAAGTCACAATATTTTATGTTGGTTTAACTTAGCAGCCCCTGAATTAAATGTCTCTCTGCAGTCAAAAAAAAAATTCAAAGAAAGCACAATAATATACATAATTCAGACTCTTTGTACATATATTCTATCTTTATGTGGCTTATTTTTCTTTACTCCTTTAATCTATGATTGTCTGTATTCTGTCTCTTAAAAGAATTTGTTTTATTTTTTAAAACTGTATATTTCTTTTTATAACTGTCTATACTCTTTTCTCTCTCTCCCAAGCCTACATACGTTTTTAAACACACCGTGTCTCATTTAGACGTCTTTAAGTTTAAATCTGTCCCATTGTGCATCTGTAATCATTTTCTGACCGGAAGTGGTTCTTAAACTTCTGAGCAGCATGGCTAGGACTAAGGTTGTTTTGCATTTTGGCTCTGCCCACTCCAACACGGCAGAGGCACTTTCACCGCCTGCTCTGTGAACCATGCTCACTGCCCCAGCTCCAGGGGTGAATTGGGTCTATGTTGCCATTAAGCAAGTTGAGCACACTGCTCACAAACCCCATTTAAGTGCCTGAAAGAGTCAGAATTTGTGCTACTAGCACAAACCAGAAAGCTGCCGTTATTTAAAAAATCCACACAGTTTTTTCTGCTAATGCTGAGTCAGGAAGCCTTATCTTAGAGGAGCCACGCCTCTGCTCACTACCAGTAAATAGAGCCTATGGAGGGGAAAAATGTGGCTACCAAGAAGAAGCTGTGCTTAACTCTGTCTTTTGTGTCTAGAATTCCTTCCCAAGCTCTCTCAGTTTTTATGTGGCTGCAGTTGCCTCACATTGGGCACCATTTGTTGGCAGAGACTGCTCATTCATTTCCCGGCCACCCAGACCCAAAAAATCACACAGAAACTATATTAATTACAACACTGTTCAGACAATTATTTAGGCATATTTCCAGCTAGCTTTCACATCTTAAATTAACCTACTTTTATTAATCTATGGATCAGCAGGAGGCTATGGCTTACTGGTAAGGATATGGCGTGTCTCCTTTGGCAGCTACATGGTATCTCCCTGTCTCTGCCTACTCTATCTATCTATCTATCTATCTATCTATCTATCTATCTATCTATCTATCTATCTATCTCTGTTATAATTTCCAGCCTGGCTTTACTCTGCTAAGCCATTGACCCAAACAACTTTATTCATCAATCAATAAAAGCAACACAGATACAGAATGACATCCCACATCACTCAACAGTCATTGCTGTGGCTCCAGCCTTCCTACTGTCTCATCTGACACTTGTCCCTTCTGTTCTGTGGGAAGCTGCCAGCCAGCCCTGGATGACCAGCAGCCCCATGATCTGCAGCAGAGTGAACAGCCCAAGGCTTTTGTATATAGGGAAGTCATGGAAAGCAAGTCACAGCAGCCATAGCAGCCATAGTGGGTCCAGGAGATAAGAAAATCAGAACTCCCTGTTCACAGGTCCTGTTCAGGGTGCCCTCTTACTGATGGCTCTATCTTCTTCCTTCACTTGCTTTAAAGAGAGAGAAGGTACTGAAGAATGGTATTTGAGACTTCTCATGAAAATATTTACACACACGCGCACATGCACAATATTCAACCTTGAAATTCTCCAGTTACAACATATATAAAGATGTAAGTCAAAGAACTTTATATTCAATCCAATAGCATATTCAGAAAAAGAACCTTTAATTATTAAACACACATTTACCTGATAATTAGCAAACCCTAAAAGCTGTCATCTCTAAGACAAACAGCACAGTTATAAGCAGATAGCTTCAGAATTAGGTTCTCAACAGTTGCTTTGGGTTATGCCATTTTTCTATGTCCTATGTACATGGTCACTTTGAAACAGGAGGCTTGTGTTGTGATAAAAGACTTACTGAAAGTACAAACCAGAGACCCAAAGCAGCTGACCTGATTTTCTGAACACAAATGTTACAAACACCAAGTCCAATAACAGAGCACGCTTTACATCCATTTTTTTCAAAAGGAAGACTCGTGCATCAGAATAGACTATATGCTTCCTAATAATCATAATGTAATAAGACAAAAATTATTGAGCAATTGGCAGTAGAGAATTGCTAGTTACTTTAGTCATACGCTGTAATTCAGACCTTACCAGGTATGAGACCAGACACCCGACAACAGGATGTCAGTCAATGAACTAGAAACAACTAATTCTGACTAATTTTCAATTTCACATCACCTGGTTGCATTCAGAAAGAGCCTCCGATTAGCGCAGCTTGGGGTGCTGGCTTCTTCTGCAGTTTGCCATGCTAAAGGAAAGACATGAGCTCAGGGAAAGATCCTTCAGGAACACTGCTCTGTTTCCGCAGGACAGTGCTCTGGTCTGTCCCACTCAGACTCCAAGAAAATCAGAGCGATGCCAGAAAGGCAAAGTGCTGGGTGTTTAGGAAAGGAAAAATGCCAAAACACACCCAGAGAGGTCTGGTGATTTTCCAAGTTCATATAAATACAAATGTTTGTTTATGGGCAAGACAGAGCACCTCAGATGTGGTGAATCATAGTATTGCTTTGTGAGTGTGTGTGTGTGTGTGTGTGTGTGTGTACACACGTGTGTGCAGATACATGGGTATATACATGGAGTCACAGAAGATATAGGTCAACCTTGGGTGTTTCTAGCTAGCCACTACCCGAGTTTTGTTGGTTTGTTTGTTTGTTTATTTTATTTGGTGTGCAGCTTGTTGATTAGGCTAGGCCGAGTACCTAGTGAACCCCAGAGATCGGCCTGTCCCCATCTTCCCAGCTCTGGAATTTTAAGTATACACCACTACATTTGGATTTTTAAACATAGGTTCTGAAGATTGAACTCAGTTCCTCAATCTTGATCAGCAAGCACTTTTCTTGGTGAGCCATCTCCCTAGTCTCAGGTCCCCAGCTATCCACCCTGCTCCCTAGTTTCCTATGACGTCTCACTTTGAAGCTGCCAAGTGGAAAAGCCAAAGGGAGGATCCTGTTTTAGGTGGCAAAACCAATCATTTATCTCCCACGTTCCTCCCCGTTAATACAAAGAAAATCTTTTGATAAGAAAGGATTCACAAATGATAGGATGTGTGAAGTAATAAATAAATAAATAAATGAATAAATAAATAAATAAATAGGGAATAAATGGTAAAGATTTGAAAGACACAGTCTGGTTCTCATTGCCACTTCTGCCACATAACAGTGAGGCTTTAATTACTCCATGCAGCTAAGGCAACTTGGCAGGAGGCTTTGCCCTGAGTAATTGTTTTATGCATGTTATGCATTATAATGTGATTATTAGAAAATACATTCCATTGTGATAAATGAGAGTTTCTTTTTTAAATACTAATTGAAGATAATTATCAAGACTTTCTGATAAACAAAGATTTTCTAAGGCTTCTTTAAACACTTCCCAGGAGCATTCGTTACCCACAAAAGTAGAGTGTCACTGGTTCCTCTGAATTGAACCATTCCCTAAAGGCTTAGGAAGTTAGAAAAAGTAAAGTTTCAGGAAACTCATGGAAGTTACAAGACTCACAAAGCCCCTCCCCAGGGTTATACAAGCAGAAAGAATTGCTGGACCAGTGAACTGAGGCCACACTGCTCATGAGCTATCCACTGAGCTCCAGAGAAGCAGTTTTCAGGAGGATGCAGCTGCCTTTGAGTCACCCACACTCCAGTAAGTAACCCCTCACCCTGTAGATGACACCGGTAAGCTTAGGGGTTCGCCCAGCTGGACCTGGGTGGAATCATTTCTTTGGTTTATAATCGTGCCCTCTCTGGAGTGATTTGATATTTGTTCTGTTTCCCCAGGAAGTCACAGCAGAAGAATAAATGGAAAAACATGGAAATGTAATCACTAATTACATTTCAGTTGAAAAATCATAGAAGCAAAATTATGAGATTTTTTTTAAAGTTTAAGACCTTTATTTATCAAAAGGACCAGTAGTGAGAAGGAAATCCAAGAGTGGGAAAGGTGTGCAGTGAACATCACTGTCTACCTGAGCGCACAATTAGTTCATGTAGTTATACAGTGTTGGACAGGGGAGGTGTATAAAAAAATCCTGCATTATCTCACAGTTTCTGAGTGATGTGTGTCTCTGGTTTGGTTGTCTTATGGGACGGCGGTGGGGCTGCTGGGAGCTGTGTTCAGTTCAGAGTCTTACTCTCAAGGCTCTCATGTCTCCCTTGTGGCCGTGGGAGCCATGAGGCACTTGCTGGCTGCTGGCTGGAAACATTAGTTTCTTGTAATACATCCTTCCCCTTAGGGCAGCTTAGAAAATGACAGGAGAGGGAAGGGGGAGGAAGAAGCAAGTAAAGGGGAGAAGAAGGAAGAGAGGGGGTGTGTGAATCAGTGCCTTTTTATAACTCGATATCTGAGGTGATAGCTCATCATTTTTGCAGCGTTTTGTTCATCAGAAGAAAGTCACTGGATTCTATTCACACTTCTGGGTGAGAAATTTGGAGGTGTGAACCCAGGAAGTGAGGTAATAGAGGCCATCTTAGCGGGGCTTGGAAGCCATCTTGGTAATTGTCTACTGAACTTTCAAAACGATGAAAAGAAGACAAATACCACAATGAAAAAAGAGAAGGAATTGAAAGAGTATTTTTGAAAAAGAAAATACAAACTGTCAGTAATTATTTGTAGTTTATACTTCCTGTCTGATCTCACCCAGATACGAGCAAACACAAGCTAACACACTTCCTCCACCATGGTAGACGATATCCCTAAATTGAGCCTTCCTTCCCTGAGTTGCTTTCTGGAGGGCCTGGCCACAGCGATGAGAAGCGTATCTAATGCGACCATTAGACAAATGTGAAGAGGGTTCTGGAAATAGAGTAAAGAAAAGAGTTTCCACCTGGAAAGGAGAGGTTTCAAAGAGCAGAAGTACCGAGGGCTTTATTAGTCCTATGTGGGAATTTCAAATATACCACCAGGTTGATGTCATGATATCACATATCCTGAGTCCATAGATCTGCACAAAACACAGGTCTTGGTTGAGGAGTGCTGACCCATTCAACGTCCAGTGCTGTGCACCAAATGAACGCTAATAGAGAAGATAAAACATCTAAACAATAATCCCATGGGCAGTGAGAAAGCATACAAGGGCCACAGAGGAAAAGAGCTGGCACCCCTTTGTGACTTCATCATACCTAAGTTTGGAGGGGAGCTCTGTCTACATGCCATCTTTACCAGAGATAGTCTTCTCTTTGTGTGGTATAATGTGCAGGCCTTTGAGACCCCTAATCTGCTCATTTCCATGGCTTCTTTTCTCTGACATCATTCTCAAATGGCTTTTCTCTGTGCACTTGGAGGTCCCCTGTTCTATTACAGACCCAGCACTGAAGCGTTATGAGCAAACACATGTGCAAAACAAACCCAGTAGCTATGGTGAGTTCATTTGGGAGCAATGTGTGTTGGGAAGCATTAAGTCACAGTCATCAAATAGTAAACAGCATACTGGCCAACCATCTTAAAAGCTAAGCTCTTCAAAGGGTTTGACCGGCACCCGCCCTTCCTAACACACCTCCTCTTTCGCAGTCAGTGTGCTTTATGAGGTCCCATCTTATCTGGTGCTCCCAACTTCGTTTCCCCAACTTTGGAGAAAACTCTTGCTTCATCATGGAAGTTTCTGACGTGGTTCTATCTTTAAGAAATCAGACTAGGCTAAGACTAGGGGCTGGTGACATGGTTCAGGCAAACGTCACTTATTCCCCCCGCCCCGTGGCAGTTAAGAAAGGCTGCTGAGAAGGAGTGCCTGCTTTTGTTTAAGGTTTGAAATGATTAGTTTTAAACTAGAACTAATATTGGGCATCAAGCATCAGGCATCCATGGTTTAAGTAAGATCAGTCCGTCTCAGGGAAATACTAAATGGCGAAATAACTCACGCGTGAAGCGTGCTTCACCTGTGTGCTGCACAGAGAGAGCGTGTAATGGATGGGTCTTGGTACTGGACTCCCAAGGCGAAAGTGGTAGGTCCTTCCCAGACCTCTTTGTATCAATGACTTGTTCTCTGTCATGTGTTCTGTGCCTGCACACTGGTGTCATTTTTGAAAACGAATCATAAGGTTTTCATCATATATCTTTATTTACCCTGCCTGTATGTGCCTACATATGTGTGGCTGTGCAAGCTGTGGTTTGCACTTGGAGAGTGGAGGACAACTTGAGGGATTCAATTCTCTCCTTCCTCCATGTGGGTTTTGGGGCTTGAACACAGTGCTTTTACCCACGGAGACACCTTGCCAGCCCTATGAGCCCCATGGATGTCGTTTGTGAAGCCAACTTCATTGATTAGCAGATTGGTCGAGCCACAGAGGCCTATCTGTGAAGTATTCGGTTGGATGGGTCTTTTCTAGCAATTTCCATTTTTTATCAAGAGAAAAATTGAAGCTATTTTGAACACAAAAGCAAACTCCTAACAGTACCCACTAGAATTAGCAAAGCAACATTTCATCAGAGAATCACCTGCACAATTTAGAGCACAATTTACAATTACTAATTGGTGTGTTAAATGGATGTATTTAGAAAGTAGCAAGGGGGCTGAATCAATACTTCCGAAAGACCCTTCATTTCAGGATTTCCTGAGTGAGTGCACCAAATTACCAGCCTACCTCCCCATTAGTGCCCGGGTTAGAGAAGTCAGCTCACCCAGACATTTGTTGTGTGCATAATTTCAAAATGAATAAATACCACTTTGGAAATCACTCTGGTTCGTTTTGCCAAAAGCAACACCCTTTCTGGGCACGCAGCCACTGGATATTCACCCTGCTTTCTTTGTGACTGTGAAACCCTGAAACACTGTTTGCGGATCTATCAGAGGGCTCATCAGGTCAGAGGATGGTCAAGAGAACGCATCGGTCATTAAAATGCAGAAAGGTGAGCTTGAAATAGCCAAGAAGCGAGGCTTTTATCTCGGTGTACCGCAAGTCGCTTTTAGCTGTTCACGTGAAGGATGGCATCCTATCTTGGCTCAGCTCTCTGCCATGGGGACCACTTCCCTTCCCACCATCTTTCCGTTGTCCGTGAATGTGGCTGTAAAGCAGCTGCTGTCCATTTGTAGCTTGTACCCACCTACTGTGCCAACTCATCCATACACAGGCCTTGAACTTGAGCTAGTGGGTATAATTTGTACAATTGCAGTGAGTGGCATGGAGTGGGGGTGGGGGGCTCTGACCCTGTTCTGATTTTATCCTGGTTGTTCCATCTCCATCTTATGATGGACGGTCCAGCGAACTGCAGTTTATAACAGGAAGTTCTGAACAGGGCTCGGTGTAGCATAGTTAAATACCAAGCCATGCCTTGGGATGCTGCCAAGACGATGTCACTACTGCTGAGGGTGGTTCTCTAGACTCCAATCAGCCTGGACCAAGATTCTCTTCTGGAGTTGCCAGAGAGCCCTGCTGCCTCCCCTTTTCTATTCTGTCTTAGTATGGATATAAAATGATCCCCCTAAATCCTCATGTGCTGAAGGCTTGGTCCCTGATGTAGCACGTTCAAAGATGGGGCTTTTTTTTTGCTTCCTGGGTAAGAAGAAGCCTCCTCTGCCGCCTGCTTCTACCATCATGGTGCTGTTTCTTACCACAATCGCACAGCAGCGCCACTGGTCTTCCAGACTGAGCTCTCTGAAATCTAAACATTCACACACATCTTAATTCCTTCTTCCGTTGCTTCCCTAGACATCTGCCTCCCTTTTTAGGGATGAGTAGCCACAGAACACACCGAGGGACGCTTCCCGAACCATAGAAACTGCTCCGTCAGAGGATCTGAACAGCAAGGCTGCTTCCAAAAATGCCACTTTGTTTCCTGTTCTGTGGCTTCCCGTTCTGCCTGGTTGATGGATACCTGGCCGGGATCAGTTTTTCCATGTGTTCGTGTAACACACACACACACACACACACACACACACACACACGGACACACGCACGGACACACGCACGCATGCACACACACTGCACGCATCCACACCCTGAACTGTCCCAGAGATCTTTGCACTGTTTCTCTCCTTCTCTTTCTCTTCTCTTGGCCTACCGAGGCCTGTGCTGTGTATCTCCTGACTCCTGCCTGTCCAGCATTATGCTGATATGACGGTTGCTATGATTTGTGGCTGCCTGGACCTCTTTAGACTATATTATGACAGAGCAGGATCAACATAGCCCCAAGGAGATTCTGTAAATGAGTTTTCATCTTGCATGAACATGAAGTGTTTCTGATCTTTATCCTAATGGAAATAGAAAAGCATCCATTTTATAGACGGATGGCTCTGCCCAATGGATCCCAGGCCTCATTTGCCGGCCTTTCCCGGGGCACCATGATTGGCACAACAACTATAAAGGGAGCTGGGACTCGTGTAGCTAAATTGATGATATATGAAGCCATCGCCCTGAATCTATGCACTTTCTGTAGAGAAAAGCTGCTAACTTACACACATCTATGGACCAACACCCAATACCAGTCAGTCTCTGCCATTGGCCGCCCTGACGTTCATTGTGATGAAGTTTCCTCTGTCGGCCCAGGAGCACTGTAAGGCCATTGTAAGTGTGAAGTGTGTTAATTCCAGTGATGCCCCAAGGAACTGAGAAGTGACAGGAGCAGTTGCCAGTTGTCATGGGTATCAAGCCAGAACGCCCTTCATCCGGTTCCTAGTCACCCTGATCCCACCCCAGCTAGGAGCCATCAGGACAAGGCTTTATGTCATTCAAGACCCTGCAGCCAATCACTTTTCAGAAAGTCTGTGCGTGTCTACTTTTTCCCTCTGCTTGGTGTGTGATCTTACTGCTGAAACAGTGGGAGGCCACTTGGGAGCACTGTCGTGGGGACAGTTTGGATTCAGCTACCACCGATGCCAAAGTGCTTGCGCCTCAGCTCACACTGGAGGCAGGAGCAGCAGGCGGACTTCCTCTTTCTTCTCTTGCTACATATTGGGGGAAGAATTAATGAGTAGAGCTATGGCACAGCCATCTTTGTTTACTAAATAGAGTACAAAAGGGGCCTGGCTACAGCTTGCCAAAAAAGGCCAGCTGAGATCCTATTTAGGGCACATGGTTCAGCAAGAAGAAAGCAGAGTATCCTTGTAAAGTCCCCTTGCTACTCCTGCCACCAGTGTGAGCTGAGGGCTTACCCTCTCTGTCCAGCTTGCCTCTGCACCCCAAGTGCAGGGACTATGGGCACCCAGCACCATGGCTGGTTTATGAAGTTCTGAGGGGATTAGAACCCAGGGCTTTGTGCATGCTTGGCAGGGGCTCTATCCACTGAGCCACATCCTCAACAGATTTCTNATCCTCAACAGATTCCTAACATGGCCCGTGCTGCTCTTGGTCGCCGGGCTATCAGGACGGGGCTCAAAGGGTAAGGATTTTATGAAGTAAAATGTATGTGAACATCGAACTAGAGAGGAGATCAGGAAAGTAGGGGAAGATGTCAAATGTGGACCCAGATCAAAGAGAGAGCAAGGAAGGGTGGGTAACTTACCAGCCCATCAGTCAGCCAAGCTCTTCAAGAGGGCTTCACAGGCTGGCAGATGTCTTGATTTCTTTATGCTAGCTTCATCGGTAGAGGGATTTTCTGTCTCCAAAAAGTATGGTTTAGATCCCACTTCCTCCCCTCCCCCGCACACTCTAGCCATGTCCTAGGATCTGCAGAGCACGTGTGAAGGTGGGTGCTAGACTTCTGGACTTGATGCAGTGGAGTTTAGAGCAATATCTGGGCCCTGTGTCCCTCACAGACCCCCACCCCTGCTGTGGAAGTCTTCAGGGAACAATTTCATGACTGCCAATGGATTTAATGCAATTTCAATCAAAATTTAAAGTTATTTATCTTTTTTTTCTTAAAAAATCAACAAGTGCAGACCGGAGAACTGGCTCAGTGGTTAAAAACACCTGTCACTCTTACAGAGAATCCAGATTTAACTTCCAGCATCCACATGAGGCAACTCACAAGCACCGAGTGTTCCAGCTCCAGAATGTCCGAGGCTCTCTTCTAGCCTCCTCAAGCACCTGCACTCATGTACACAGAAATAAAAGCTGAAAAACAAAACACCAAGGGAATTTCACCTGCTGAATCTAAAATGCTTACCAAATTATAAACTACTTGGGCCCCTAAACGATTTGGTAAAAGAACAAAGTTGGAGGAAAGGGTTGACACAGCTGTCGTAGATTATGGGAGTAGAAATCTAAAGCCATCACACATGCGTGTAAGTCAGTGAGGTCGACCGACCAGTTCACAGAACAGATATAGGCCCATGCGTGTGGTCAAAGCATAGACCTTTTCCTCACGTCACACATAAAAGGAGCTCAAACTGGTCATAGATGCATATGAAAATCAAAACCTAGGCAACGTTCCGTGGAAAGCATGAGACATCTTTGTAAACATGGGTTGACAAAGATTGCTCAAGACGTAACAAATTTTGAACCACAGAAAACGGTTGTTAAATTAAACGTTATCAAAGTTGCAGATGTTTGCTTTCGAAATGCCTTGGCTCGACAGCGTGAAGACAGCGCTGGAAATAGGAGGCACATTTGCCTAACCTAAATGGACAGCACCAAAAGAGGCTGGTGGTAGCAGCGTGTGCTGGGAAGATATGCTGAAGACTCAGACACGGGGGATTGTGAGAACACCAAAGAGCTCATGCAAATCAGGCACGAGAAGGTACACAGCCTATGTTTTAAATGCAGAAAGAAGTTGGCAAGATACTTCAGCAAAGAAGGAACATGGGTGCCCACACAGGAGCTCTTGCTCAGATGAGTAAGCAGGGAAAAACACTGTAACCTCAGGGAACGGCCACACACACCAGGGCATTCTCACACTCAGATGGCCAGTGGCACCAAGTGAGGCAAGGACTTCAGATGGTAGGGAGATCGTACGTTCAGAGGAAAGCCAAATACTGCAACCATTTTGGAAGACAATGTCAGTTTCTCAAAAGGTTAAAGGGGCAGAGACTGTGGAGCCCGGGGAACTTCCTCTTGTTCCCATATTTCCTTAAGAGAAAAAGGAAAAATATTCACATGACAGCTTGTAAAGTAAGCTTGCAGCAGCTCTACTTATAATAGCCTGGATTAGAAGCACCCTAGACTTTTTATAGGTTGCGTAGCAGAATCATCGCTACACAATTGAAGAGAGACGCTACCGCTGTAGCCAACCACACAGACAAGCCTCAAGGGGTTTACTCTGCATGAGTGAGGCTAGAAATGGCGTAGTGAGCTTATCCGTATGAAATCCTAGAAAAGGCAGAAGAATCCCAGCAGATCAGTGATTCTGGTTGCATGGCAGGGAAAAGGGAGGTTCATGAGCCCCAGGGAATTTGTTCAAAGTGCTAAGTGTGGTCTGTGTATCCTGGGGTGGTCAATGTCTTCATCTAACTTAGTTACCCAACTCACAGAACTTAGCGCAACCTGGTTATCCAGATCTATCATCCCTGCTACTCTGGAAGTTGAGGCAGGAGGATGGCGAATTCAAGCCCTCTGACTAGGTTGCAGAATGAGTTCAAGAACAGCCTGGACAACTTAGTGAGACCCTGTGTCAAAATAGAAAGGAGAAATCTGGCACAGCACTAGAGCTCTTGCTGCAGCTTGCGAAAAGCCTTAGGCCAACCTCCCAGCCCTGCTGGGAAAAAGATAAACCTCACTGAATTTTACACTTATAATTGGTGGCTTTTATTGCCTATGAATCATAGGAGCTGGTTTTTAAAAAGCAAGAGAAAGTAAAACAACTTCAGGGACATGAAATGAAACTTGGAATGAGATTAATAAAAATTGACCCTTATTTAATGGAGCACACACTCGGTTCTCAGGTTTCTAATGGCTACCTTGAAAATGGAACTCTGGTCATTTGCAAAGTATATTGCTCTCGATCCCAAGACACCCACACCCCCTGTGTAAGACTCAGTCGAGACTCGCGCCGATTGCTCATATTGCTAAAGGTCGGAGATGGAAGTGACTTTTGGGGATAGCCATTGAAATGCGTAAACAGGCCTTTACTTTCTGACCCATTTTACCCTGATTATGTTGGGACTGACTGGAGACACAGAGAGTATGTAGGCACCACTTTTTTTTTCCCCCTAAACATAGTGCTTTGGTACATTGAAAATGAGCTCAAAGTTACATGGGTTTTTTTGGGGCACAGAAAGAGATGTGGTGCTCAGTTTACTATTCAAGGTTACAGATGATGGAGTCCCCTAAACCTGAGCACAGCATGTAGCTAGAAACAGAAAAATCCTGTATATGAACACAATCACTCAGATAAGGGGGGTGTGAAGCTTGTTAAGTGGTAAAGTGCTTGAAAGGCAGGCGTGGGAACCTGAGTTTGATCTCCAGAACTCAAGTAAAAAGCTACGCATGGTATTGCATGCCTGTCATCCTGGCACTAGAGCAACGGAGATAAGTTTCTCTCCAGAGTTCCCCAGCCTGCCAGCCTAGACTACTGGGTGGGCTCCAGACAAATGAGGGAACCTGTCTCGAGAAACAAGATGGTGGCACCTGATAAACAACACTTCGAATTGGCTCTGGCCTCCACAGACAATGCATTCACAAACACGTACCCCAGCCCCCCCCAAAAAAAAAGACTCTAAGAAGGGACCATTCTTCTGGCTTTGCCTTTAAGCATCCTTCTCTCCCTGTATTTTCAGCAAAGGAAGCATAAAAGAGTTAATGGCTTTTAGTTGCTACCTTCTCGGCTGCCTTTTGGAGACCAAAGAACCTCAACCAGATAATCCACGTTTTGGAGGGCCAAGTGTTTTAAGCACTGAAGATACGCCAACATACTCTCTAAAGACGGTGATAATTTTAAAAGTTAACAACTCATAGCTTAAGCTATTAATAATTTATCAGATTTGCTGTTGCATCTATTTCTGTATGTTTGCCTCCATTGCAATGCGTGTTAACCATCTACATTTGACATCTTTATTGAGCAATGACCTGTTTGCTGCTTCTCATATCACAGAGAGTTGGTCCTGCCTCATTAAAGTAAGGCCAGCATGCACTTGGAAGATGACCCAGTGGGGACAGCGCTTATTATTCAGAAATGAGGATCTGAGTTCATAGACCTGGCATCCAACTAAAAAGATAGGCCTGTTGGTGTGTACTGTAATCCTAGCCCCAGGAGACAGGAGCAGCAGGATCCCCAAGGCTTCCTGGTTAGCAGGTTTAGCTAAATCAGTGAGCTCCAGGTTCAATGGGAAACATTCGCTTCTGGTCTCCACAAGCACACGCATGGCTCAACACAGACGCTGATACACACACACAGTTGAGAGCCACTCTGTCTGAGGACAGGATCTGCCTTCTCAAGAGGCATCTCGGAGATGGGACTCACTGTGGAGAAGGCTGCTCTGTGGGTGGAGTGCTTACCTAGAATGCACAAAATTCCAGGCTCAATGTCCAGAATTGCATAAAGTGGGCTTAGTGGTGCATGCCTCTGATCCTAGCACTTGGGAATGGGGCATGCTCTGATCTCAAGCCTCCTGACGTTTGCTTTCTCCCAATAAACTGGCTACCACTGAGGTCATACACCCTGCCCATGAAATCCCTCTCCCCCTGCTCACCACAGGATAAACTTTTTCAAGTTGCCAATTGACTAGAGGCCAATATTTCCAATCAAGGATAAGGGATCACTATTGAAAAATGAGAACGTTCCTTTTGTTCCAGTTGGACATTGTGTATGTGTCTGTGTGTGTGTGTCTGTGTGTGTGTGTGTAATCCTGTGACAGATTCGACAGACGTAGAGGGAAATAATGCCCTGTCTTTAAGACCCATAGCGAGTCCTCAGAGTGGTGTTGCCTATTCCCACATAGATAAGTAAATTCCATTCTCACTTCCACAGCTCACTAGACAATCCTGATATCGCTGCTCTGGACAGCGTCCAGGGGACTCTTTGGACGTTCAGCCCTAAGGGTAGCAGCACCGAACTTGCTCTCAATGGGCTCTGAGAATTTAATCTGACCACATACACTCCCTCGATTTGCATGCTATTGACTTGATTTGCTTACCTGCATTCACCTGATAAAAGGCTCGTCTAAGCAGCCTCTGTAGGCAGCCAAATCCTCCTGTCTCTCTGGTGTTGGCTGGCAGCCAGCAGTTTCTGCCAGGATTCTGGGAATCTACTGCCTTGATTCTTCCCAAACGGCAGGAGCACTGTGACCAACAAAGACTAAGGAAGCCAAATCCAGCTGCCAGACACAGCACAAAAACCATGGAAACTCATCTTCCTCTATTTTAGCCAGCACTTGTCAAAGGTGGGATATGTATTCTCCGTCTCACATCATGTCCTCCCAGGGCTCCCCAGAGCTGGCCATGGGTAGCCAGGGTCTTGTTTGCTCTTGGTTCTGCTGATGCTAGCTTGCCGTGAACACTGGGCTCAGTGCCACAGGTTAGGTGGACTCTGATGTGATTTTTCCCTTGCTCTGGTCTGTGGCATGTTCCTGTGTGAGGGTTAGATGCAACGTCCTTCACATTCCCATCGGTGTTTATGAAGACAGGGCACCATGCCTCTGCCAGAGTGCTCCTCAATAACAGAGAGCCCCAGTGCAGCTTGGGGTCCTGTGCTTAACTGGCAAACTCTTGACCTCAGATGCGCAGGCTGCATCATTGTGGCCCAGCTACAAGTCACCAGGCAAAGCTTATTCCAGAAGGAAGTCAACCTGTTTCCAGGTATGCTAGGATCTCTGAAGTACAGGCCCTTCACTGTCTCCCCAGGCTCCTCTCATATTTTAAATTTTTTAAAAACTTTCTTAGTGGCATATATATTGTGTTGAGCATAGCCTTTGCCCTCCCTCCCTTCCCTTGCTCTTCTACCCCCATAATTTTTGTTCCTCTAGACATTTGCACCACTGCTCATTTAACCTGTACATGTATAACTTATGTGGCTACATACAATCTTGGACCCACAAATGAGAGAGCACACAGAATAGTTGCTTGAGACTGCCTTGATTCACGGGATTATCCCCAGTTGTATCTATTTTCCTGCAGATTACAAGGCTCCGCTCTTCTTACTTCAGAATACAATTCCAGGTGCTCGTATATTACGTTTCCTTGTCCATCCCTCTGATGTTTGACACCTAGGTTGGCTCCGTGACTTGGATATTATGAATAGTGCTGTCGTAAACGAGGATATAGAAGTGTCTGTACAGTTTATAAACTGGGTGTCCTTCACCAGCACTCAAGGATGGTATAGGTCATTTGAATCACCTATTTTCTTTTTATTGTCGGTGTTGGTGTTTGCTTTTTGTCTTTTGCTGTTGTTTTGGCTTTAGAAACCTCCATACTGATTTCCCTAGAAGCTGGAGTAATTCTCTTCTCCCTTTGGTCCGGATCTCTATGAGAACAGGCGTCTTTCCTCGGTGGATGATGTGCCTTTCTGTTACTGTAGCACTTTGTTTTGGGGACAGAGTCTGGCTTTGGAGCTCAGGTTGCTTTTGAAGCTGTGATCTTCTGGCCTCAGCCTCCCATGTGCTGAGACAACAGGTCTGGTACATCTTATCACACCTCCTCATCGTATAAAAGCGGCAGCCAAGAACTCCACTGAGCAGGAGCATCAGATGGGAAGAATCTAGGGGGTCTCTCCGTCTATCAGAAGCAGCAGAGTGGGGAACCTTGGGGTCTCTCCACTTAGCAGGAGAAATGGAGGGAGGAACCTTGAAGTCTCTCCACCCAGCAGGACAACAAAGGGAAGGAAACTTCAGGGTGTCTCCACTCAGGAGCCATGCAGTAGAAATCTTGGGGTGTGTCCGCTCAGCAGAATTGACGGATGGGGAAGCTTGGTGCCCTGACTGGGTGTCCTGACCCTCAGAGCAGCTGTCAACAAACCTCCTTCCTGGCTCTACATTCATACCCCACTGGCTGGGACAGACAGAGTCTATCCACCTAGCACCAAAGTGCAAGATGTCTCCATCTCTCTTCAGCGCCTCTACTCTCCTGGGTTTGCAGCAACAGCTCAGCTTCCCTGGTTGCCCCTTTGCTTTGCTCTGTTCATTCTCTTCCCTTTCGAGCTTTACTTCAAATGAGTTGGGGCTCCAAGTTGCTTCCCAACCCTTATGACAGGAGACTTTCAGATAACAAAGAGGAAAAGGGTCTGTGGAAATCTCCTGCTCCCTGTTGGGTCCCACAGAGCTCTCTAAAGGAGGAAACAACAAACACCTTAAAATAAAAGCCAAGAAGGACGTGCTCGTTCTTTGTGTTGGGGCATGGATCCATTTCAGCTCAATAAAAGAGGCTGTTGTGACCCCAACACCACACACACCACACCTTTGTGTTCAGGCAGCCGGCTCCCACCAAAGAATACGTCTGAGATTAGCCTTCCTGATATGGCTCGGGTGCTTTCAGTAAGGACATCCTCCATTCACCTCCACAGCACATTAGAAACCCATTTACTTTATTCAAAAAAAAAAAAAGTGCAGCATCCTGAGACCTGAGCCTTCAGTTAACATTGGCATTCATACACGAGTGAGCATCGCAGCCTAAGCTGCTTCGGTTGTCAGCAGAGTTAGGAACATATTGAACTGTGATTTTTACTTTTTTAACCTGGGGCCCTTCAACTTTCCTAAAGGGGAAAATTCAGATGATGGCATCTGATTGCTGGAGACGAGGAAACAGCGGGGAGTGAGAATAAAGGAAATAACAAAGCCAGGTGAGATAATTAAAACCGTCTTAATCCCCTCATGCCGAGGAACCATGGCAGCCCATTTCTTTCTCCTTTTTTTTTTTAAAAAACAGTGTGAGCCTGCATTTCTGCTCCATTTCAAACGGCTCTTGCCATTAGCCCTCGTTCTGCAGATGTGAGTCAGTGGGATAAATTAAGTTTTGCTCAAGGCACTTAGTATAGTAATAATCTGCCTCTCAGAAGATGGGGAAAAACATAGCAAGGAACATCCACCCTGCGATGCCAGGTGTGGGCTGAAACAAAGATGTGAGAGAAAGGTACCTCTGTCCAGAGTTGTCAGTTGCAACCAAGGTCTGGTGTTGCCATGAAGCCTACTTTGGAAGGCAGAAGGGGAAGTCATTGTAAGAGGTCATCTGAGCATAAACAAGAGGTGAAAATGTCCTTTAACGAAGCTGTATTTGGGGCTGGAAATCTAGTAGAATGCTTGCCTAGTATTCTAAGGAGCTGGGTTCAGTCCCAATCACCACATAAAATGGGGCATGGTGGTTCATACCTGTAATTCCAGAACTTGGTAGGTAGAAGCAGGAAGAACAGAAGTTCAAGATCGTCCTCAGTCATACAGCAAGCTTGAGACCAACCTGAGGTACATGAGACCCTGTCTCAGAAAATTAGGACAACAAAATATCGCCTCCCCAATGTGTCTGTGCAGTGGAAGGGTATAGTACAGCCACTCAGGAGCTTACATGGAGGAGGTGCCCAGCAACACCAGCTACAGCCTGATTGCCTCTGCTGGCCCTGTGTGTAGAAACAGCCAAAACGACAACCTGAGTCTATTCGTCGTCTTTTGGTGTGACAGTCAGCTTTCTGCCTGAAACAAAAATGTTGGGAATGGCCAACTTTAAGAAGAGGGAGGACTGCCTTTCTGCCTTTGCCTGGGTGTTGGGAGTTTCACTTTGATAGGAGACGAAGGGTCAGAAAAGAATGTGCTCTCAGTCTGTCTTATAAAGACACACCTGTACTCCATATTGTAGGGGAGAGTGAGCCTGTCCATGCCTAATCTAGCTTAGCCAGTGCACACTGCTAATAGTTTGTCCGTTCTGATGCTCAGGTGCCCATGATGAAGTACACAGCTGTCATCAACAGAAACTAAATGCAGAATCGGAGCGATCACTCAGTAGATACAGATGCTGGCTGCCAAGCCTGACTGGTGGAGTTTGATACCTAGAACCCACAGAGCAGAAGAACTGACTTCTGCGACTTGTCTTCTGACTTCTTCCTGTGAGCCACGGCATGTATGCACCCACAACACACCACACACACACATAAATAAATAACTGAGTGAATGAATGAATAAATAACTGTGGAAAAAGACTCTGCCTTTCAAGAGGCGCCTGAGCCCAGACATCCACACAATGGGCAAGGCAGAGGCGATAAAAGGCACAGACGTCACAAGTCCCAGAAATGTGTTGACACCGGAGCAGAGTCCCCAGCCTGAGCTCCACAGTGATGAACTTGCCTTTGTCACTACCCCGTTCTCTGTTATCATCTGCCTGCTAGAGATGAAAGGGAAGACATTGCTTTAAACAGATACTAATCCACCGTCTTCTCAGGTTGCCCTATATCTGCCATCTTCAGGGTCCATACCCGTCTCTGCCGCTGACCTGTGTGGGGCAGTGGGTGTGAGTTCAGCGTCCCTTGTTCGTGATCAAATGTTTCCTCGCTTTGTGGAAAGACAAGATGGCACAGCAGGGACACATGGCAGAGGGGTACATTTACATTACGCTGGGAACCAGGAGAGAAAGTGGGCAAACATAGGTCCTGGTAACTTCTCCACGGGCCTTATGAAGCTCTGTCACTTATGGGTCTTACTACCCTCAGCAGCGAATGGGCTGGGCAATGAGTCTTGCACACGTGGACCTTTGTGGGTACTGAGGATGCAAATTTTATCTCTCACAACATGGCACAGTCTTGGCCTAGCACCTGAGAAACACCATCCAAGGTTGACCTTTGGCCTATACACATAGACACACACACACACACACACACACACACACACACATGCTGTGTGCACATACACATAGACCTAAATAAATAAGAACCAACACTCATGATTCTCAGCTAACTCCGCATGCTGGAACACCCTCCCTGCTTGCCTGCCTCAGATCTGTCCCCATAGTGGTGTCTGTGTCCTTGCTTTAGGAAGCTGCCCAGTACACACCAGAAGGGGTCAGTCAGCCTGATATGCATTAACAGTGTTGGTAAATGTTGACTTCTTTTCTTCCCTGGTCAGAAGCACTTCCAACTCAGCAGATGTATCTTCTTCTGGCAGGTTTTTGGTATCAGGAAAGTGCCTGGAAAATTACTAGACCGAACAAACGTTCTCTTACCCTAAGAAGAAAGGAAAGAAATTAACATTGATTCTATAATGTACCTCAGGCTCTTCTAATTTAAATTGTACAAACATTACCTTTATTGCTTTTTGTCGTATTTGAGAATCACCTGTAATAGTATTTATGTAATTGTTTTACTTTAATTAAATGACTCTTAAGTTTAAAGGTATTTTAGGAGAAACTGCTTCATGGCTATATTGTAAATCCCACAAGAGCAAGAACGGGTTATTGTGAACTGAATTTCCCAGGCTTTGCACGGATCCTAGCCTTAATTACCTGGTTATGGAGTTAAAAGGATGAGTGGAAATGAATAGCACTGGTCACTAACATGTGGGGACAGCAATAGGACACACAAGAATGGAAGAACTGTAGTGACACTGTAGTTCCAAGCCTAAGCACAATCCTCTTCGCTTATACTGGACGTGCTGGGGACGGACACAATTCAAGTGTGCCAAGAAGTGAGCTGCACCAGTGCCTGCCCCGTGAGGACTGAGGCAGAAAAAGTGGAAACTATCAGGATACTTCACCCCTGAGGAGGCCCAAAAATTCAAACCTATTTCTCCCTGGTCTGAAGGTCAGAGAGTTTGAAGTTGCTCAATTGTTAACAACAATCTGGACTCCAGGCCCTGACCCAGGATGTGGTTACTTGGTTCTTTTGACATTAAGATGACCCATACAGCTAGATCCACTCCATCCTGAGCAATGGTGGGGAAATTCAAGCATACATCTGCTCCTTCTTTTGAAATAGGAGGTTTGACCTTGGGAGTGGCTGCCTTCAGGACCATTGGTCCAGGGTGGGTTCACTGCCTAAACAACAGAATGCTAATGACTTGGTGTCTCAAAGATTGAAGCAAGTAACTGTTCTGGTTGTCTTTTGTATCATGTTAAAGCAATCCTTTGTCTTCTTCTCCCTGTGGTATAAAAGTGTGTGGAAAATTAAATGTGGGATTTCAGTATTCACTGGAATACCCTCCTGGTACTATCCTATGGTTTCTGTTTTCATATTTTTAAACACACCTTCATATTCTTTACATATATTTCTAAATCCCCTGGCAAGTGGTATTTTTGTCGAGGCTGTTCCCTGACACACCCTTGGAAAGAAATCACAAGGCAGGAAGTAGACAAGGAGGGCTCAACCCCCCCACAGAGAATACCTGTGAGACCTTCCCTCTGTTATTTCTGTATCATATCCATCCCAGTCAGGTTCCCTGGGTTATCAACAATGGCACCTTACATTTTGAAATGCCCATGCTTGTATCTGTTGTAAGGAGGCCGCTAGATCGGTTCCCAGCTGCCTAGACTCCTATAATAATCACACAGAAACGATATTCATTAAAATCACTGCTTGGCCCATTAGCTCTAGCTTCTTATTGGCTAACTCTTACATCTTAATTTAACCCATCTCCACTAATCTGTGTATAGCCACGAGGTCGTGGCCCACCAGCAAAGTTTCAGCACATCTGTCTCTAGCAGTGGCTCCATGGCTTCTCCTTTAAGTCTGCCTTCTCTCTCCCAGCATTCAGTTTAGTTTTCTCTGCCTAGCTCTGTTCTTGCCTGCTCTGCTATAGGCTCAAAGCACTTCTTTATTAATCAGTGGTATTCACAGCATACAGAGGGGAATCCCACATCATGTATCCACAATCCATGGGGAACAGACCAGCATACAGATACTCCTAGCAGTGTGCCTATGTTACAGAGTTGTCAGGGTCACAACCTGGGCCCTGGCAGCTCTTACAAGCCGGACTTGGCTACCCACCCTTAGTAAACCAGCAAGAGAGACAAATATATTAGTGGAAAGCAGAGAAGAGAGATTCGTTTCACTGTGACTACATTGGGACGAGAAACAAAGAAGCCTGGTGACTAATTCCCCTGCCCTGCACCAGATCATCTTCAAGGTCCTGACATGAAGCTTAGGTTTGTAGAGGGACAATAGGTAGGCATCTCTGTGCACTCCTGGGTAAGGTGTGACCCTGGCCAATGCTGACTTGTTGTCTCAACACCAGTCTTTTCTACTGTGTAGTCTGACAAGTTATTAGAACTGTGTGAGATCTCCAGTGGGTTGACAAGTATAATGGTCTGTCTTGTCCCTTTAAGAGACAAGCCCCACCCACTCCCTCCCTGTCTGCCCAGACAAGAAGATCTTTCTTCGGCCCTTCCTTTCCATCTCTCTCTCCCAAAGAGGTAGCTTCTCTTCTCCTCTCCTCTCTCCCCTTCTCTCTCTCTGTCTCTCTCTCTCTCTCTCTGCCTCTCTATGCTTTTTCCCCTTCTCCTTTCCCCCCTTTCCCTTTCCACTCCATAACACACACAAAAAAATCCGACCTCATTCTGCATGCCGTGCCTATCCACATTTCTGTCTCTCACCTGCCATCCTCATGTGTGTGGAGCATGGCAATGCCCCAGACCACCTGTGGAGGTCAGGGGACAACTTTGTGGAGTCAGTTTTGTCTTTCCACCTTTATGGGGTCCCAGGGGTTGAACTCTTAAGATCACCAGGCTCTACCATGAGCTCCTTTACTTGCAGGCCTCTTTTTTATCTTTTCAGTACACGGGATTCCATGGGTCACTTTCAAGCAAACATATAACAAACATACTTTGAGCATATTCCTCCCATAGCTGCTACTCCATCCATCAACCCCCATTCCTTCCCACTGTTTCAAACAGTTTGAACATGCATATGTGGTTTCATATATCTATATAAAATCTAGGATCCACAAACGAGAAAACATGCTACTTATTTGTGAGACTGAGCTGATTTACTCAGTACGATTGTCCCCAGTGGCATCCATTTTTCCACAAAGAACAAAACTTCCTTCATCTTTATGGCTAAAAACCACTCCATTCACGCCACACATTCGTTTGCTCTTGTTGAAAATCTAGGTTGGTTCTGTAAGTTAGCTGTTGTGGGCAGGACTACTCTCCATTTATTTTTTAAACAATGTTTTTTTATCTATTCACCAAGAATTTCATATATGTGTATAATATATACATATGTATATAATACCGTATATGTATCATAGAATATACACATATGTATATAATATAACCCTTCCTACTTCTTCCCCAGGCTGCCCCCCAACACATCCCACTCTCCTTTCACGTCACTTTGTTTATGTTTCATACTTGTTTTTCATACCAGGTTAGTTTTCATCTTCAGAGGCATCTGGTAGGAATTCTAGGCAAAGGATTGCATCCCAGACCCTGTCTCAGAGTGCTGGACCAGGCAGACAAGGAGACTGCCTGAGAGATGAGTTCCAGAGGCAGAATAGGATGTCCCATACAGACCTATTCTCAGATGTACCTTTTTGGGCACCTAGATGATGGCCCTACTCTTGACTCTGAAGTGAAGCTCTGTACCCTATTAAAACACAGGAGAACGTTGAGAAAGGTCAATTCCAGGAGGGCGATGTTTCCCTTTGCCTTTGGACATCCAACGCCAAGGCCACGGTTGAATTCGAGCTTTATTTTTACTAGTTTCTGGCTACTAGTCATTCATTTCCTTTCAATACAAAAATGGAAGACTGTTTACTTAGCTCTGTGCTCTGAGGAGGCCTGGGTGGAAAATGCCGTTTTCCTGACTTAACAAAGGGGAGTATAAACATTAAATAGCCCATTCCATAAAACCACAATTGCTATCAATTTATCGATTCAATAAGTCTATTCAGTGTGACTATTCTCTCCTACCCTAATGCTAGGCTAAAATAGTTGACAAAACATCACATTCTGTGCCTTCATGAGACATAAAATCCAATCAAATGTACTTGAAAGGGAATAAAAAGTGTCCATAAGTACCGCACAGCTCAGTGAGAATGAGTTATGTATTAAAATAATACAGCCACCAGGATCTTTGATAGGTGGATATTATTGAAAGAGTTAAGCTATCATCTCAACAGCGTAGAGTAAGGAAGAAATGAAAATATAAAGGTTTGAGTGTGAGCAAAGTCAGGCAATACCAACCCGAAATGATTCCTACGATTGAAGACTCAGATACACACAAAGGAAAGGCATCTAGTAGATGCACAGATGTTAACAAGAATGAATCCAAAGCACAGCAGTATAACCATGGCTAAATCACATGAGGAGCTAGAGAAGAGAGGAAGAGTGGATCTGAAAAGCAACCATAACACCAAGGCAACAATGGCTTGAGTTCATGGCTGTCAACAATTCCATCAAATATAAGCAAATTAAACTCTCCAATCTAACAATACAGAGTGGTTAAATGAACTAAGAAGTCAGCTGTACTCTTCCTACAAGAGGTTTCCTGTATGCCTGGAAATGTGCCACAATTTGGGGGAGTACTTGCCTAGCATGTACCAAAGCCCTGGGCTTCATTCCAAGTCCCACAGAAACCAGGTACGATGGGGACATTATGTAATCCCAATGCCCAGGAGGTAGAGGCAGAAGGATCAGAATTTGGTCAACCTTGGTTATATTGTGAGCTCAGTGTCAGCCTGGGCTACATCAGACCCTGTTTTAAAATAAAATAAAATAAAATAATTGATAATTAATAGACTCATTTTTAGTCTTATGAATATACATAGATTAAAGTAAAGGGATTAAAGCTAGTCCACATGATAACCAAAACAAAACAAAACAGGGTGGCCATACTAAATAGGTCGAAATAGATATTCAGGTGAAATCTGTAAAAATAGAAGATGATCATTATATAACCATAAAGGTGTTGTTAATCAGGGTATATGACGATGTGACGTGTCCACACCTCTCTGCAGGGTCCCTACACACATAAAGAAAATGGTCCCAGGAGTGCTGTGTTAGCAATGACATGGACTTTGGCCTCTCACCTTTAACACTGGACAGGAAATCCGGAGAAAGTCAATAAGGAACCTTAGGGTTGAGTAATGTGTTGGACCAAATGGACCTAGCAGCCACAGAGGGGACACTCCATTCCATATCAGCTCTTTCTTCCCAAGTGCAAGGTTTCTATGCTCTGCCACAGGGCAGGCCTCAAATCAAGCCTTAAGGAACTTCAGAAAACTGAAATCATATCAAGTACCTTTCCAAACCACGTGGTATGAAAGTAGACATGAATAACAGAAAAAAAATAAGTTGGAGGACGCATGAATATGTAATAATTAAGCACCACACTCCTTCTGTACAACCAACTGGCCAAAGAGGAATCAAAGGAAAAACAGCAATTAAAAAAAAACAAGCAAAAAAAAAAAAACCCACTGTAGCAAACAGAGGTAGAAGCTCGCCGCAGCACCGTGGGTGGCAGTTCTAAGGGGGTGACCACTCCAGCAATGTCTACACTAAGGGAAAAGCGACAGCAGCCCAGCTTCACAGAGATGCAGGAAAGCGCATGAAGCCTGCCTTTAGCAAAGGAAAGATAAGATAGATCAAAGCTTAAAAAAATAGAGACCAGAAAATGCAAAGCGTCAAGGAAATGAAGAGCTGACTTTTGAAAAGCCAGGGAAAGCTGACCAGAGCTAAGATGGTGTGAAAATGGTGGGGAAAGAGAAGCCATCCTACTGATACCTCAGGAGCACAGAGACAGTGCAGGCAACTGAAAACTATCTGCTAGCAGATCGAGAAGTGCAGAGGGCTAAACATGAAGAAATAGAAAAATCTGAACCAACTAAAAATGAGAAAGAAGGCTGAGTCACTAATCAAAATTCTTCCAAGATAGAAAGCCACGGAGCAGATGGCCTCACCAAGGAATTGTCCCAAACGTTAGTTCATACCAACCACTTCCAGTTTTCTGAAAAGTGAATGGAAGCGAATTTACAAGCGCATTTGAGTCCAGCTTTGTTCTGACAGCAAAAGCCAGGCAAGGAGAGCATCAGAAAAGAAAATAACGGACGATGTCCTGTGAGCACAGATTAGAAGTGATTCGTAATGTACTAACAAACCGAACTCAGTAGCCCAACAGAGGGACCAAATGCCATGCTCAATGAATTCAAGGATGGCTCAACACACACAGTGAACAAGCAACTCCCAGGAACTAACCAAGGGCAAAAGTCATACGATCATCCCATAAATGTAGAAAAAGTATTTAACAATGCAGCAGCTCTCCTACAGCAAAGGTCTGAAGAAAGTGGGTGTAGAGGAACCATACCTCACCGAAGCAAAGACCACAAGCTTACAAACCATTGGGGTAGCACCATCTTCGGGCAGGTGGTCCTAGGGTTTATGAGAACAGAGGATGAACTCTCCAGGAGCAAGCCAGTAAGTAGTAGTGGAGGGCCCCCAAAGGCCTATTTCCACGTTGACCAAAGGGCAGAGAGTTGGGACTTGTTTCTAGTTCCTCCTAGGTTCTTCTGCTTCTACCTCAGACAAAGGTCCCACCTAGAGTTCTGCTCGCTCCAGGTTATGGTCAACAGGTGTGGCTAATTGTCAGCTCTTGTGCTCCTGGAATAGGGAATTAGATTGTCCCTACCTCAACCAGGAGCCTAAGGATTCAACTAAGTTCCAGTTCCCTTTATGGAAATCACTTGGGATTCCACCCAGGGAGTGGTTTGCTTACAGAATGTTTTGTTTTTCTATTGTAGGAGCGACTTGTTTTGTTCTAGCAGCAGAATGTTTAACTCTGGCCGTAGCCTACGACCTTCAATTGGTCTGTTCATTTCCTCGTTAATGGAGTCTTTTGTCTCACTCCTACCTTTGGAGTCAGGGTATTTTAAGCAGCTGGAAATTAAACACAGGCAAATTTTCAGTACTCACGGAAATTCCCTCCAGACACTATCCTATATGTTTCTCCGTTTTATTATTTTCATTCGCATCTTCATATTCTTTACTATATTTCTAAATCCCCACGTCCTTACCCTGGCAGAAGTATTTTTATCAAGGCTGGTCCCCAACAAGTTCTGTTCCTCCATGGCTTCTGGTTCAGATCCTGCTTCCAGGTTCCTGCTCTGCTTGAGTTCTGCCCTGACTTCCCTCAGGGTAGACTCTTACCAAACACATGAGATGAAATAAACCCTTCCATCCTCAAGTTCCTTTTGGTCGTGGTGTTTTATCACAGCAATAGGAAACAAGCTAAGTCAGCCCCATATGACTGCAGAGGGTTTCGCAGAAGCTTAGAGAAGCCCTTGATGTTCACAAACCTCCTCTGTCACTAGTATTTTGTAATCCCTAACAAAGGACCCCCCAAAACTAAATGTGTGATCCAACAACGGTCATTTATTTTGATTAACATCTGCAGTGTCAGAAAGGCTCATGGCGGCACCCAGTCTCCTTTTGGTGGAGAATCAGGAGACGTCGCCCCCCTTAGGTTTGGAAGGATCCAGTTCTATAATGACATAGCTGGTGCACAGTTGCTGGCTACCAGCTGGGCGCTCGGCTGGGGCTACTGACTGAGGCTGCTCACTACCTGACTCTTCGTGATGTGGAGCTTCTAAGAGGGAGGAAGCAGAAGCTGCCATCTCTTGAAACCTGGGTTTAGGGTCTGTTACATCACTACTGTAATACTTGACTGGTCAAAACCATCCCCGAGCCTGTGGCACATGAGCCCTTAGTGGAAAGATGACAGTCAACACAGTAACCAAAGCTGTGAGGACAAAGGGGGTAATTGAGGAACACAAACACTTGTGAGCCGGTAAGAGATCTGACCAATGCTGGGACACTTAGCTCCGTACTAGCATTGATTTGGTGGGAGTGAGGAGAAGGTGGGTGAATTTTTTTGTTGTTGTTTAGTAAATCAGGAGGCAAGAATGAATGTCTGAAGTTCATGGGGAAGTACTAGAAAGTGGAGGCAGTTTCTATAGAGTGAGGTGTTATTTTTTTTTGTATGTGAAACCAAAACTTAGGCACAAGAAAACACACAGAGATTGAAGATTTAGACTAGATGATGTTTGAAATAGTTGCTGTGGTCTGTGCCTAAGAAACAACACCTAAAGTTATCCTTTCACTCCCACGTGAATGCACGCACACGTGCACGCGCACGCACACACACGTACGTACACATACATATGCATGTATACATATGAACAGGCACATATGCACAAGCACTAAGAGACAGACCTGTTAATGAGGACTAAAAGCCAGATTCCCAGGGGCATCGCTGAGGCACCTTGATCCTCGTGTGGGTGAATGTCCATAGCAGCTTAGCTAAAAGAACTCTGGGCGAAAGATTCACAGATTCCATGAAGCAAGACCTCATCCTTTGAGAAGTCGCATTTGGCTTCATCCTCCAAGGCTCTGATCATAGCATGAGTAGGGACCAGGTGTTACATACTTCAAAGAACGTATTCTGGTGTTGTCTATACAGGCAGCAGACAGACCGCTGTTGAGACGCAGGGCTGTTCTCAGGTACGTTCAGGCACGTGCTTGTGACAGTTCCCTCTACACAGAGGACACACAGCAGCCACTGTTCCTCCAAACTGTTCACCACCCCTAAGAATCTCAGGAAGCTCCAGGCCCTGGAACCTGGTGCTTCTTCCCTTGGGCTGGGCTCCCATCTAAGGAGCAGCTTTCTTACCTGGGCAAGCGTCAATTTTGACCTCCTGTTCTCTCTCTCTCTCTCTCTCTCTCTCTCTCTCTCACTCACTCACTCTTGACGCTTGACTGGGGCCACTCGATATTCTGCATCAACACAAAGGCAATCTACACAGAAAGCCACTTATGTTCTGGGATAAAAAATGCTGAGTGCCATAGAAGTCAAGAGAAATGTGGTCTGAGGCACTCCAACCCTCCATGGTGCCGATGGAGGGGGGATTGCTGTATGATAACGTCTGTGACTTAAAGTTTTCCCTGCATCCCACGGCTTGAATCAGAAGTGGGGCTCCTTGGGAAGAAGTTGGGGTGTCAGAAGCGTGAAATGAAAGGGGATACGCTCCACCTCTTCCTGTCTCTTGTTTTGGCTTCCCAGATTTCAGGTGGTGGACAGTTTTTCTCTGCTTCACTCTCCTGCCGTTGTGTTCTGCCTTACCAAAGTGCCAAAACGACTGTGTCCATCATTTATGGACCCAGACCTCTGAGACCGTGAGCCGAAATACCCTCTCCTATTTTTAAGTCAGTTATCGCAGGCTATTTTGCCACAGCGTTAGAAAACTTTAATTCACAGATGTGGAAAGATACCTCAGTTTCTGAAGGACTTATCTCGCCAGCTTGAGGACCCAAGTTTAATACCAAGGACATACATTAAAAAAAAAAACTAAAATAAACAAGCAAGCAAGCAAGCAAACAAACAAAAACCCCAGCTGTGGTATGTGGTGGTGTGTGCTTATAGTCCCAGCATGGGAGTGGAGTGGGGGGAGCAGGGACAGGCAGATACCTGGGCTCGTTGGCCAATCAGCCTAGCCTGAAGGGTAAGCGCCAGGGAAGAGACACCCTGTCTGAAAACGAAAGTGAATGGCAATATACCCTGATATCTCTCTCTCTCTCTCTCTCTCTCTCTCTCTCACACACACACACACACACACACACACACACATGCACACACACACAGATACATGCACACACACCCATACCCCTGAGCATGAACCCATATGTACATGCCATGCTCCATCCAATTCACCAAACTCAAAGAAAGCTAACAGTGGATTCTTGAAGAAAGAGAGAGAGAGAGAGAGAGAGAGAGAGGCAGTCATCCTTTCAAATTAAATTAATGTTGTTCATTTGGATGTCACTGGCTTTATAGGTTTGTTTTATTTGAAAATTTGTTTAGCTCTTTTGAAGCTTTAAGTATTTTTCTGTCTCTGCAGATTTTGGTGGCATTATAATTCTCTGTACTCTATGGCTTGGGTTCTTGAAAAATGGTTACAGCTAGACTCCATTCCGTGTGGAGAAACACGGACACAGAAGGCAGCCAGGCAACTGAGAACAGCCGAGGAGCTGATGCTGTCACTCTGGCTGGACCTG
>LOEQ01001955.1:77098-106806 GCA_001685075.1 Bramus lutescens | reverse complement strand
TTTTTTTTAATGGCCATGCACAGAGAATGTGCTTGTCCTGTAATCAGAGGTTAGCAGAACCCGACTCCTGGTAGCACAGTTTCTGGTTCACACACCCAGCGGTCTGTTAGAAAGAGTCACAGACACATGTAGACGCGACCTCCATAATTGGGAACTTAATCAAAGGGGGTTTCCCCTTCAAAGCGCTCACTCCACCTTACTTCCTGCCGCCTGGCCCAGGTGTCACCCCCACGAGTGAAGCTGTCGCTTGACTCGTTCATTTAAGCCACTGCCAGGTACCGTTTCCAAATAAGCGGAAGGTCCTAGCTGCGACAGGCTTGAATTAAACATCAAAAGATCACTTAGTCCCTGTCTGCTGCTACAGGAATGGAGTAGACAGTTAAAGAGAGGCTTCAGAAGCGTCTGCACTCGACAGTGGTCCTCATCCTCCCACAGCTGATGTGCCCATCTCCCCTCTCCATGGCTCCCACGGCCCCAGATCCCACTGTAGGTTAGCCCTTAGCAAACAGGACTTCATTAGCTGTTTGCAGAAACACATGTTTCTTTTGAACACATCCGATCAGAATTCAAATTTAGTATTACATTCAATTTTCATCTTCCAAGTAAAACACGTTGCTTTCTATTTTACAACATGCGCGCGCCAGTCTTCCCGCATCTGCCTGTAATTATTATACAAACCTTGGGTAGCTGAGCATTTGTGGACGGATCACTAGCACAGGGAAAGTGGGGGATAGTGTCAATTACCTTCTTTGCACATGTTAGAGTCATTAGCTCCTGCTTCCTGTGAGTCCATTCGACTCTATCTGGTGTGAGATCTATTCAAGGGAGCATTAAGATTTCAGCAAGATGTGTCCATCATTTTAAAACGGAAACCACCCCCAAACTCTCATCTGAAGCCAATTAGTCTGGACCGCTGACAAACATATAGCCCAGGCTAGCCTCAAGCTCACTATGAGGCTAAAGACAGACTTGGAACTTCATATCTGTGTGCCTCCTCCATCTCCAAAATGTTAGGAGGATTACAGATTCGCATCATCACGTCTGGATTAGAGTTACGTTTCTTGTGGTTTACATGTAAAAACATGTATGAGGATATTTTGGTTACGTGGCTCATTCTTAACATTTTCAGCAGGTCTTTATGATAAGGGAGAAGATTTTTCTGCTCTGGGGTTCTGACCTGGTGTCTCCCTCTGTCCTGCCCATGTCTCTTCCCAGGATGGCATGCATTTGGTAGGCACCACAGGAGACACATCTCACCTCTCAGTAAAGGGTCCCCTGGGCTCTTGTGAACAGACGATTTGAATACACGCTGCTGAGAGGCCAGGAGATGAATTCTCAGCATTTTGAAAGTGTTGGCAGGGCAAAGAAAGCTCCAGACACTAGGGTCAAGTGCAGTGGGGATGTGTGATGGGCTGACCTTGAAAAGAGTGGAAGAATGCCCAAGGAGTCACCTTCACAGTGAGGAGAGGAAACAGACGAGTCTGGTGTATATAGGGGGGACTTGTGGGGTGTACTGGGAGGAAAGGTTTTCAAGTGGGGGGTTCAATTGGATTAAATAATAGGAAGAGAACTTGTGCCCCGGGAGAGCCACTGACACCTTTGGCTTCTGGGTGGGGAGCTTCTCATGCTCTGCTGGTGGAAGTGGAATTTATTGACTAAGGAAAACCAAGCAAGATGTTTTCATCAGCAAAAACTCTTGCATGTTCCAGTCATCAAGACACTCAGAGATCCGGGAATAGAAAAAGGGAAGAAACCAGAATTGGAGGCTTTTGAAATCCAGAGGGGAGGGAGCAGGGTGATGTTGGAAGGAAATCTAGACACTGGAGGAGGGAAGCTGGCGTGGTGGGGGAGGAAAGAAATTAGCAGATGCTCACCTCTCTGTCACCTCTGCTCCCTTGAGGGTGCATGGCTACCACCACAAGCCAACTGCCCTAAGCTAGCTAAACCTCAGAACACTCGCCATGGCTCCTCTTTCCACCAGGTGAACCCCCTGAGTGAAGGAGAGGAGAGTTCATTTCGGGGACGCTTCCTGAGTGGATGGAGTCACAGACTATCTAGAGAACGAGCTTGCTCCTCTTCTCACTTCACCTCACAGTTTCACTCATGGGATTTTGCCCGAACTGTGCTGTGTCTCCTGTCTGGCATATCAAATCAAGAAACAAAATAATGATCCCTGATCCATCAAGGAATGAACATCTAACAAATTATTTAATTCTCACATGTATTTCTGCTCATGTAAGGGTCTTGTGAGCACACAATCATCCTCCTGGGTACAGTAACATCTTCATCTGAAGCCAACAAACCCATGGTTCTGTCTCACCGATGCTAACATAGAGATGAAAAGGAAACCTGGCCAGATTGGTGATGTGGCTGGTGATGGGTCTGCCTGTAGCTCTTTTAATGTGTATTTATTTACTGAAATTTTCTTTACTTTTCTTCAAACATGCACATATATGTACATTTGCATGTGGAGGCCAGAGATCAACGCTGGGTTCTCCTCAGTCACTCTCCACCTTATGCTTGGAGACTGCGTTTCTCGTCTGTCTGGTGCTCACCAATTCCACTAGGTTTGGTAGCTAGGCAGCTCTAAAGATCTGACTGCCTCCACCTCCTAAGTGCTGGGATTATAGATGTGTACCATCACGCCTGCCTTTTACGTGGGCATTGTGGATCAGACTCAGGTCCTCGTGACTAAGTACTTTGCCACTGAGCCATCTCCCAGCCCCGCCCCCTTTGCTCTTTTAAGGAACCCCCCCTCCCTTCTTTCCTGGAATAGGAATCTTTATAATGGTCCTATTTTTTTTTTCTTCAGCCGTCTATCAGCTGCCTATCTTAGATGGTTCTGGGCTGACTCAGAAGGTTGTCTCTGGAGCAATTTCAGCCCACAGCCTGTGGTGATACCTGCCTCACCTCCACTAGAGTCATCCATGAGATGGTGATTTTTCTGTCATATGACCCTGCCAGAAGGCTGGTCTCTCACTTGGGAGAGATCGTTAGGGATCCATACATAATCAGTGTCTGTGTGGAGGGGCCACTCTTATCATCCTATGTTTGGAAGCATTTATTAATTCTCATGTATTTTCATAAACATTACTTGAGTTGATCTTTGTAATAACCCAAGAAATAAGCACACATGATTTCTCTTTGCTGATGAGAAGAAATCTAATACCCCCAGAACATAATAAAGTATTCATCCTCCCTGGCTGCCCGACCAGAATTCCAAAACCCTGGGTGACTTAAACAGCAAAGCGCAGCCTCTCCATCCATCGCTTTCTTCCAGATGCTCCACAGGGTGAGGCAGAGATGGAGGGAATTCTGAGAACACGAATCAGGGCAGCCCTAGGGAAATTGCCCGTCTGGGTCTTGAGGGGGGAGCTAGACACTTCCACATCCATCGAGCCTTCCATCAAGCCACCTTTGACCAACACTAAAAGCCCGTTACCAAGAGAAGGAAGAGAGTTGCTTCTTCTCTCCCATTACTCCTTTCTGTTCCCAAATGTGGTGTTAGCCATTGGGAGCTGTAAGTGCAGACATCATCCGAGGACTATGGATATAAATTTCACAAAGGGCAAGACCTTCCATTATGAGTGGGAAGATGGCTTTAATTAAAAAAAATCAATATATTGTTCCCAATCACTACAGTCCCATGTCAGGGGTAGAAATCAATCCCTTTCATAGGAAAATGCTTACATTCACACTAAGATGTTATATGACACATGTGTTACTGAAGGACCCCAGCTCTGTCTGGCTTTTGCATCTGAAACATGGAATTCTCTACAGAGGAAAGGGTTTCTCTCTTGGGCATATTTTCTCCCTATTCTTATCCTTCTTCCAGTGAAAACAAGAAAAGGAAAAATGAAACCACAGTGCTGAGGAATGGTATGGCTTCCATCGTGTGGTATCTTTTACTCCTTTCTGATAGCAAAATTTTACCTCAGGGTCTGTAGAGCAAGAATCTGGAGATTCCAGCATTAAAAGGGGCTACATTTTAAGAGATAATTTCCATACTCATATAAGAAATTGCCTTTGATTTTAATCAGTGGCAAGGGTTTGCTTCCTTGCCTCTCGAGAAACTCCAACAAATGGAGGCAGTGTGGATTTCACTGGAGACCATCACATATTACCAAAATAGACTCTTGACAGCATTAAATCCCCCGAGGTGCCATCCCATTTCCCGCACAATATAATAGTGATGAGCTTATGAAGAAATTTTGCTTTTATGGAAACTGTTTATTTCTGTGAACATTTGAATGTCAGGCTAAGCATGAAGCTTCTCTAATAAAGGAATAAATGGAAACAAGGGCCCTAATTAAAAACATTGTTTAAGGAGACACTTGCAAGATAAAAGAAAATCACACTTTAGTGGGAAAATTTAATCATGTATATTACTGCAAAGCATCGTCGATGGCTTAAGCCTGTTTCTCAGGCTCCAATGCATGAGATTCTTCATGCTCAAGCCTTTCTTCACTCACGGAAGACTATGCTCTTTGGAGTCAGGGTGGACCTTGTTCTTGAGGACAGGGCTGTGTGTGTGTATGTGTGTGTGTGTGTGTGTGTGTGTGTGTAATAACAGTCTTTGTATTGCTTTATCTTATTTCCCTGCGTTCACAAGATGGTGTGGTCTCTCAGTCTGTCAGTGTACACGGGTGATGGGCACAGCCACTAAGCTGTTTGTCACTGGGATACGAATGTGTTTTGTTCACATCCACGGAGACTGAGCTGGTGTTACAGGTTCGTGTGCTAAATGACCATTGCTGTCTTCTCTGCCTAGGAGCTATAGACTCTAACAGAGGCTGGTGATATTAGCCAACTTGAAGTCACTGCAGGAGAAAGATGGGTCTGTAGTGTGAATCTCAGTTATCTCCAGAGGTCAATGTGGTAACTGTTTGGTCTTTTGCTTGGCCCTATTGGCACATAGTAGGAGCTTTAAGAGCTGGAGGCAAACTGCTGGCAATGGCGATACAGACACGTGCTCCCAGCACTAGACACGCTGAGGCAGAAGGTTCGTGAGTCTGAGGCAAGCACAGGGCACACACAGAGAGAGACCTGACTAGAGAGAGAACCTAGAAAGTGTTCAGTCCCTGTGTTTATGCCATACTCAGCATGGCTTGATCCTGGAAAGCCGACATGGTAAACAAGGGGCTAGAAAAAAGCAGAGACCCTGAGTTACATGTACAGAAGAGCTGGCATCAGGTGGGATGTCCTTCCCCAAATGGAGAAGTACCAGCCACCAATAACCCAGAGCCTCCGTGTGTTTAATGTTTGGTATCTCAGGAGAAGCAAGAGTTGGTCTTGGTGGGAGGGTCTCCGTCGCAGAGCTGTCTCAAGGCATAAACATCCCCAGGAAAAAGCTGAGCTCAGTGCTATCTGCACACTTGGTCAATGTTTGAACACAAACCAGAGGAAGGTTTGGCCAATTCCGAAGGTTCTGAGTCATTGGTCCTTGTCATTCACCCAGGACTTCATTCGTTCCTGACACATTCTTTCAAGACTTTCTTTGCTCCTCCCATGTACATGTGTGCACACATACACATGCACTCCCCTGACACTAACGTGTCCACACACACGTACAGAAGAGGGTGGGAGAGAGGGAGGAACTAATGGAGGAAGGGAGGGAGGGACAAGGGACAGACGGACAGATGGATGGAGAGAGAGCAATAAAGAACTGTGGCTGTCAATGGAGGCTGCACCTTGGTTTCTGGCCGCCCATACCCAAATAATCACACAGAAACTATATTAATTCTAACACTGTTTGGCCACTGGTTCATGAATATTTCTAGCTAGCTCATACCTCTTAAATTAACTCATTTCTATTAATCTGTGTATCACCATGAGGATGTGGCCTACTGCTGTGGTTCAGGCATCTGTCTCCTTCAGCAGCTACATGACATCTTGACTCTGCCTTCTTTACCCACCTACCTCTATTCTGCCCTGCCATAGGCCAAAGCCGTGTCTTTATTATCCAAGGGCATTAAAACATATTCATTGCATACAGAGAGGAATCCCACATCATGCGGCTGGACAGACAAGGAAAGAGAAAGTGAAGGAGAGCCATGAAGCAGCATTTTAAATCAAGAAGTTGAAGAAACAACTGTCATGCTGATAATGAAGTGAAGCCCATAGGAAACCAAGGAAGCTGGGGTCCAGACACCTCCTCCAGAGAAGCAGGAGAGAAGGAGTAAGGCAGAGGAGTCTCAGGGGACTAGGAGCAGAAGCTGCGGACACCAGAGGTTCTCTTGGAAGTAAGGCTGGTAGAGCATCATGAAAAGGGATTGAGGCCAGTGTTGAGGCAGCTCATCAAAGAACCATGAGGAGAGATTAATCACAGCCAACTTCTTACAGAGATACTTGCACACCTGGGTTTAGTGCAATGCTCTTCACTACGGCTTGAGTTACAAAAACAACATAGCTGCCCAACAGCAGAGGAATGACTAAGGAAAATGTGTACACACATGCACAAACACACACACATGTATGCACACAACACATATACATATGATATTAAATTAGAAATAGAGAAGTCTGGATCAATGGAGGAAGGAGGAAGGAAAGAAGAGGGAGTAGTCTGGGGAGAAATATGCTCAGTGCACAGCACCCATGTGAATGACAGCTTAGCAAGCCAACCACAAACTCCGAGCTCAGGAGAAAATGACTGAACCGCAGAAAACCGGCTCTGTGGTCTTTGTTTTCTATCACAGGAAGGCATGGCGGGAAGTTACAATCTAGAGTTGAGTTCTTTGAAAGTTGGACAACGGAAATAATGAGAATAAAGGAATGGAGGTTTGGTGAGAAATGTTTGACAGGAGTTCAAGGTAGGAGAGAGAGAGAGAGAGAGGAAACCAATTAGGAAGAGACCAGCTGGGGCTTGAATGAGAATATTCCCATAGGCTTATGTGTTTCAACACTTGGCTCCCAGCTGGTGGCGCTATTTGGGAAGTTGATTGAACCTTTAGGAGGTGGAGCCTTACTAAGGAAGTACACCTTTGTCTCCACTTCCTACCCCCNTTGTCTGACTGCCAGGCAGGCTTCTGATCCTGCTGCCATGACTCCCACCATGATGGACTCTTGAACTGACAGGCAAAATGCCTTACATGAGAGAATCCTGCCACAGCAAAAGAAAAGGGACTAACATCCCCGCCAAAAGCAGTTCTAGCTGTAGAAGATCTTGTCCTGAAATGCTGAGAATTGTCTGCCTGTGACCATGAGTGTGTCCCAGAGTCTATGATGGCAGTTACAGCAGAGACTGATGCGGAGAGACACGGGTAAGGGAGAGACAGGCAAGCCTGGGAACACAGAAGGGTCGGGGTGTGCTGGGGAAGGAGCATCTTCAACACAGTGGAGCATCAACCAGCAGCTGAGCACATAGGGCATCTCCTGAGTGAGCTTCCCTTGTGAAGTCAGCCTGTCTGGGGGCTTCAAACAGAAGGCGCAGACGCTCCTTGGCTTGGCCCAACCCTGTACTGCGTGCATCGTGTGCACTCTGGGCATTAGAACTATCCTTGGAAGCAGGGCCTGAGCATTCTCAGGAACTGTTTAACAGCTTCAGTCTGGAGTTCTCTTGTTTTAAAACAATGAGTTTGTTATGGCAGTAAGGACAGGACTCAGCGATTATGTAACTCTGAGCTAGCAAAAAAAAAAAAAGAGAGAGAGAGAGAAAGAAAAAGAAAAAAGAAAAAAATTCCAGAGTTTTGGGACTGTCACCATTTTTTTCTTAAGTTTCTCTTTCTTTTGTGGGGCTACTGGGGAAGGTAATCAAAACATTTCTTTAATTAGGAGAAGCCTAAAATAAAGGAGTGGGAGATCAAGATTTAATTGCTATATATTTTTTGTTTTGCAAAATGTGTACTCAATTAAACACAGTTGGGCAGTACTGAAGAGAAATTAATAAACAGAGGGTGGGGGAGATGAGATGCAGAGAGAAGGAACTGTTCCCAAGCTGGGATTTCCCTTGCCAAGTTTCAACAAAAAGAGGAGCTTAGCTGGGAAGGAGAGATGCACTGGAGAGGCTGGGCTTAGAATAATAATGTAAAAGGAAGCCCCAATGGGGTGGGCTGAGGCGCCCTTTCGAAGGGAGCTCATCCAAGACAGGTGCTGGCAACATCTGTAATGAGACTATCCATGCTACGAAGTTCCTCAGACCTTAATCCGCACGATATTGCATTCATAAACACATCCTATCCTGCTCTCCAGAGACATACAAGTAAACAATGTACTGTTAAGCTCACATTGCTGCTTTCTAAAGAAGAAATTGTAAAGTTTTTTTAATACAGCTTTCACCAATACACTCCCAAAAAGACGCACAGACAGACACGAAGACCTACCCAAAGTGACCCAGTCGAGAAAGTTCTCCTATAGCTACTCACACCCACCCACAGTTGAGCTGCACTCAGTAGAATAAAAGATGCAAAGAAATGAAGACTTTTAATTTGATTCAGATGTGATCAGTATAATAAGTGCTCGTGTTTGGGAAATGGAGTCAAACTTTCCTCCCCTCCTCCTCCTCTTTTTGTCCCTTCTTCTCCTCCTTCTCTTTCATCTCTTCGCTCCCTTTTTTCCCTTGTCTTTTGATTCTGTCTTCTTTCTCCTCCTTTATTGCTTCCTTCCCGTCTCCCCTTCTCCAGGCCTTAGCCTCCTTCTTCACTAATTCATCATCTGCCCCAAAACTGAGATCTATCTTCCATTGGGTAGACACAAGTCACACTAAAAACAGGAGCTCAAAACATAGAACAATGCAAGGCATATTGTGTTCTGTGACAAAAATGGCAGCCACTAGGCATTCTCTTTCCTCTTCTCTTTTATTCATCCGCCATTTATATGCTCTGTAAGTTTCAGTGATCCCCGCGTATGACGGATCTGTAGTATTGCTTCAGGTGCAGCCATGCAGACTGAATCTCACGACGTGGCTTCATTCAGCTGGTGGAAGATGCTGAGGCTCTTGGCTGCCTTCCCCGTGTCTCCCCTTCAGTTCCTCCCTTCACGTAGACATCTACCCCAGTCGGACCATTTCCTTGAAAGGAGCTTATGGTCAGAACCAAGACGACAAACACACGTATGTCCAGTTTGTTCCAGGGACTTGGACACCTGAACACAGTGGGGGAGCAAGGAAGAAATCCTGAGAAGGACAGGTGGCCTTTGAGAACTTCTTGATCGTGTTCATAACACCTGTGCTAAATTGGGACCGCAGCAAGGAAAGAAGGAAGGCATATTAGGTGGAAGGAATCATGGGAGTAATGTTTGAAAAAAGATCTTGGAGTTACCTTAGGGAAGGTAAGAGTTCTGCCAAGTCAGGGGGTATAGAGTTTATGGGGAAGACCTGGAAAGTTTAAGAAAGGGAGACCCAATAGAGAGGGATTCCTTCCGGCCTTACAGGCTTAGCAAGAGTGTCAGGAGAAAGGCAGCCTCTGTCCACCGAAGATTCCCCTTGGCTAGAACTGCTGGACTTTCATTGGCATTATGGCGTGACTCAAGAGTATTTTTCCTAGGGGATTTTAAAGGCAAATATAGGCTTAGAGAAATAAGCTCAGAGGCTATTTAACTCAATTCTTCAGTTATTGATCAAATGCTTCTGATTGGAACATTTCAAGAAATTGCCAAATTAAATCCCCATTTTTCACACTAATTGACATAATAATTTTGTAGTACAAAATAGTCTTTTTGCAATTTACCAAATCAATATAGATTTTTAAAAAAAAACTAAGACTTAATTGCTCTGAAATTTCTTATAGAAAATGCTTTCTCAGTGGTGAAATGATGGATACTGATAAATATAAACAGAATAAAAAATTAACACAAAACTTTTTATTAAAACACTATGTAACTATACTATGTGCATATAGATATCTATTAGTCCAATTTTTATTGCTCTCTATCCCTATTTTAAAAATAATATTGCTAATCAAACCAACTAAACATACAAGTTTGACAATCAAATCTGTATTTACAGAAGAGAAAATTGAATCCCCCAGAAGTCGAGCAATGTTTTGCTTGAGACACCGTGGAGCAACTCGCCTTGAGCGCCTTATACTTTGTGAAGCAATTGCAGTAGCATCGCTTCGGGTGACTTTCTACTCAAATTTCCTGACAACACCAGGGTTGGGTTCACTGTATGCCGTGTGCATGCAATCTACCATAATGTCCGAAGGAGCCGCTCAGGGAGGAGCTAACCTTTTGCTTCACTGTGGCTTCCTACATCAGCACCCGCTACAAACCAAGGGTACGAAAATCTGCTCGAGTGTTTCATGGGACATGTGCTTCTTTGTATTTACACTGAAGGAAATCTCCTGTATTTACAATTACAGGAGAGATGGCTTCATCAGCAACCTGCTTGCAAGGCAAGCATGAGGACCTGTGTTTGACCCCAGAACCCACGGAAAAAGCTAGATGTATGGTCTGTGCTCATAATCCCAAAGCCATGGAAGTAAAGGCTGAGGCATTCAAGGGCTCTCTGGCCAGTCAGCCAGCCTAGCCTATTTGGTAAGCTCCCGGCTAGTGAGAGACATAGATGGTTGGTGCTTGAGGAGTGGCATCCAAAGTAGACCTCTGACCTCCACATGCATGCACACATTTGCACACACATGTGCATGTCCTATGCCTGTGCCAGCGCAAATACTTGCTTTTAAGTTTGTGCCCTGTATATATTGTATTATCAGTAAGAGCGGGACCTTGGTCCCTGGAGCAGGTCTCAGGCCCACAACTACCCCTGGCCACCAGTTTACCAGCCCATTGGAAGCTGGTCTGATGGCTAAAAGTTCATGCATACTGAATTGGGAGAGAGGATAGCTTAATACCATTTCTGTTTGGCTAAAATTGCTGTTGAGGATAGATTCCCCCAAACAAATGGAATAATACCATGTAGATCAATTGCCTCAGATGGCTAGAGGGAACATTTTGTAGTTAATTCCTTAGAAAAAAAAAACCTGTTCTCAAAAAGAACGTTCTAGTTCTTTATAACAAAGGTGGAAGACTGGAGGCTTCAAAACTTCCCACACTCGGGCTATAATAGCGTAGTCTCAGCAGTGTGTGAGGTTTTTCCTGGATGCTAACTAACAAAGAACAGGGATCTTCTGGGCTGAGAGCAATACCTCAAACAGACTGCCTGGAGCTGGGCTCTAGAAGTTTCCTAGGTAGTTTATTTATATACTGAGTTCAGGCCACCAGAAATGAGAATTCCCATAACACAGCCTGCCTGATCACCTGACAGTTGTGTTATAGCTGTGGACTTTGAAAAAAGAACTCTGCTCTCTTGAGTGTCTCGGTACATGCGATGCATATTTCATCTTTAATAAGGCCTGTTATTCATCGCATCATTATTGCCCATGTCCATTCCAAACTCAGATGTTGAAAACTGGTTGCCCAGGTGACGGTGTGTTGGCCCCGTCTCTCACTCCTGGACAAAGTATGTGGCAGACACAACTGAGGGTTGACAGTGTGTGTTTGGGCTCACAGTTTGAAGATCCGGGTCTACCAGTGCAGCAGAAATAGGATACGGCCAAGATCACATTGCGTAGTCTAAAAGCATAATGTTGAAGGTATTGCGTTCAGTTTGGGCCCCAGTCCACAGCATTCACATCGACTGTGGATCTTCTCACCTCAGTTAACCTAGTTTACTTTCCCGTGGACATACTTAGAGGTTTAGACCCTATCAGGTTCATAAAATTGATCGTCACAGATGGTACTAATCATTGGATCCTTTAGAGAAGTGATTAATCCACAAAACGAGATCCCTCATCAAGGAGACTAGTGTAGTCAGATTTTTCTTTTTGGGCTGCCAGCTCACAGAAAATGACATGGAGACATATTATTAATTATAAAAGCTAGGCCTTAGCTTAGGCTTGTTTCTAACTAGCTCTTATCGTTTAATTAAACTGTAACAGACTAGTGTCCCCATGAAAGAGACCTGAAGGAACGGCCTTCTGTCTGCCCAGTAAGGACACAGCTAGAAGGCACCATCTATGAGGGGCAGGCCTATCAAAGCACCAAACCTGCCCAAGCCTTGATTTTAGCTTTTCCACCTCCAGAATAGGAGAAAACACACTTCTGTTAGTTACAAAACAAACCTTTCAGCATAATATAGTTTCTATAATAGTAGCCCAAACTAAACAAGCTACAAGATGACATGCAGCTATGAAGTTTAATTAGCTAGGGCTTGAAGAGTGCCCGGTTGGGTTTTGCATCAATATTCCATGCCATTGTTTATTTGTAATGCAATTTGAAAGCTCTTGCTGCTATGTGGAAAATTTAGAAACACCCATTTAATTCCTTAGAGGTTCAAGGATGAAAGGCTGGCTGCAGGAGGGTAGGGAATGACTGAAATATTTACAGGAACTGCCACCAGCTTGGCAAGGAATTGCAAATGTCTTAGCTCTAGGTGGAAGGACATGGAAAGATATTAAACGGGCTGGTGGCAGAGATGCTCTCATTAGCAAGAGCAGAAGACCAGGCACACAAACCCTTCCCAGTCCCCATCACACGCTGACACCCAGAAACCCACCTGTGTAAAGATGTCAGGGCTAGGAAGGACTTTAAACCATTGATGGTATCAGGAATAGCCTGGATCTTGAAGCCAAGGCAATTCTCTACTTTGAAATCACCACGGCTAATTAATTAATTAACAAGGAAGTAGCCATCCTGTGTAATGCTGGCCTTCTGACAGCAGAGCCCAGACCTGGCAGGAATTTATTTTTCAACAACACCAGGAACCAAAAGGCATGAAATATTTTGAAAAATAATAAAAAATGGATTAAAGAGTAGAGAAATAATTTATTGCATGCAGATGTGCACCATGAAAAGATGTGGCTTAGCAGACTGCTGGATTAAAATGAAGACACTGTGAAGGTGTCAGGCCTGATCACCAACTTGTAAAAACAAAGACCTGGCTGTCTGATGATCCGTAAAGCAGCTTCCATAAAAAAAATAATAATCACAGGACAAAAGCAGTAGTCAGAAAATGCCCTTTATTCTGATTGAACATGGACCTGAAAACCTTGATGAGATGAGGAGCCTGGAGAAACATGGGCTCTTAGTTGCTGAGTCCAAAGGCTCTATGCCTGTCAGGGCCTGTCAAAGGAGGCTCAAGGCTGCTGAATGACTTGAAAGCCTTCAGCACGCTCCTCTCTGTGCAAAAGGACGAAAAAGGCAAGTCTTAAGCCATGAAATTTGGATTGAGGTGTGACTTGAGAGTTGTACAATCTTCCGAGAAAGAGCATGTTTCTGCAGAATACCTAAAGATGACCCATCTGTTGAGTAGAAGTTAAGGACTTGGGTGGTGAGCTTTTCTTTCACAGAGGTGAAAATGTTTTATTCAGGTGTTGTTTAAAAAGGGCAGGAAGATGTGTCATGATAGTTAGAAAGATTTACAATTAAAAATAGTTCATTTTCTTCCATTTTGATTTTCACACTCTTAAGAGGTGCCCTTTGATGAACAGAAGTTATTAATTTTAATGTAGTTTGATTTGTTCTTTATCTTTATAGCTAGTTCACCTTTTTCCTTGTTTTAAAATGGCTTCTATATCTTAAGGTTGCGAAGATATCCCGTATTGGCATGTTAGTTGCTTTTCTCCTTGCTGTGATAAAAGCCTGAAATGAACAGCTTCAGATCAGGGGGTTTGCTTTGACCCATGCAGAGAGGGAAAGGCATGGTGGTGGTGGTGGTGGTGGTAGCTCAGATCTGCAGCAGAGAGGATGGAACGGAGTATCTTGCTTGCCTGTCCGCTCTTCAGAAAACAGAGTCTTGAGTCAAAAGCCATGTCTACTGTCTGAATTAGCTTTTCCCTTGCTATTATAAAACACCATACTGAGAAGCACCTTGGGGATGAAAAGGTTTATTTCGTGTTATAGCTTGCGGCTGATTGTCCAGAGGAGTCAGGGCAGGAATTCAAGACAGAAACCTGGAGGCAAGACCTGACAGAGGCCATGGAGGGGTGCTGCTTACTGGTTTGTTCCTCGTGACTTGCCCAACCTGCTTCCTTATAGAACCCAGGACCACCAGCGCAGGGATGGCTCCACCCACAGTAGTCTGGGCCTGCCCCATCAATAGCTAATCAAGAAAGTGTCTAATCTGGTAGGAGCATTGTTTCAGTTGAGAGTCCCTCTTGTCAAATGATCCTAGCTTGTGTCAAATTGACAGAACTACCTAGCGCTCCAACTGTGACTCTCAGCACAGATCCCTGGCCGCACACAACCGCTTCCTCCGGCGAGGCTTCAGCCTCTAAGGTCCCACAGCCTGGAAAACACAGCAGGTGTTGGGGACCAAGTTCAGATACTGGAAACTCGGAGGACGTTTTGCACCAAACCCTTAAAACCACCTTTTGAAAACGACTGTAGCAGATTTTACACACTAGCAAAAAGAAATCAGCCTGGCACTTCCCCTTTTCCCGTAGGTATCCCCGTGTCCCATGTGACTTGTTAAGGAAATGGTCCATTCTCTACTGCTCCTGGGGTTCCCTGCATGAATGATCTCTGTGCTTTCCAGGGAACTCTGAGGGGCTCTGTCATCCCTCTCTCCTTCTCTCCCACCTCCCTTTTCCAAAATTGTCATCGTCATGGCTATTGTTTGCCTTCTGCTTTCTGATACAGTTTTCCAAATCTCTCTCTCTGTCTTTCTTTGTCCCCTTTCCCCCCACAGACTTACACACGAAGCTGATGTTTTCCTAAGATTACACTATGTCTGCATAATAGTATTACTTGTTCAATCCTCGTGTGATTTTCTTCAGTTTATTGCTTATCACAATTTAGCACGTGAATATTTTTTCACGTTTTTCTTAACTATATCCCTAAATTTTGTAACATTTTGATATTTTTTAAAACTAGCACAGACACACAAAGAATTGCATGTTATATTATTTTTAACTTCATAAAAAAAAACCCTGAAAGTCAAAATCTGAAACAAAAGCCCACTGGAAAAGTAGCCAAGTCTGCTTGAGGGATATTTTATTAGAGAGGTGCTCAAATTGTGAAGAAAATCACAGAAGGCAGTCCAATGCCATTAGTCGCCAGGGAATACCAATGAAAACTACAGTGAAATGCCAACTCCATCTTCTCCCCTGCTCTGACTGAAGACTGGCAGGAGCCACTGTTGGCAGCGTGAATGTGGAGAACTCTAGATACGGCTGACCATGGTGCAAAAGCCATTTGGAAAACAGCCTACATTGTATATCAAGGTTGATGTCTCCACCTCGTGACCAAGCAGTTCTAACCTGGTAAACATGGTTTATTTGCCCTCCCGACCACTCATGCAGCAACATTCACAGGGTCATGAGAAAACACTAGGACACTGCAATTGTCTATGGACAGGAGAGTGGATAAATAAATCATGCTGAATTCATACTGTGGGGTTTGACACTGAATTCAAATGAATAAGGTAAGAGTATAGTCAACATTTGGTGTCCACAGGGGATTATCTCAAGGACCCCATCGTGGACCCCAAGACCTGCACGTGTAAAAGGTAGAGCATTGACATATAACTTATCTGCATCCACCCAGAGGTCTTAACTCATCCGTTATAATACACCAAGTATTATGACACATAATCTTGGTATTGTTGCAAAGGCAACATGCACCAGGAAATACAGGCTATGCCTTCAGAACACATGACTGTGTAAATAGTTGTCATGCTACAATATTTAGGGAACAATGAAAAGATAAAAGCCTGTACATGTTCAGTACAGACACAATTTTTCTTCCAGATGTTTGTGATCTGTGGTTGATTGAATTTGTGGATACAGAACCCACAGACATGGAAAGTGAATGCATGCATGAAAGACAGATAAGTCTCATAACCATAATATTGAGTTTGGGGGCCAGGAAAGGAGGAGGACCTATGACTAGACAGAAAAAGGGCCAGGGTGTTTTCTTTCCTTAACCCAGTGATGGCAAGGAAGCTAATATTCTAATAACTAAGCATTGCACTTACATTTATATAATTTTCTGTATGCATACAGCACAAGATTGATGATAAGTCAATTGTCATAATTTCAGTTTAATAAAGATTTTCAAATATTATGTGTATGAGTGCTTTGTCTGCATGTGTCCACAGAGGTTAGAAAAGGATGTTGAATCCCTTGAAACTGTACTTATGCCTGATTGTGAGCCACCATGTGGATGCTAGAAACAAGGGTAGCAAGTACTTTTAACCATCGAGCCATCTCTCCAGCCCCAAGTTTTAAAACTTTAACCAGGTGTAGTGGCACTTCTACCTCATTTGTAAATGTCACTGTGAGTGGAATAACAACAACAAAAATGAAGAGAGAAGGCTGGCAACTCCTTGAAACTTTCAACTGTCAATCTCTTAATAATCTGCATAAACAACATTCTCCAGCTGGGGGCAAAGCTCAGTGCTGGGGAATTATGGAGCACGTGTGAAGCTGTGGGTTCAATTCTTAGCAACTCATAAAACAAGCAAGCCAAAAAGCAACCCTTAATACTGAGATCTCCTTGACTCTTAACGTTCCACTTAGGGAAAAATGGTTCAGCTCCGAGAAAGTTTGATTTTGTCGCTTTATCCTATATAGCACCACGTATGCAGTCATAAATACACGCTCACAGGAATAATGAAGAAGCCACACGTTTCTCAGGAACATTATTTAATAGATGCTTTTGATAATGAGGTTTTCTTCCTAAAGAAAGCATGTTGCAGTCCCATTCTGGATAGCAATTTCAGTGGAGCGTTAAGTGCCTTGGAGATTTACCAACATTTAGGTGAAATGAGTACACTCTTCCATAAGGCTGGGAATCGTCAGAAATTATTTGATTTCTTTAATGGCTGAAATAAGACTTCTTATAACGCTCAAAAATAACTAAACGATTAAAACAGGAAATTCCTTAAAAATCTACGATGTTCCTCGGTTAGTAGAGGGCTTGTCTAGCATTCATAAGGCCCCGAGTTTCATGCCTAATCCTACAAATACTGGGCACGGTGGCATAAATCCTCAGTTCCAGGATTTGGGAAGTTCAAATAGGAAGAGCATAAATTTGAGGTCATATTTGTCTACATAGAGCATCTGAAGACAGACTGGGCTCTATGAGGCACCATCTACAAAACAAAAATGAAATGAAATAAAAACGCACACATTGTTATCTGAATTTGGGAGAGACACACCATCATCCTCTTCTGACTGTTTCTTTGATTCTTAGAAGGCATGGCTTATTGCTTTGGTCTCTGATGTTCCTTTCCTGGAAACTTAATTCCCAGTGTAACACCATTGAGAGGTGGGGCCTTCAAAGCTGGTAAGAAGAGGAAGCCTGTGGTGGATGAAAGAGAGTCCTGAGTGGGTCCATACTGTGGGGGTGAATCGTGAGGACATCTCTGTCTTTTCTTGTTCTCACACTCTGGTTCCTTGTGTGATGTCTTCTGTCCCGAGATGATGTAGCAAGGCAGGCCTCCCTAGGCTCGTGGCTCTCCATCCTGGCATTTCTTGCTTTGGAGCTGTGAGCCAAAACAAATCTCCATTGGCTTTGAATCATTCAGTCTCTATTATTCACTTACAACATCCCCGAATTCACCGACCCTCGCTGAGTGGCGAATGAGGGCATCCCTTCTTTTCAATAAGAACAACCACATGTTGCCGGCCAGGATTTCAGTAGATTCATAGTAAACAGTTAATGAATAATAAAGGAGACAGGACGGGAAGGAAGAATTCATAAGGAAAAGTAAAAACGACTAACGATAAACCATAAAGAGTGAGTGAAACACCAAATCAATAAAACAGAATGAACCGGTACAATTAACGTGAACAGTGGCTGGTTCAAATCAATGGACAAAGGAGCATACATAAGAAAGAAGAAGTAAATTAATTAAAATGGGCAAATGGATGGATAAATTCAAATGAGTGGATCACAGAAATGGAGACTCCGTGAACAAGTCCATGAAAGAGCCTGTGAATGAGGCCCTGAGACTCGAGAACGCAAGGGAGCGAATGTGCGGCTGCTTTCACGGAGCTGTGACCAAAACCCCCACAACCCAGAGGAAGGATTTTGCTTCACTGTTTTGGAGGGCGCAGGCATATTGGGGTGTGATGGGGCAGAGCAGCTCTTTTCATCCAGGGCCAGAAGCAATGCCAGTGCTCACAATGCCCTTTTCCATCCTTTTTCCTTCTCAGACTCCAGCCCGTGGGTTGGGGCCCATTCAGGTCGACTCTTTCTCCCAGCTTTCACGCTCTCTGGAAATGCCACGTAACACACCCAGAAGCATGCCTTCATCTCCTCAGTGATTCTAAATCCAGTCAATTTGGCTCTGAAAATTAAACACCCCAGCTTGAAGCATGGGACCTGCAGGGACTTGCCCGGTGCCTTCATCCCGAAGGAGCCGAGCGGAAGCTAGAGGCAGCAGGAGGGTGTGACCTGGTTCTAACATTGACTGGAGCAAGCTAAAGCCTACTTCTACCGAATATAAAGTTTGTGAAACTCTCCTGGAGTGGTTAGCCTGGGTTTCCCTAGTGGCACAGCTTCGAGTCAATGATTTTTTTTAAAGATGACTCAATGAGGTGGGGCCAGGGACAGCAGAGCAGAACAAGGCTAGCGAGGAGGAACCACGAGAGGCCCCCTCTTTTCATGGGTCCACCCAAAGGATGAGAAGCAGAAATGTCCATCTACAGGGGACTGCGGCTCCCAGAAATGGGAACTCCAGGCTCTATGCCTGCGCACCGGGTGTGGGAACCATGGGCAAGAGGAAGAAAGAAGCCTGAGAAGAGGCCGGGGCTGAGCTGAAGCCCTTGAAGCTCACGCAGTCGTCGACAGGTATCACGCTGTGTGCCCACGGGTTATCCTAACAGTTCACTGAGCATCATTTCTGAGTGTGCCTCCTTCCAGAATCTCTCCAGAAGAGATTAGCATTTGAATTGGCTCATCTGTCTTCCCCCTGCCTGATGGCTGGAAAGCTGATCTTCACCGGCCCTTGGCACCCTGATTCTCAGGCCCCTGGCTGTCCACTCCAAAGCAAACACCACTGTCAGGATTGTGGGGCTTCTCAGCCTCACCAATTGCGTGAGCTTGTTCATCTGTTGCTATAGCTTGCTGGTCCTGGCTACTCCAGCAACTCAGACTTGCTTCCTGATTTCAGGCCATAATAAGCAATATTGTATTTAGGAGCCTTCATTCATTATATATACTTAGCTGGACTCACCTACCATTAATATTTCAGTGCATTTGCTTTCTCTTCCTCCATTTGTGTTTGGGAGGCACTTAGAAGATCATTTAGGAATTAAAGCTCTCTCTCTCTCTCTCCTCTCTCTCTCTCTCACACACACACACACTTCTGATTTTGTCTTTTTGGCAACTCAGATGATGACAGATGCACTGGAACCATCTGACATTAGTGTCTAATTGAATATCTAAAGTGATAAGGATGCATGTCATGGTACCAGAAGCACAAGGATAAACCATTCACGCTGCTTTAAAAAAGTTCTAGAATGCATTAGAACATATATATAAATAGACATTGGGAAACTGTAGACTAGACATCAAGCCCAGTCAATAAAGTATTTGCCTTGCAAGCAGAGGAAGGGAACTCAACGCCCAGAGTCCATGTGAAACAAACATCAAGAACAAAATGAGAATGGTAGCACACTTGTCATTCCAGCCCTGATAAAGCAGAGATTTTGTGGTCAGGCCAGAGGACTGGGTCTCTCTGGCCAGACATCCTGACCTATTTGGTGAGAGCCAGGCTACCGAGAGATGCTATTTCAAACACCAAGGTCCATGACTCCTGTACAATGACACTAGAGATTGTTCTCTGATCTGTACACACATGTGCACATGAATCCACAAACACACATGTACTTGCACATTTGAAGACTTACACAGACACAGACACAGACACACACACACACACACACACACACACACACACATAAAAACTTGCAGAAAAGGGAGATGATGGCCCAGTTATGATTTGGGCGTGGGGCTAATTAACACAAACTCAAACATTAAACTACAACCAGTTAAAGTTTATGCTTTATTCTAGCTCCAGGCACTTCACAACCCAGCAGTAAATCCTGGTGCTACTAAGTCATCAGAGTCTTTGAAAGTTTCTTTGATTTTTTTTTTATTCAGCTTATGCAGTTGTTAGATTTAAGACGGGAAAAAAGAAGTTAGACAGCATGTAGTTCAATTGTAGACCCCTTGCCTCGCATATGCAGGGCTGTGAGTTAAATTCCCACCACTGATAAAAAAAATTCTAGTCTATAATTTAAACAAAAAAGGGAAACTTTTAAAGAATAAGACTGTGCTTTAAAAAAACCATTTGGTATAGAGAGAAGTTACTTACATACAGAAAACAGTTCAGTACTGAACAGCAGTGTGGAACTCTACCACACGATACAGCTCAGCTTCCTTTTATAACACATTAGGGCAGTCTTGTCACAGGACAAGTAAAATGTCTATGCTGTTCATAGGGATTCAGGTCTTATTCAAAGCTCTTGTTTATATTTTAGCAGGAATTTCGGTGCTGTGATCCCAATGATTAAATGATATGTATATGCCCACTGGTGCAATAATGGCATCATAGTTATGGGGTAACCACTGGATTTCCAGTTTGACCTGTGACCCCCTCCAAAATAAAAAATTCATGCCTGTGACTTTAGATACTGTCAACAGCTCATGGATGGAGAGACTGTGGGCTTTGGGAAGAGAGGGGTATCTGTGTTGTAGGAGGAGCTGCTAGGTCATTTTCCTACCTCCTGGCAGCTCAGACCTGAAATAGCCACACAGATACTGTATTAATTAAATCACTGCTTGACCCATTAACTCCAGCCTCTTATTGGCTAGCTCTTACATATTCATTTAACCCATTTCTAGTAATCTGTGTATCGCCATGTGGCTGTGGCTTACCGGGTAAAATTCCGTCTGGCTCTGACTTCTCCTTCTTCTAGCATTCAGTTTAATTTTCCCTGCCTACTTAAGTTCTGCCCTATCAATAGGCCAAGGAAGTTTCTTTATTCACCAATGGTATTCACAACATACAGAGTGGAATCCCATATCACATCTGCTCTTCTTTTACTAAATTGTTATGTTGTCAAAGTGCCTTCTGAATATCCCCCAGAATGTTGGGCTGATCTCAATCTTGGTCAGAGAACCTTCTTTGTTTAGCAGGTTAATGCAGATATTTATAACTAGACAAAGTGAGGAGAATAACTAACTCCGAATGCTTTCTCCCAAATGGGACATTTTTATTAGCTTCCCTCATGCCCAAGACTCAAGAAATATCATGGAAGAAGAGAGAGAAATAATAGAAGAGTTGGAGGATGAGGAGAAGTACTTGAAATGGTCTTTTGGATATGACATGGCTATTGTGTTCATTCATTCATAGCAGTTGTAGTTTGTAGATGGCTGCATGAGATATGAATGGTATAAAGCCAGTCAGAATTCCAGCATCAATGGGGAAGGGGCTTATGGGGCTTTGGGGATATTGGTAGTTGATGGCAGCTGGCGGAGAGGTAGTAACTTTTTCCTTGGAGGTGTGGCCATGATAGGGTGTTCATGGATGGCCCTACATACATGAGAATTTAGGGATCACTAACTGGATGAAGTGGGATATTTAAAAAGTAGAAGAGATAAAAATTGGAAGGGATATGTTAGGAAATCCAGAGGGACTTGAAGGGGGAAACAAAGGGGTGGTTATGGTCAAAGTTTGCTCTATACATATATTAAATTCTCAAAGAATAAATTTTAAATGTTTTGATTTTTAAAAAAATCTGTGTTTTTGCTTTATAATTACTGTGACTAGATAAGTACTCAACACAGACATCTTAAAGGAGGAGAGATTCATTTTGCCTCATTGCTTTAGAAGGTTTAGTCCATGGTATACTGAACTGGTGAACTCAGGCAGACCATCATGGCATTCAGAGACTGGGGCATCCTACAGCTTTTATGGACACACTTCCTGAGACTCACTTCCTTCAGTGAGGTCCTGTCTTCTACATTTCCAATATTCTGATCAAAATTTGAATCAATTAGTGGCTTAAGCCGTTAGCTCAGTGCTCTCATGGTCTTATTATCCCTGGAAGGGCTTGCAGACACACCCAGCCATGTGTTGTGCTCTATAGGTGCTTCTCACAACAAGCTGACAAGCATTTTAATCATCACAGGAGTCTGAATTAACTTAGCACAGCTATAGCTTATTCCCTTCTACAAAAAAATCCCTTTCCAAATAGGGAAATGATAATATCCACCGAGTTTCTGGGATTAGGTTGTGTAGACAGAGGCTGTTTGTTTGTTTCCTAGCTGCCCAGACCCGAAATAATAACACAGAAATTATATTGATTACAACACTGCTTTGTCAATAGCTTAGGCTTCTTACGAACTAACTCTTACATCTTAAATTAACCCATTCCTATTATTATGCATTTTACCATGAGGCTCATAATTTACCAGTAAGGTTCTGGAGCATCTGTCTCCTTTGGCAGCTATGTGGTATCATAGAGATACTTTGATACCGCCTACTCTCTAATTCTTTTCCAGTCTGGCTATATTCTGCCCTGCTATAGGTCAAAGAAGCTTCTGTACTAACCAATGATAATAAAACATATTCATAGCATACAGAGGGGAGTCCCACATCTGGTATGGAGATATATGGGTACCAGGCACTGTTTATTTATTTAACATTACTAGACCACTACGTCTTAGATGAACCAGTTGTTGACATTCTTATCATTGCTTAGTTACCACCTTATCTGGCTTATCAATCTCGTTTTCCTTTGATGCCCAGTTAAAAAGAGCTGTACCAGTCTCTCTTAAAGGCTAAGTCCCCTTAATATTTAACTTTAGTGGACTCCCAAAACATGTCTTCATAGGGGCTGAGGTCCCTCAGTTGAGAGTACTTGCTGCTCTTTCAGAGGACCTGAGTTCAGTTCCCAACACCCATGTAGACTCACAACTGCCTACAACTCCAACTCATTGAAATCTGGCACCCTCTTCTGGTCTCCAAGGGTGCCCACACCCTCATGCATGTACCCACAGGCATGTGCGAATAAATAAAACATTCAGACAACAACAGTAACAAGAATCTGTCTTTCTGGTCTAACAGTGAGTTTTTTTGCTTGGTGGAAGGTGAGGAAATGCCCTCTCTGGTCCTGAAAATTTCTGATCCAGAATATGTTGAGAGCCAAGAGAAGGTAAAGACCTTAACTTTCTTCTTCATTGCCTCCTCCTAGTTAAAGTCTCTGCTTCTACTGAAGCACCTATTGTAAGAAGTCTGTGTTTATTATAGCATTCAATGCAGGAGGGCACCATCCTGATGGCACAGGCTGTCTGAGGTGTGTGAGGACCCATGTGGTGTCTCTGTTCTCTCCGGCTTTAGCAGGAGGGGGGGTCCCATCATGCTCCTGCTGTGTTTGCAGTCCTCATTTGGCACTTAACAGCGTCCTCTCAAAAATTTTCAGGTGCCTCAATTCATCTCATAATGTCTTTGTCAGCCAATAAAGTCCAAACGTTCCTCAGTCCCTTAATCATTCTTTGTTTTTTTAAAAAATGATAAAGCCTCCAGATTCCTCCTTCTGGTCAAATGTTTATTTTCTTCCTCTTTCCTATGTCACAACTCCATGCCAGTGTTTTGTCTTTATTAATCAACATCGCTGGATGGTGGGACACAGAAGTATGTTCCACCATGCCAAGAACATTTTATAGCAACCTAACCCAGGCACTTGAGCTTACAAGTCTCACATTTAGTGGGGTCAGGATGCTATACTCTTGACTTGAACTATAGACATGATGTCCTTATTCTAGAAAGCGCAGACACCCGTTTTTATCTTGCAAAATCCACACGACCACAGCACAGCACAGAAGTTAAACAAGCAGCTTCAGAACTCACTCTGAGCAAGGTTACTTATCTTTCTCCTTCATTCCCCAAACAGGAACTTTCTACTCACCGTTTTTTCCTGTTCTGAAATCATAGGTAATCCATGCTCAGATCTATGTTCCCAAAACCTCACATCTGATCACACTGACACACAAAACAAGAAATAGGAGGGCTAGGGAAATGTTCAGTTTGTAAAGAGCTCACCAACCACGCCCTGGAACCTGGGTGTCTTAGTTAGGGTTTCTATCACTGCAATAAAACACTAAGACCAAAGCAAATATGGAGGGATGGGTTTATTTGGCTTATTGTTCTAAATCACTGTCCATCACTGAAGGAAGTATGGACAGAAACGTAAGCAAGGCAGAAACCTGGAGGCAGGAGCTGATGCAGAGGCTTTGGGGGAGCGCTGCTTACTAGCTTGCTCATCATGACTTGCTTGACCTGTTTTCCTATGGAACCCAGGACCACCAGCCCAGATATCGCATCAACCACACTGGGCTCCCATCACTCCAACATGCGTCAAGTTGATGTCTAATTAGCCAGACACTGAGTTTGAGCCCAAGAACCCATGTAAAAATGCCAGGCCTGGTGGTGTGGGCATATAATCCCAGCAGGGAGGATATGGACACAGGTGGATTCTGGGAACTTGCTGGCCACAGTCTAGACTAATAGGTGAACCTCAAGTCAATGAGACACTCTTGACTCAAAGGAGGTGGAAGTTTCTCTTGAGGATAATACCCTGGGTAGACATACAGATGTGTGCACACGCTGCACGTGTATTTTTAAAAGACAGGCAGGGTGCAAGGAGACAGCTCAGGGCAGGCAATGTTGGCCATGGGTGTCACAGACAAAAGAAGACTCCCCAACATGTGATTCCCCAATCCCCTGTGGGGCTGAAGTCTGTAAAATGGTGCTGTCCTTTTACAAAGCGTATTAATTACATTCTTAAGCCCCACACAAATTGCACAGGCATTTTTTTCCCCAACTGAGCTAGTGAAGCCAGTTTAGCTGAGTGCATTGTCTTTCAAGAGAAAATGAGCTCAGCACACTGTCTGTAGATAACAGAAATCCCGCGGCTGGTTTTCCCAGGTTATGATTGCAATTCATCTTGGAACGTCTGTGTGTAATTTGTCTTCTCTGTAAGCGTGATCCATTTCCCTCTCCCTGAGCTGGCCTGTGCAGGGGACAGCCACACTTTCCAATGGTGTTTTATCCATCACTGGGGAGCTGCAAATTTGTTCCCAAAGTTTCAATACTGAGAGATGTTATTATCACTTGGAAACTCTCGCTGAAAACGGGGCGGTCTTTGAAAGTAGCTGGCTGCTTTCTGGCTGCTCTGACCTTCTGACATACTGAGCCTCCTTTGCTGGGGAACTGCAGGCTGTTGGGAAGAAAGCAGCCCTCCCTCACCTCCAAGCTCTCTGTAGAGGGCCTGTGTAAGAACCAGGTTTCCTCTGTGTGCATTCCTCCTTGTGGGCAGAGCAGCTGGTCCGAACTATTCAACGGGGCCGGTGGCAATTTTGCTTCCCTCATATTTTTGAGCACTCAGGATGCCTCCATGCAGCTTGGAAGAAAGCTGTTTCCTCCATGCAGAGGAACTGCAATTAGCTGCCTCTCTGGGAAACACTTCTTCCTCTACTCTGGGGCTGCCCCCTTCCTACCAGCCCACAGAAGGCTTGGGGAGGCCACACCCATGCACCTGTTTCTTCAGTGGCCTCTTGTACAAGAACAAGTCACAGAATAAAGAAGGGTGAGGTCACCATTCGCTTTTTTTTTTTAAATTTTGTCATCATTTTCTCTGTTTCCTGGTATCTGTTACACATTCTCAGGACTGCGGTGGTAAAGGGAGATCATGCAATGAAGAAAATCCCTTTGAAAGAGAAGACAGCAGTGCCCAGCTTCACATGCTTTTTCCCAGAAAGTGCACCGTGCACCAGGGAGCTCTTTCAAATAGCCTGAGGTTTCTAATGAAGAGAAAGATTCAAAATGTTGGAAGAAGATTCCCGCATAAGGGTCAGCCGGTGACAGTGTTTGGGTGAGGGACTTTCAGGGATGGATGGATGGCTTCTCTACCCAGACAGTCTCAGGCAGTCCCGTCGAAGGCAGGAACAAGCCAGCTATGGGAGGCTCGGGTGACTGGGTGGAGCTGGCTCTGCTGGTGAGCAGCCTCAGGTAGGAACAGGCGAGGCCACAGTCATTTCTCTTTCTCTCTTGAATATCTGTAGTGGGCTTGTTCTCCGTTACAGGGCTGAGTGTTATGAGTCCCCATGAGCAGCATCTTTGCCTGAATCCTGAGCCATATCCTAACCCAGAAGGTCAAGTTCCTTACTTTAGAAGCTCTCACACTGACTAGGGTCCTCTGTGAGCCTGAGTCTTCTCCTGTCCAGGGCATCTAAGGACCGACCCAAGGGAAGCAGCTGCTTTAAGATTACTGGCTACCCTTCTCGTTGCTGTGAGCATGTGTCCAACAAGGGGAAACATCATGGAGGAGGAGCTGATTTCGACATTTGGTTTTCATAGCCAGTCTGTCACGGTGTTCTCTTTATTCTCAGGGTCCAGCCTGTGGGATGGTGCTGCCTGCATTCAGGCTGAGTCTTCCTACTTCATTTAAACCTCTTTAGCAACGACTTCATAGATGCAAGCAGAGGCATGTCTCCTAGGTGATTCCAAATCCAGTCAACTTGACAATGGAGAGAATCACTATAACAATGCATCTGCCTTTATTAACATAGCCAGAGATGTGAATATAGGGTCAAAGGGACAGGCTATATCTTGTCCTGCTTCCTTGGCCCGTGTATATGGCATGATCAAGTTTATCCTTCTCCTGTCCAGGTATCTGGATGTCCCAGCATGTCTGGCCTCTTGAACATCCCTGATTCCTGTCAAACAGTTTCTCAAGCTGGTTCCCCAAACCCAATGTGGTTAGCCCTGCACACTGGAGTAGCTCCTCTGTGTGCTAAAACAAATTCTACCTTCATTCCACTCGCCCTCTTGACAATCTCTGTGAGACAGATAGCATGGGCTTTGCCATTCCAGATGAGAAACAGTTGGAGATAAGCGGAGGTTGAGAAGCCTTCCCAGAAGCACGTAGCTCACCAGGGATAGGGTGGGATGGGGCCCAGCTCTTCTGGCTTCTGTCCCAGAGCTCTTATCTCTAGTACTTGTCAGGCTGCCAGGCTTCTCTCATTGCCCATCAAATCCATTTCAATCTCAAGAGATTGTTCCCACAGGAGGACAGAGTGGCCCGCGGAGCTCCTGGCTCCATTCTGATTTCACCGACCAGAGCACGTTCCCTAGGGTGTGGAGAAGGTGCTATGTGACAAGGCAATTTATGCATTGGACTCAGCGAGAAGCGGGGCCTCCTAGCTCTGTGCTCGATGCTCATAGTTCCTAAGGAAATGTCTTGTGCCTGGGGTCCAGGGGCTGGAGAAAGCATGCCTGGATGTACAGATTTCCAATGGTGGCTCAAAGGAAATAAGAAATGTAAGATCTTAAAAATAGGATTTAGGGAGTCATCCCCCCACCCCGTGTGTGTGTGTGTGTGTATGCATGTGTGTGACCCACCATTCAACTTTAGGGTGCATATTCTTCCACTACAGCTGTTTATTTATTCACCTTCCCCTCTCTCTTTGAAAAAGAGTCTCTCGGTGGCCTAAAGCTCCCGCACAGGCTAGGCCATCAACTCCGGAGGCCCTGCTTGTCTCGGCCTCCCTAGAGCGGCTACTACAAGCATCATCACACTTGCCTAGGAAGCACACTTCTGAAGCCACAAAGGCTGACATCCCGAGAGGAGAACCCTGCTCCATTAAGAGGACAAAGATTCAAATGCTGCAGAGACGAAGACTTTTCTTCTTAACTCTATTTCCATTCTAAGTCTCAAAATGAGTGCGATTTCTGTAGTTTCAGTTGGCTTTAATTTGACTTAATGCAGTGGAGGTCAGTTGCTAGAAAAATCTGTCTTCAAGCACTGTTTGGCGAGTGCTTTGTCTTTGGGAAACCGTGTGACTGTGCTGCTATGAAATTTTACTTCCAAAAATTAGGGGTAAATCGGAGCTGATAGGAAGAGAGTTTCCCTGCTGCCGTTTAAATAATTGTGTTGATTGTGTATTAAACATTTTCAGATACTCACGAGCAAGGAGCAATGTCAAGGGCCTTTCTTCCTCACCTGACACTGTTACTCTAAGCACGAAGGTCTCGGCAGAAGGTCCAACGTGTAGCGAGAAGGCTGTGCACAGAATTCAGATCAAGATCATCTTTGTCTGCTCCTAAAGACAGTGGGTTGCTTGAGGAAGAGGGCACATGATCAGAGTCAGTGGACAAAATTTCCACCCAGCAGAACTTCCAGCACCTCTTACCCCCATCTTTTGTGGAGCAGATGCATGACAGCTCCTGGGGAAGGTGGATGTTGGGGTCAGGAGGGCACCCGGTGCCCACAGCATGGGTATAGTGAGATATTGCATTAACTGTACACAGAACCTCACTAACATGTACAATTAATACATGCTAGTAAAACCAATGTCGTTGCTCCAAGAAAGTAGATGATTTATTTGAAAAGTTCAATAAAAACTAAAGAGGGTTTTTGTTTGTTTGTTTGTTTAAAAACAACCTCCCAAAACTAGTCCATTCTTAATTTTCCCCCCCATTTTTTTGAGAGAATCTTGCTATGTAATTCATATTGGGCTGTAATGTGCAGTTTTCCTATCTCTGCCTCGAAAATGCCAAAGTGACAGCCTGCCACTACAATTAATACATTCTATTATATTCTGTTTAACTTTTCCACAAATAGAAATGAAAATGTCATGGTGCTCTATACATACTAATTCCCATCCAGCTCAAACTCCACCCATGTTATATAAATGCTAACGTATAAATGGAATGTGGGGATAACCCTCATCGTCCTGGGAACACACATATATTACAGCATAGGTCACAGACTGCCCCGGAAGAGACCAGCTACGAAGTCAGTCTGAGGACCCGGCCAGCACTCCCTACTTAGCAGAGTAGGAGATCTGATGCTACACTGCCCTCCAGAAGGGAGGCATGTCGTCAATACAGTGTGAGGTTCAGCGTTCAGAATGAGAATGGTTTCAGAACCCAAGCCCTCAGGCAGTGGCCCCTAGGAGTCTGTGGTCACGGCTTCAGCCTCAAGGACGGCATCACAGCTCCACACTGTCACTCACAGCAGTTGGAGAGATTCTTGTCATCTTTTAGGGATCTGGACTCAGGCAAAATGGGATCCACGGCAGAAGAGAAGAATTTCAGTGTGATTCAGGGTGAAGCAGAGCTGGAGTTCAAGAAGGATGTTTTAATGTAGACGTTAAGTACAATGGCTGAGGGGGAAAAATAAGCCAGAATGGGCTTGAGAGCAAGGCCGTGGGCTTCCCTGAAAGAGAACGTCATTATTCTGCAACAGGGAAGTGTTTTGTGGTATACATTCTTAACACTTTGTTGCTTCATGGTAGTCAAGTGCACCATTTTGGTGGGTCTTGAAGTTGTTATCTTCAAATGGTTGCTAAGAAACCTAAGTGAGATGGCACGGTGGCTTCTAAGAAGCATCTGACAGGATTTCCAGCGACAGGGACAGCTAGACCACAGGGCTGCAGGAAGGTAGGACACCTTTGCTGTATACAAACTTAAGCTGAGATTCCCAGAGGAACAGGGCCCTACTCACGATCATATACATTAGGTCTTAGCCCGGGGGTCAATGTTCTCTTAACATGAAATATCTCTCTATAGGAGGAATATTAACCTGAGGTCAGCAACCTTTTCTGCAGATGAGAATTGTGCAGGAATTCTTGCTCTTCCCTAATAAAAGGAGTCAGTTAAACTCCAGAGTTAGGGAATCCTTTCCTTCCAGATGTCCTCAGTGGGAGCCTAGTCAGTTTGGATGCTCACCTTCCTAGACCTGGATGGAGGGGGG
>LOEQ01001955.1:25684-41461 GCA_001685075.1 Bramus lutescens | reverse complement strand
TGCGGGAGCTGGGCTGGACGAAAAGCAGGGCCCGCTCCCCTTATCACTACATATATGTTACTTTTATTGGTCAAATAAAGAGACTGCCTTGGCCTTTGGTAGGACAACAGCTTAGATAGACAAAACAGAATTCTGGGAGAAAGAAGCAGAGTCAAACAGACACCATGCTTCTCCTACCCAAGACGGACGGTGATTAGAATCTTCCCAATAAGCCACCACTTCGTGGTGGTACACAGATTATTAAAAATGGGTTAATAAAGCTATAAAAGTTAGCCAAAAATAGGCTAGAGCTAATGGGCCAGGCAATGATTAAATGAATACAATTTTTCATATAATTATTTTGGATAAAGCTAACCAGTGGGTGAGAGCCGGGCAGCAGGAAGCGGCCCACTGCTCCTTCAACAGTTAGCCAGAAATATGCTTAAGCTATTGGTCAGTCAGTATTGCAAATAATGTGATTTCTGTGTTATTACTTCAGGCCTGAGCAGCCGGGAACAAACAAGTTGCCTACAAATTTGTGTGTCTTTGTATAGTCACTTTCCTAGTTGCTGTGACCCAATACTCAACAGGAACCACGTAAGGAAGGGAAGGTTTACTTTGGCTCACAGTTTGAGCATGCAGTCTGCCATGGAAGAGAAGGCATGGTAGCAGCAGGATCGGGAGACAGTTGCTCACATTGTCCCCACAGTCAGGAAGTGCAGAGATGGATGCTGGTGGTCAGTTGGTTGATTCCTTTTTCTTAGTCCAGAACCCCAGGCTTTGGATAGTGCTGTCTGCTTTAAGGATTGATCTTCCCTCATCTATTAACCTCATCTAGAGACTCCCTCACAGACATGCCCAGAGCTTGTCTCCTGGGTGATTTTAGATCCTGTCAAGCTGAAATCTTCACAAGTAATGCACATACTTTGAGTTCATTCTTTTCATGTTTTCAAAATTGTGCTGTTTTAGGCTCTGTGCTAGCCTAATCTAAGTTTTGAGATTCTCCCTAAATTTATTGATTGATGTGGGAAGAACTGTCACCTTAACAAACATTGAATCTTTCTATTTGTGTTTATGATACGGACCTATCCGTAAGATTTTGTAGCATTTAGTTGTTTCTTATATTTTTCTAGTTTGTCTCTGAGTATTTCAGGTCTTAGATGCTATATGATAGCTTAAATTTCAACTTCCATTTTTTTAAAGCCTATTACCATCATTTGATTCTTCAACACTGATCTTGCATTCTGTGGACATTAAGAAGGCTTTTAGCACGTTTACTTAGTACCAACATGTGTTCTGTTAACCCAGTTCGCCTGTTCCTCTTCATCTTTTCAAGATTTTTATCCCTTGTTTCACTCATGACTGCCTAGGAGTTTCACTGTAGTGTTGAATGAAACTGGGGAGAGAGGCCATTCTCATTTCCTTATGGCTCTTCATCTCGTTCCAGAGCTGAGGCAGAAAGCGTTCACGCGCCCACTCCTGATGTTTGTGAGATGGTTTCCATATCCTGCTTGCTGAGGTATTCTCTTTTTAACCATGAATCATCATTCTGCAAGGAAGCATCTCTTCACGCCGACTCAGCCATTGTAGCAGGTTCTCAACCTGTGGATCGCAACCCCCTTGGGAAGCCTCTATCTCCAAAAATATTTACATCGCGATTCATAACACAGTAGCAAAATTTCAGTTATGGAGCAGCAACAAAAATAAGTTTAAGGTGGGGGTGATATTCTAGTTTTGCTTTCACTGGTATCATCTCTAATCTTTATATTTTTATTTCTCCTATTTGATGTGGATTTAATTTATTCTTTGAAAATCAATCATTGACTTTGATGTGTTCTCCCTTTAAGCTCTGAACCTTCCTCTAGCCATGGACTTAGCAGCATCCTACTGTGTTCTTTTTACATTTTCACTTTTACTTTGTTGACTTTATATCTGTGGAGGGAGGGCTCCTAAGGCAGCCAGAAGAAGGCATCAGTTTCCCAAGAACTAGGGTTCCTGGCAGCTGTGGGTCTCTCAGTATGTGCACTCAGAGCCAAACTCTGGTCTTCAGCAGGAATAGCTCTCAACCACCAGACCTGATCTCCAGCCTCACTAGCATCCTTATGTGTGATTTTAATCTCAACTTGATTTCTAAAATGTTTATTTTCCTCTGTTATTCATTCTTTAACTCCTAGGTCATTTGGAAGGTAATTGGCTAATTTACAAATATTTTGAGGATATTTTACATATCTTTCTAAAATAGATTACTCATTTAATTCCAGTGTAGGTACGACAACTCTGTTATTTCTCAATTTTTTTTTTATTTATTGTGATACTTTATGGGCCTCTGTTTGGTCACTCTTGGTAAATACTCTATGAGACCTAGAAAACAAATTCTGTAGTCAGTGTGTGTGTGGGGGGAGGGGGATCTGTAAATCATCGGTGTATGGAACCCACCCTACCATAGGGGTATCTGAAACCTCTTTCTTGTTGTTCCTCCTCATGATAGCAAAGAGTTGGAATAAATTTGTATATAAAACGGAATGTTATTCATATATAAGGAAAATTGTGATCCAAAATTGTGAGAAAATGGATGAACTTAGAGAGTATAATAATAAGCAAGTTCATATAATTCCAGAAACTTAAAAAACATGTTTTTCTTCTTACACAGAACTTAGCTGATAATATATGTATATATAAAAACAAAAAATATATTTGGATGAAGTATAACAAGCAGAAAAAGAACAAGAAAGGGTAAACAGGGTTTAAAGGACTTCATGAATGTGAATTATGAAAAAGGACATAAAAGCTAATTGTTTTTCTTGCTCTAACTCTCATAACTTTTTTTGGTTGTGGTGCTGAATAAGTACATAAAAATGTACTCGATAGTGCAAGTGTAAAACTTAGTGTGAAGTTCCTCAGTTTTGAAAGAGCTCTCCTAACTGTACAGATGTCTGCTGCAAGGTAGAGACTTTGGTTCTGTTCATTTTAGTGTGTGATTTTCATTTGAAAGTTTTTTATAATAAAATTTATATAAAAAGTACTCATCAGGTGAGATGTCACTAAGGTGTCCCGTATCCTAAGTGAGTTTTACCTACTTGTTTGGTTATGAAGCAGGGATCAAAAACTCCCTACTCTGCTTATCAAGTTTCCCTTTTTATTTTTCTGTTCCGTTGGATTTTGTTGTATCTCTCTCATTTTGAATGCTCTCCTCGTGTGCATTCAGAGTTCTGATGGCCATCCTTTCATGAAATGTGGTCATTTATATTGCTTTGATATTTATGCACATGTTCATCTACTGTTGATACATTGACTTTAACCTTCTTTTGATTACTGTTTGTGCACTGCAGCTTTGGGCTTTGCTTTTTTATTTAAAAATCCAGACCAACAATCTCTCCTGCTTAATGTTTATTTTAACTACTTTATATCATTTATATTTAATGTAAGCTTAACTCAAACCAGATTGAGATCTACCATATTGCTGCCTCTTTTCTATTTATTGAATTTGTGTTTTCTTCTTTTTTTTCTTGCCTTTCTCCAAGGAAAACATTTTTGACCTTCCATTTCATTTCCATCAACTTCCTTTTTTCTCTCCTAAGAGAAACAGCAGGGAGACGTCAATAGCGTCAACCGTAATTGTAACAAACATGAAACACAGTGCAATGGTTCATCAGTGTGAACACGAGGGAAAATTTACAATGAAACTGCACTATGAAATACTTCTCAACGATAAAAAGGAAGGAGCCCATGCAGCACCGCAATTCAGTCACTGCAACCGGCTGAGTGACAGACACAAGATACACAAGAGCAGTGCTCAGTTACTTTCCTTTATTCGAGGATCTGGAGAAAGAAAATGAATTCTTGGTGACAGAAATCAGAAAAGCTGCCAGCTCTAGGAAGGGGACCTCAGAAGAATGTAGGAATTTTCTGGAATATTTGAGGTATAATAATAGAGAGCAGAGTGCTGAGTTTCTCTGGAGTACATGTTTGTCAAAACTGACCAACTTGCCAAGCAGTGGAACACACACCTTTAATCCCAGCACTCGGGAAGCGGAGGCAGGCAGGCAGATCTCTGTTAGTTCAAGGCCAGTGTGGTCTACAAAGTAAGGTCCAGGATAACCAGGGCTGTTACACAGAGAAGCCCTGCCTCAAACAAAACAAAACAAAACAAAACAAAAATAAAAAAATAAAAACAAAAAAACCTGACCACCTTAGTCACCTAAGATCCTCTCAGCAAAATGTTAATTATGAGGGAATTCTTGCCTCTCAACTGATAGAAAACATCAATTAGACTCCAGAGTTAATGTCCTTTCATACGCCCTATAATTTCCCAGCCTTTCTGTCCTGCCTCAACTGTGGCTTAACTTTTTCCATGTTTGGGTTTCTGGCCAAAGCCTGGGACCCACAGAGCATGCTCAGTAACAAAAGCAGGAGGCAGTTTCCTTTCCCAGTCTTGACTTTCTGAACTATGGTTTTCATTGTGGTAGAATGGGGCTTGGGCCAGCTCCTGCTCTCTCGGGGGTTAGTTGTAATGTTCCTCCCAGCGCTAATGTCATCTCTAGTCTGGAAGCATGCTTTTCTGGACTGGTCTGGAGGCTCACAACTTACAAGCACATGTTCTGCCACCGTTTGAAGTCAGTGTTGTTCATGAACATGCGTGAACTAGAAGTGTTGCCTGGCCGAGGGTCGGAGCACGCAGCTTAGACAGCGTTCTGCAGAGAAGCACTGGGGAATCTGGGGACGTCTCTTCACACCTTGCTCAGCCTGGATTTTTCGTCCCTGCTGTGAAACACGCTTATCATTCGACTCTGTTCTATTCCCGTTAGTCAGGAAACCGCTGAGCAGCAGAATGACAATGAGTTCCACCCCTAAGGTCTCGAATCACTTGTAGGCTATAGTCTGGTGTTAGCTCTCCCCAGAGGACTAGCCTGGGCTCATCCAGGCCTGCTTACTCTCCTTTGTCACACTCTCTGGTGATCTTCCTACCTCATTCCTAATGCTACTTTAGTTTGCAATTATTTTAGACAGTTAATTCAACAAAACATGGGAAGAAAGGTGTGGTGGTTAGTGCTAACCATCAACTCGGAAGCATATAGAACAATCTGGGAGATGGGCCTCTGCACATGCCTCTAGGGGATTGTCTTGATGGGTTCGTGGGTGTGGAGGAGCAAACTACTGTGGGTGGCACCATTCCCTAGGCAGGATCTTGGACTGTATAAATGGAGAAAGGAGCTGAGCAGCAGTAGGCATTAGTCTCTTTCTGCTTCTTAACTGTGGATTCCACGTGACCAGCTCCTGCCACCTTGATCTTCCCAAAATGATGGACTGTACATTTACACAGAACCTGAATAAACCCTTTTCTGCCTAAACAGCAACAAAAATGTAACTAAGACGCATTGTGTACACAGCCAGGTGGAGCGTACCCCAGGATGGCATGGTTGATCTTCCATTCAAAAGGATAATTACTCGGTGAAGGCAATCATAAGGCACAAAAGGTAGAATTTATAGCATATGTGTAAGTCAAACATACAAAATCAACAAAAATCCCAATTCATTGTGGGTTTCATGGCACATATAGAAACGAAATGCATGTCTGTAATGGCACAGGGCTGGTGAGGAAGTGGAAGAGCAAGATTGTCCGGTCTTAGGTTATACATGAAACAATGCATTATTAGTACAAAGACCAAGGCTATATATCTTATATATTTTATGGAGTAACATGGACGAATTACAAAAATAAGATACAACACAGTATGCCTCTCTCTTCCTTAACCCCACTGGGGTTTCTCATAGTGGTGATTGCCACTCCCTGCCGTCTTAGAACCAGGGATCATGCTTTCTCCTTGCTTCATCTTGAACTCTCTGTTCACTTTAAAACATCCCAGATTAGAATTTTGAAAAAGAATTTTTCCAAAAGAAATTTAAAGAGCGAGCTAAAACCTTCAATTCAAGTATTCTCTAGAGGAGAAGGATTCTTCCCTGAGCCATCCTCAAGCTCCCTGCTTTTGTCTTCCCAACTTTGATGCCCTGAGGAGAGAGCCTGCTCATTCAGGCCCAGGACCCTTTCTGGTCCTATCTCCTCTCCCCACGTGTAACAAAGCTGGGCTCCTGACTCTCTTCCTCCTGTCTCAGCATCCTCGTGTGTCTATAATCTGGCCATGAAAACAGGATGTCGACTGTAAACAGGCCTTCAGAAACCAGTGTTCCCTGGCCATCTCCTCTCACATCCCAGCATGGATCCACAGCCTTCCTCCCCTGCCTAAGCTTTTCAATTGCTCAATTAGGAAGATATTTATTAAAGAGGCCTGCAGTGTCTAGAGTCAAGGCTCCTGCCCAAGCAGCTGTGCTTGCTTGGACCTGATTGCGCCACACATTTCCTACCCTATTCATTAGGGGCTGAATCATGTGTTTATTAGTTGAAGCACACCCCCTGATGTGCCTTCATATTATCATTACCGGAGAGAAGAGGAAGCCGGCGGCTGCAGGACAAGAATGTCATAGGATGATTCCTGGTTGCCCAGTGCACGCCCACGTATGTCACCTCCTTTGGCTTCCCCAGAGACCCCACTTGCAAGGTAGGAGCTTGCTATTATTACCAGTGCAGCAAACAGGGAGACGGGGGTTGGGGGTGGCTCGGAGCTAAGGAAGTTGCCCACAGTGTCATGAGCACCCATGATGGGCGGAAATCAGAATGCTGGCTTCCTCTTCCCTGCTATGGCCTTTCCTCACCACCCCCTCAGCTTCTCTAGAACAGCATCAGTTAGATGGCAGCAAGGGAACAAACAGACTTTGGTCAGAAGACAAGACTGAGAACATGTCCTGGTTGCGTAGAAAAGGGTGAGGGAGGATGATGAAAGCCTGGTTCATAGTGGGGACTCGTTGAAGTGCAAAATGGCACCCGTGAGTTAAAATGGCGTCTGCAAGCTGCTCGTTTGGGCACAGGAACAGGAGTTCTGTCGCCTTAGCACTGACTTAGATTTTCAGTCATGGCCTAGTGCCTTTGCTCAAGGAAAAAGAAGTAGATAGCTGTCTTTTTGTCTCCCTAATGCATTTTTCAAGCACAACTCTTTTTCTAGAGGGAAAGGGATGCTTACTAATAGGAAGAAAGAGGTAACAGGCGCAAGCCCGGACATGTCCTTCAGGAGCCTGCTCCTAGTCCCTTGTTTGTTCCACTGGAAAGAAAATGCCAAAGGTGACTTCAAGGTCAGTGTCTGGGAGTCTGCCTTGAATGAGATTCCTGCTGGTCTTTGTGGTTTTTGGATCACAGCAAAAGAAAAATTGATATTTAAAACCAACATGAAAGGAACCACATTTTGAGAAAGGTCCACTTGATACTACAGTTTCAGGAATTAATTTTAAAAGTGAGGAAGGATATTATCTAAAAAATTGAGTATAATAAGGATACTATCCTTATTAATATTAATACAGGTAATCATTATTAAATAGGCACTCTGCCATGCAACACATAGGTGGGTCAAACACACACACACTGTCTTCACTAAAGACAGATCACAAGCAAGGAGTTTCCTCTTTTACATTTTAGACAAATAACAAAAGCAATTCTGCAAGTTCAACAGGAATTCCCCCAGCCTACATCTTATGAATAGAGGCAGTAGATTTGAGGATTAATTTCGACTCCCCAGATTACGGTCCTCAGTAAGTGTCTCTTTCTGATTGCTGTCCAAGTACTTATTACTCTGATATTAAAATTCTCAGGAAATGGTCCCCTCCTATCATCATATCAGGGCAAGAGTGTCCTGGTTAGAGGCTTGCACTGCCATCTTCAAATGGGGTCACCGTATTTCATACAACGCAGGTCCAGAAACTCGGCTTCGTCTGTCCCTCCAGGGTGACAAAGCTCTGCTGAGCTGACCTCCAAGATCCCATTTTCAAGAGCTGTTTTTATAGCAGGACACTGACTGCTTGGTTTCCGAAGGATGGCTCCCCTCCTGCTCACGGTGAGGTCAATCTCTTAGAAAGATGGACGCGGCAGCTGGAGGAAAAGCAGGGACTGCAGCAGACACAAGGAGATTGGAGCAGGACAGAAGTCGGGAGGGTGGGAATTAGGACAGTTCAGTCGGGAAGAAGAAAGAGACTTTGGTTCCGGGCAGACCCTGCAGATGGGCGATCCACTTGACTCAGTAGCCACCTTGACCCCGCGATAATGAGAAAGAGGACAAACAAAGACAGCAGGGTCCAGGCTGGCGGGAGAGACAGGTGGCTGCATTTTAGGGAAGGAGCTAATTGTAAGATAGGGTGAATTTGATTTGAATGCGGGGCTTTGTGGTTTCTTTGTTTCACGTCCTGAGGCAGATGCCAATTTTGAACGTAAAATTTTAGGGCTGCTTAGGATAAAATTGTCTTTTCTGGTTGTCAGGGTCCCCTTCACCAAAAATTTCTTACAGGCAGGCGTTGCCGGGTTTTAGCTACTTTTTATGTTGTGTTCCCCTTCTGATATTCTGCCCAGCACTTACCCATTCTCCGCATCCTTGACTTTCCCTGTAATTTCATGTTTGGGGACTTTAATACCTAAGAGCATATTTATCCTCAGATCTTTCTTCTGAACATGAGCATTGTTACCCGCCCTGGGCAGGAATGCCACTCTTCCTCAGGGGAGGATCCTTCCCTGTAAAATTTGCACACTGGGTTTAGCTATAGAGCCCCCCCAAAGAGGCTTCCTTTAGCCCTAAGATGGCCTGGAAATTAAACCTATAATGGTGATATGATGCAGTTTGTATCCCAGTAGCCTTCAGCATCCTCAGGGAGAACCACTTCCCAATCTTTAAGGGAAGGGCATTGAATCCACTTCTAAACTAGAGTGCCCACATGACCCAACAATAGGCTAGGCCAGGGTTTCTATTGCAAACAGCTTGCTCCAAGAGTCCCAGGCACACAAATCATGTGGACCCTTCTCTTTTCTAAGCCCCCAGAGAGCCTTAAAATCAAAACTAACCACAGAGGAACAGAGGACTGACAAGTTAGTTATTTTTATTCATTTATGTAGTGTGTGTGTGTGTGTGCGCGCACGTGTGTGTGTGTGTGCAGGTGTTCGTGCATGAGGAGGCAGGAGGACGAGATCGTGTATCTTCCTCTGTTTTACTCTCTTGAGACAGAGTTACTTACTGAACTGAAAACTCACTGTTTCAGCTGGGCTGGCTGTCATTGAGCTCCCAGGCTCCACCCATCCCTGTCCCTAAAGGCTAGGATAACAGGCACCCCTGGCTTTTTATGTGGGTAGAGAGGATTTGAATTTGTGTTCTCACACTTGAACAGTACGTGCTCTTGCCCACAGAGTCACATCTCCCATCCCCTAATTGGAGGAGAACGTGAATAGAGTAATCCCACACTAGATCAGAATTGTGAATAATAAATTTAGGGGGGGCAGACACACAGATCACAGTCCTCTGCATGAGCGGGGAAACAGGAACCGAATCCAGCAGGAGAGAGAGAGAGAGAGAGAGAGAGCGCTACACAAGTGTGCATGTTTCTTTGGTACCCAAGGCCATGCCCAACCTGGTTTAGCATCTCAAAGGCCATTGGCTGAAGGTTTGGGTTTTGAAACAATACCCATGAACCCTGGATGTCCAGGAACTCAATATGCAGATCAGGCTGCCCTCTAACTTAGAAAGCTCCTCTTTCTGCTGTCTCCCCAGGGTTGAGATTAAAGGTATGTGGACCATGCTCAGATCTAACCAGGCATTTTTAGATCCTGCATTTTGTTTACTACTTTACAAGCTCAGAAGGGAGTGGAAGCTGTTTTAATTTGCCTTTCTGTTACTGTGATAATGAACACCCTGGGGTTGCTGGGTAGTGTTGGTGCACACCTTTAGTCAGATCTCTGTGAGTTCAAGGCCAGCCTGGTCTACAGAGTGGATTATAGGACAGTCAGGGATACACAGAGAAACCCTGACTCGAAAAAAAAAACAAAACAAAACAAAAAAACAAACAAAGAACAACCTGGGGATGAAAAAGTTTAATTCACTTTACAGTTTATAGTTCATCGTGAGAGGACATCAAGGGAGGAACTGAAGAAGAGGCCATGGAGCAATACGGTTTATAGTCTTGTTATCCATAGCTACTCAGCTTGCTCCTTTTAGACATCTCTGGACCACTTGCCAGGAGTGGCACCACCCTCAGTAGGCTGGACCCTCCTACATCAGTCATTAATCAAGAAAATATCCCACAGGCTTGCCTACAGGCCAATCTGATTGGAGGCAACTTCTCATTGGAGCTCCTTCTTCGTAGATGACTCTAGCTTGTGTCAAGTTGACAAAAAACAAACAAACAAACAAACAAAAACCAGCCAGCACAGGAGTCATCCAGGCTAGGCTCAGCCTTGAAGTTGGATGTCCACAATATCTAAGGACAGATGCTTCTGGTCTCCACTTCTCAAGCCTCTTCCATGTCCATCTATCTAATAAGTTAGATGACAATAGAGCGCCTGTCCCAGCAGTCTCTTCTTTAGCTACCAAATGACACTTTATTTTTCATCCTAAAGTTCACAAAAGGCTAAAGGTCGTGTGCTCTTGTGTGATTCATGTGGAAGCCAGAAGACAACCTCCCTCATTGTTCCTTGGGATGTATCTACTTCACTTCTTGAGATAGGGCCTCGAGATGGGGCTTGTCAACTGGACTGGCAGGGCATCAAGGACCATCTCGTGTTTCCTGGGGCTGGGATCACAGACACACATCGGCACACCCGGAAATTTGTGTATGTTCTGAGGATTGAACTCAGGAGCTCATGCTTCTGCAGCCAGCTTTTGTATCAAACAAGACCTTTCTCCAGCCTCAGGAGTCTGCTCATCTATGCAAAAATGATTACTTTGAGGTTTTGGCTCATGTTAGTAATCCTAGCTCTTTGGAGGTAGAGACAGGAGGCTCAAGAGATCTAGGTCATCCTTAGCTACTGAGTGAGTGTGGGGCTGCTTGGGGCTGCCTCAAAAACTTCATCAAGAATGAAGCAAGCTCATGCATCCCATATCTAGTCCATATAGACACAAACCACCTCTTTATTCTGAAGCGACCCCGGGTATTTATGGACCAGGCACATAGATTTGACATTGCTCTCTTACTTTAAAAATACTGAGCTCTTGGAAAGAGTACTTTCTACTTCTCGCTTCTTACTGAAAGAGAGAAGATGGCTGTCAATAAATGGGGCACTGAAGACAATCCCACACAGAGGTCCTCAAGTTTAGATTCAGAATCGCCCCTGGTATTTAAGTAGATAATTGAATATCACAAGAAAAAGAGATGCAGACTCATGTCACGAACATTGACTCAGGGCTAGGAATTTTAGCTTGAGGTTTTACGTGGTACAGGCAAACTCTACCCTCAATGCCAGGGACAGCATTTGTTACTTTTCTGTTTCTGTCATCAAACACCATATGGCCAAGGTGACTTTGAGAAGAAAGAGTTTATTTGGGCTTATGGTTCCAGAGAGAGAAGAGTCCATGATGGAAGAATAGAGGAGTAGTGCCTATTGCTGGAAACTGAGAACCCACATCTTGAACCACAAGCAGGAAGCCAAAAGCAAACTCAAAATGGCGAGGTCTTTCAACTTTTCAAGCCCACCTCCTGTGACATACCTCCTCCAACAGGGCCACACTAGTCTACACCTTCTCAAACAGCGCTACCAGCTGGGGACCAAGCTTTCAAATTCCAATCGCCAGGTTCCATGAATGATCTCCTTCACCCACAGTGGAAACCACTCTGGAGAAGAAAGCTGTGTGGGCACATGCTAAGTGTCACGTGTTATGGGTTCTAAAGGCTCCCCTATTGAAGGTGGAGTCAGTAGTTGGTGACACTGTTAAGAGGGGTGACTGGACATGGCGGGAGTGAACCTCCTGAGTCTATGAATGGGTTGTATCTTAATGGGCTGTTAGGATTTGAGGCTTATTATAGGATATATGTCATGTTTTAGTTATGTTTCCTGTTGCTACGACAGCATGCCTGACAAAAGCTACTTCAGGAAGGGCTCATTTTGACTCTTAGTTTAATCCCTGGGACAGGGGTTGCTGGAGTGTGAGACAGCTGGTCAACCTTCATCTATGGTTGGGAAGCCAAGGACAGGCATTCAGTTCTTTTTCTCCTTTTCGTGGGATTAGGAACCCTGGCCCATAGAATGATGCCACCCCAATTTAGAGTGGATCTTCCCATTGGAACTCAATCTAGAAAGTCCCTCACAGACATTCTAGGAGGTTTGTCTCCTAAGCAGTTCTAGATTCTGTTAAGTTGACCATCATCACATGAAAGTCTTTCTTGTCCCCAGCCACTACCCACTGCTCCTGGCAACCACAAGATAGATGTCTTTCTCTGTTATACACACCACTGCCACAAGATCCCCTTGAACCTTAAACTAGAAACAATGGAACCAGACGACCAATAAATGACCACTCATGATCCATGAACCAAAATCAATCCTATTCCAGATAACTTCATTATTGCAGGTGTTTTCCCCTAGCAAACGAAGGCTGAGCAACACATCTTGCAAGCTGGCACACAACTTTTCTCTTCTGTGCTACATGAACAGAGAGCAGCCTTGACCTCACACAGAGAGATCTGCCTGCCTCTGCGTGTGCCATCACACCCAAGAAGGGACTTCCCATCTCTTGGGAACTAAATTCAGAAAATCTTATAGGCATTCCTTTGGCCTCCCAAATCCCTCGCTGGTATCAGCCTCCTGAAAACCAAATGGTTCTGTGCAGCATTGTGTTTTCTTTTTCCAAGACTGTTGGAGTGTGTGGCAGAAATAGCTAATGAATGCCATGATCAATTTTATGTTGGGTTCCGGTGTATTTACTTGAAGAAATATGAAGTCCCGTTACAGGGTCTCTGTAAAAATCTCCGCTCCCAAGTCACAGAGGTGGGCACTCATGCAAGCCACAACTGCTCTCCCCTGTGTGCTGAAGTGCTGCATAAAAATGGCCACGCCCTTGGCCTAACCCTCCAGTTCCAGACCATGGAGGGTAGGGGGACATGGAAGCATTCATCTTTCTAAGAATGCTAGTCCCTGTGTCAAAAGAAGATCACCCAGATTAGATTGTTTACATCTGAATGTAAGGAATCATTCAAATATTTTTCAATCTATGGTGGTTTCTGCTCCCTTTTTTTCCATCTCTGCTTTGCCCATTATTTCCCACTGAAGAACAAAGCAGACTTAGCAGAGACAGATGGGCAAACATGTGGGAGGTGGGGGCTGCTCTCAGTGACAGCTCTGGTGAAGGACAAAAATGAACGGTCCTCATTATGTTCACGGAACACCAGATATGAAGAAATTAAGCTGTTTAAGGGCTGCGACTCTTAGGGTAGTTTAAATTGCATTAGGAGAAAATGTTAGCATTACTAGGTTACATAAGACAAGTGTCCAAGATCACACGTCCCAGACCATTATAAACACCGGTGCATACATTCAGATATGCAATTACCCCATCAGCGTGAACTCACAGGAAGAGTTTTGCAATTTGCATGGGTGTGAGGTTCCTGTTGGATGCTAGCTACCTCAAGAGTGGATGGAAATTTTCAAATTAGCTGGGGACATTTCACTCAATTTTATCTCTCAGTGCTTTGTGTCAGTTTCTCTTCAAGGTCTGTGCACTTTACTGATTGAAATGCTCAGACATCGACTCATTTATTCATTTCAAAGGAATGGATCATCACTATGACTTTTTTCTTTCTTTCTTTTTTAGAAGAAATGGTGCAAGAACTTTCTAATGTTCTTTTCTGTATCTTTTCTCCATCTACTTTCTGTCCTTAAAACCCATTGCCTCCTTTATCTCGACATCTTTTGCCCTAGGCATTTCCTATTGCTCACTTCCGTGGAGAAGGGTCTCAGTGTCCAGTCTTTTTAAAGAGCCCCTCTTTAACCCAGAAGTGTCTATGGAGTATGAGCTCTGTAAAGCCAGAACTAAAGTCTCTATGAATGTCCAGGGCTGGAATGGGTACAGGAAAGAGGAGGTGTGGGTATGTAACATAATCTTGGAATTCAAATGCTGTTCTGTAGTGCCAAGCCATCCGAACAAGCTGCAAACGGTAAATAAACCCAGCTTGGAACCTAATGAAGCCTGCATTTGTGTGTCTGTGAATACATTAAAGACTCTCAACGAAAAAGAAAAAGAAACAACCTCAGTCATCATCAATAAAATATAGCCGTACATCCCAGGCAGAGTCCTAGAAGCCAGTCGCATTGCTCCCATCCGTCAGGACCTGTGTTCTTGGGTATGTACCCCTCTGGTTGGCGCGGCAGCAGGAAGCTCCATCGTACTCAGGGAAGTCCGAGGGTCTCGTCTGCATTTCGTCGGCCCAGCAAAACTCATCTGCTCCCCTTGAAAATGACTGCAAAGCCCGACTCATGTGGTGCCTGCTCTACTACTATAAACAAATAAATTAGCCGCTGTGATATGGAAATTTACATGATTCAGTGTACTTAGAAACTGTTAACTGTGAATTTATTAATTGAAAACCACAGGACAACAATCAGCATGTTGTTTGGTGGAAATACCAGACTCCCGTTGATGCGAATTGGAGAAGCAACAGAGATGCGTGCTCACACCAACACCTGCCTGGGACGGCGAGATGGGCATGGTACTTTTAACTTCGTCTTTTGATGGCGTCCATATTGATTTTAGTGTAACTCCGTGTGGCTCCACATGGGCCTCTTCCCACTTCTGTGTGCAGGTTATGCTCATCTCAGGCAATCCTGTTTCTCTGCCTCCTGACTAGAAAACTTTAATTAAAATGCTCTGCAAATGCTCAAAGCTCTTAGACTCTGGAATCTTCAGCAACATTTTCCTCATAGAACACCAGGGACATACGCTTTCCTCCGAAACATATGTCCCAAGGGTATTGTTTGTCTAGAAGCATCTAGGTTGTTGTGAGGGACTGGGGATTCACGAACTGAGAGGAAAATGAAAATGGGTTTTCACATGCCCGAAATTTAACCATGTGCGTTTCCGATGTCTGGCCAGTCAAAACTGGCTAACCTATTAGCCACCAGAGTCACCCACTGCGTCCAAAAGTCCAGTGCAGTATGAGGAGCTGCTCTGTGTTGGGGTAGGCAGACAGACTCCTCAGCCTCTTGGTACTTATTGTCTCCGTTATAACCGTGCTATGGTCAGACGTAGGGGTGGGGCTCAGTCTATCTTGGAAACAAGGGTCCTGAGTAGCCATGTTATTCCTCTGGTCAGCTGGGTTCTTTGTGCTCAAGATGGGGTTTCCCTATGTATCTCAAATTGAGGTCAAATTCTAGAACCTCCTACTTCAGCTTCCCAAATGCTAGGTCTCCAGGATATGTTACCACACCAGAGAGAAGTATGATGATAAATATACACCAATATAATATAAATACATGTTTACAATCTATACATTAAAATATACAAACTATATATCTATCAAAGACTTAGATAACATTATAAAGGTATTTGCTTTCTTTGTCTGAGACAGGAAGCCATGTGTCCCAGGTTGGCCTCGATCTCTTTGTGTACCTGTGGATGATCTTGAGATTCTGAAATTGGCTCCTTCTGCTTCTACCTCCCAGGTTCTGGGACTCAGACATATACCAGGTATAAGTTCTGCTGGGGGTCCAGTTCACGACTTTGTGAATGCTAGGCAAGCACTCTGCCAACCCAAGCAGCAGCCCCAGCTCTCCGTCATGATACTTTTTCCTTACAAACGTTATAGAGAAATATGACCTTCGCCTTCTCCTGTATTTCCCTTTCCCAGATTGCTCACTGCCTGCCTTGATGTTTGACCTTCTACAGCCAAACCAGAAAGCTACGATGACTTAAGAGAGGCCTGGAGCCATGCGTCTACACTGTATCCACC
>LOEQ01001955.1:0-18331 GCA_001685075.1 Bramus lutescens | reverse complement strand
CACACACACTCACATATGCACACACACTCACATGCACACACACATGCACACACACAGACATATGCACACACTCACACATGCACACACACACTCACATATGCACACACACTCACATGCACACACACATGCACACACACAGACATACAATAATTAAAAAAAGACACCCTGATACACAAAAAATTTTGTGTCCAAAACTCAAAGGGCTATCTGATGTCCCACTGAGCAGAGGCTTCTGTCCCCTGTCTCAACCTTGTCCTCACTGTCCAGAGGCAGCAGTGAGTTCTACTCCCTCAGCTCTGGCGCAGCTGCACTCATATCCTGAGCCAAGGGTGGAGGGCACCAGGAGCCTTGCCTGCTTCCGGACCGACTCCACTGAGGCACAGCGCAGGGAGGCTTCACCCTAATGCTCGGAGCATACGCCACTGGGCGTCTAAGATGCTTCTTGCTAATAGGGACAGAGGTGGCAGAAAGGCAGCTGCTGTCTCAGAGGCTGCCCTGCATTGAACTGCCCTGATGTCAACAAGACTGCTCATTCTGTCCATATAATTAGCTCACCAGTGCCCAGTGGAAACCCATTCCCCCAGCTCGAGTAAACACCTGCTGTGCACAGAGGTCCAGTGAGGCATCACGGAAAGGAGGACTCCTCGTGCCCAGCCCCCGCATGGTGTGTAGCGCATGGGTCAATCTCATGTAGCCACGTCGTCAAAGCATGCCGCTGGGCTCACAGGGCAGAGCACACAAAGCCGGTGCCTTCGTGCTGCAGATGAGAACAGAATACGCAAGTCCTCACGGTGTGTTATAGCTCTTTGGTGATGAGCTCGAGTTAAACACAGTATCGCGCTCCCTGCTTCGGGGCTTTCTCTCTTTCTGCTTTACTCACTGTTAAGACAGCTTTCTCAGTGTAAGTTCAAGGCCGCCACAGGACCACCGTGCAAAGGTGGGAGGAAAGGTTCAATTCTGTGTTTAGGTTGCTCTGTTTTGTGAGCCAGAGGGACTCTTCTCTAGGGAGATGGGGAGATGGCTCAGGGAGTGCAGCTTGTGGCTTACAAGTGCCAAGACCTGAGTTTGATCTCCAGAACTATCACTTTAAAAATCAGATAAATAACACACTTGCAGTCCTGGCTCAGTTAAAGTGGAGACAGGAGGGACCCTGGGGCTTGCTGGTACTTTGAGAGCTCCAGTCCAGAGATAAATTGCTTGCCAAAACAAAGTTCTTGGTGTCTTGGCCTGAGGAATAGCATCTGAGATTGTACTCTGGCCTCCACAAAGATGTGAACCTGAACTCTCTCTCTCTCTCTCTCTCTCTCTCTCTCTCTCTCTCTCTCTCTCTGTCTGCAAGCCCTCTGTAGCAACTACAGTTTCTCAACCTGAATGCACATGAGAATTACTGGCAGTGCCTAACACTGCAAACGTGTCAAGGATTCACCCCAAATGTGTATTCAATTAATTTAGGTTATATTTGAACATAAGACTTTAGAAGATTCCAGGTGATTCCAATGTACATGCAGAGTGAGAAGTAGTATGCCATGGAAATTACCCAGATCACCTTTGGGCTTAGTAGAGGCAGCCCTGACTGTCAGCAGCAGCAAAGAGACACAGCCTAGCAAAGCCACCAGCAGCTTAGAAAGCTCCCTACATCCTTAGTGACCTCTCCACTCAGGCAAAGCTGCATCCTGAACTATGACTCAGAAAAGAATTTCAGGACAAGCCAGAGTGGTACAAAACTCACAGGTTTATTAAGTATGAAGAGAGAAAAGCAGAGCAGTCTCAAGTGTGGGGCAGACTTCTAGAGGGTCATTGCTTATTTGTCTTTATTGTGGGCATGCTGAGCTCCCGAGGCTTTTCTAGCTCACCACTCAAAGGACGAGGTCTCCAGCAGCCTCTAAAGCAGTGGTTCCCAGCCATCCTAATGCCGCGAGATTTAATATAGTTCCTCATGTGGTGGTGACCCCAACCGTAATATTACTATTGTTGCTATTTCCTAACTTTAAATTTCCTCATTTTACGAATCATAATGTAAATATCTGTGTTTTCCAACTGTGTTAGCTGACCCCTGCTAAAGTAAAGGGTTGCTCCCTGGGGCTTTCTGGTACTGATCCCAAAGGGATCCCAACTCACAGTCTTGAGAACCACTGGTCTAAAGATTCATCAGAGCTTAAAATTTAAGTAGAATTTAAAAACTAAATAGTAGAATTGAAAATATGTGAATGGATTTATTCTTTTTTCTCTTAAAGAATCGTGTTTATAGGCGGACCCCCATCTGTCTCTACGAAGTGCATACTGTAGTTTAGAAGCGCACCGAAACAATAAAACTCATGACTATTGAGATTCCAGCCCAGAAAGCTTGGCTCACACCAGTCAGCCTCGTCTGAGGTGTCTCTGGAAAACCCCCATTATCTCCTGGTAATTGTTTCTCTGTCAGCCATGTCGAAGTTTCTTGACTCTTAGTCAGCAGGAAGGGAACCTGGGTCCCAGAATGAAGGGCTTCATCCACCTCTCCTGCCTCCTTATCATCCCCATTTCTGTGCTAAAGTTCAACAAAGGTGTCCTGTGAGGAGCGGGTTTCCTTGGCAGAGTGAAATCCAGGTCTCTGTCTCCTCTTTTGACAAAGCCTTCTGTTGAGTGCTAGTGCAGCTGGCATGTCTCTGCTCCTCTCGGGATGGTGGCCCCAGCTGAAGTCAGTGGTTCTAGATGCCACTTCCTGCCTCGTCAGCCCTGGCCTTGGACACTTCTGCCCTGTCAACCACTGTCAACTGGGGCGAGAGCCAGGTCCCTCTTGCCTCCCTTATTTTTGTAGTTTCTGTAAACAAACCTTCTGAAAGGCTGGTGAAGTTGCTCGGCTGTAACAGGCTCTTTCTGTATAAGCCCAGATGCCTGGGTTTTTCTCTCATACATGAGTGCAGATAGAAAAATAGAACGGATTCCTCCATTTGTCCTCTGACCCTCAGGTGCCTGCTACCTCTCCCTTCCCCACCCCCCCACACACACTGAAAAAATAATTTAAAAAATTTAAAAGTTAGTCTTAAAATTTCCTGATATCAGACATCTGCCTGCTCCTTGCTTTCCTAACAGATGCAGTTCATTCTGCTTTTGGTGTTTCGTTTTTTTCCGTGTAGATTTTAAGTGGTGGGTAGATGAGTTCAGTATAGGAAGATGTCAGTGGCCCAGAAGGCAAAAGCCTGATGACATCACCACTACCCAGAATCCCACAGAGCCTGGGCTCTCTCAGCATGCACGGTGAAAGCATAGTGGGGTATGCAGAAAGGTTCATTGTCGTATCATAGTTCTTCTCTCTGTAAAGGACCAGTTGAGCCCACTAAACAGCGGTGAGTGAGCCATTTGCATCTACGATATCTTCAGAAAGACGTGGATTATCATTTGAGAACCCCACCTTATATTCTGAGCGTGGAAAGCAAAGATGCACCTTCAGAGGGTTAAGCCAGACCAGCGCTACGCCCAGCCAGTAGTTTCTGGAGGAGGGTGATTTAAAGAGCAAGACATCCCCAGGGATAAAAACACTTAAGACATATTATTGTATTCATACAGACTCATTTCCAACTCAGGTTTCCTGTAATATATATTAAAAATGCATGGACATCAGATAGTTAACTTGTATCTATTATACATAAACATATAGATTTGTATCCTACATCTCTATATATGTATATTGTATTAACTATTTCCCTTTTTGCTGTGGCCAAATACCTGACGAAAGACAGGAAGGATGCGTCTCTTTCAGCTCACAGTTTGCGAGCACCGTCCACCGTGATGGGGAAGGCATGGGGCAAGCACTCAGGGTAGCCAGGCACACTGGACACAGTCAGGACACATAGCTGAGCTCTGGAGCTCAGTTCCTTTCCTCTGCTTCTCCTTGTAATTCAGTCCCAGGACCCTAGCCTATGGTGTCAGGCTACCCACATCCAGGGTACTTCTTCTCTGGAAATGCCCTCATAAGCAGCACCCCAGAAGTGTGTCCCCTAGGCAATTCCAAATCTAATTAAGTTGACACTGAAAGCTGACTATGACTGATTGTGTGTGTGTGTGTGTGTGTGTGTGTGTGTGTGCGGGGGATGTGCATATAAATCTCCTCTCTTAAACTTGTTCTGATTGGTCCCTTCCCTTGTTCTGCCCTGGGCATGTGCTCTCTTTCTGCCTGGTTTGGTAGTAATATTTCTGGGCATTGTGGCAGTCTTTCAAAGTCAAAAGACAGCTGCTGGACAGTGAAGAGCAAACAGCCCATCAAGGCACACTGTCCGTTGGTCATTCACTTACAAGAAAGTAAGACAAGTTATTTCTTAAGTTTTCTCTCTGATGGCAGAACTCAAGACAATGCCAGAATATTGAAATTCAGACAAAACAAGGAAGTCTGGGTTCACTGCAGCTTTGGCTTCTTATCATTCAAGTCTCCATGGAGTGATTTTTATAGCTTTGAAGTTTTCTTTTCTGTCACTTGAGAATGTAAAAAGTCAACATTTTCTGTGTTGATATAACTCTCTACTTGGAGAAAATAAAGTTTAAAAGGACAGATTTCTCTGCAAAATAATTTGTATTTGAAAATTCAGATTCTTCCCTGGGAGTGAGATGGAAACAAGATAAAGAGGCCAGGAGTGAGTATAGTAAAAGTGTGTCACACACACACTGGGAGTGGATATCGGCAGGGTGCGTCTCACACACAGACACACAGACACACACACAGACACACACACATGCATGCATGCGCTAGGAATGGACATCATCAAAGTGTGAAACACACACACGTGCTAGGCTAGAGAGAAGGCTAAGGGCGCACACCGCTCTTTGCAGAGAACCCGAGTTTCCAGCACCCATGCAGGGTGACTCACAACTGCCTGTAGCTCCAGCTCCAAGAGAACTCAACACCTGACTTCCACCAGAACCTGCACTCGTGTGCACTTACCCCCCCCACTCACACAGACACACAATCATGTGCACTTACCCCCCACCCACACTCACACAGACACACAATCATGTGCACTTACCACCCCACCCACACTTACACAGACACACAATCACATTCGTGCACATAATTAAAAATAACTTTAAAAATAAATTACATGCCTGCGTGAAAATTTCATCATAAACCCATTATTATGTATAATCAATGTATTCTAATAAAAATTAAAATAAGAAAATCTATGATTGTAGATAAACCCACACCCTGTCAAGCGAGAACACATTTTCAGGAGTCTGAGGTTGGGAAAGTCATCTTTCCTTCCTGCCTGACAGGGGTGAAGGCACCCACTCTTGTTGGTTAAGCTACAGAAAAAGATGACATGAGAAAAATCAAAACGAGCGAGGGAAACTCTTTGGAAGGATCCTGGAGGCTGCTTAGCAGAGGGATTGGAGACACTTCGAGAACGGTGGAGATGGAGGTGTTCGAGAAAGCCCAAGCAGTGCCTCTCTGGGAACTGCAGAGATGTCTCAGTTTCAAGGCAAGCATGTGGGTCTGAGTTCAACCCACACAACCTGTGAACATCTTGGTCTATGTCGTGTGCTTGCAGAGTTCCACAGGTAGAGACAGGGAGATCCCTGGGGCTGGAGAAATGAGCAATGCATGAGGAATAACACCAAAGATCATCGTCAGACCTACAGAGAGAGAGAGAGAGAGAGAGAGAGAGAGAGAGAGAGGAAAACTGCTATCTACAGGATATCCTCCAATCAAGATGGTTCATGTGCCCTTAGCTTTTATTTTCCCTTTTAGCCAGGGTGCCAGGATGCCAGGGTACCAGGGTGCCAGGGTGCCAGGGTATTCTAACAGGCAGACCAAGACACACACTCACAGCTTGGCCTCAGGGAAAGAAAGAAGGAAGGGTCTACCATCTTCCATTGAGTTTCTACAGTGTGGAGAAAGTTGATGAACTACAGCTCATGAAACATCATGCCACAGAGGACTTTCCATCCTACACAGGGTGCTGGGTGCTGACCAGCCCTAAAACCTAAGAACAGAACCCTCTCTACTTCCTAAGGCTGGGTTCTCTGCTCCTGTGGAGCTAAGGAGGCCTGTGGTGATTGATGGTTCTTAAACCCAGATGAGAATTCTCCATCCCATAGCATCCAGAGCTAGAACTGAAATCTGAGTAGATCTCCAACATAGGTGGGGGTCAGTGCTGAAACAGAGAGAACAGGGCCAGTCTGTCACTGGATGACCGGCTTTACCATTATCCAGATCAGCTGGCTTCTCCGTGTCCACGTTTTCTTCTTCCTGAGACCCTGCTAATGAGTGCTGATCACCCCTTAGATTGCCGTGAAGATTAAATGTGGTGCGGTTGGCGAAGTCCAGGCTCATCACTGACTGTTTGGTCATCATGAGTCTCTGTGGTAGGGCAATCATGGAGCTCAGGAAAATGTTCTTGTTCACATCACTGTCTCCCTGGATTTCTTGGTTAAAGACACAGCTCGGGGGTGAAGTACTCGCTTAACGTGCACAAGATCTGGGTTGCCCTGCAAGGAGAGAAATGCCCGAGTCAACGCTATGAGTGAGCGGCCACTGACCTCACCCACTAGCTCCTAAGCAGGCTCATCTCCCATGTTTGCTCCCCAAATTTGCTCCCTATTAGGACACCTAGACGGGGCCTTCCTGGAACTTCCAGGGTATTAGGACCCCATGTTCCACTCATTTTTTTTTTTACATTTCATCTGAATTGATTTGAAACTAACGTAGTATCAGACTGTCTACTGTAGATGTTTGTACCGGTCCCTCAGTTCTGCAAAGATTCTCCCATCTGGGCAGAGTGTCAGTATTGATCTGCAGTCTGGGAGGATCATCCGGAGATATTTTCATTGCTCTCTGCTATTGGCAAAGTGCTGACACGTGCAGTGAGGGAAATTCAGCATCCAACTGAATGAGATACAGCAGTACCAGGAGAGGGAGAAAATCAGAAGGTTGCCCAGCAACAGGGGATGGCCAATGAACTCAGGAGGGATGGGCAGAGGCCATGGAAACCAAGCTATCCCTTTATTACAATGCCCTGTGTTTTTCCAGTGGTTCTAGGGTGACTTCTAGCAGCTCTTTCTGCAGATAAGTGCTATCTTGCTTGTGTAATAGTAAAAAGAAAAGATCGATGAATGGATGTGATACATACAAGCTGAAAACATCCTGGTGAAATCCATGACTCCGTACCATTAAAAGCACATTGGGAACGATCCCCTGAGCCAGGGGGATGCAGCAGCAAGGTGGTGGTGGTGGTGGGGTCCTTAGGGTACTGAGCTGACTCAGAGACGCAGAGGACTCTGCTTCACACACCTCTTCTTTCTCACCTGGCAATGGGTTCTCTCTTGGAAATCCACTTAGAAAGCCAAACCAAACCAAACAAGCACAAGAAACCAGAAAGGGGAGTACTAGCTTACGTTGTATGGTGGCATGTACAGTAGCGTTCTGACATGTCTTTAGTCTGTCTCTCATACCACATTCTCATATCTCTCATATAATATTCCTTGACCTTCTCACCCTGGGCTCAGGCAAGGCCTGACCCAAACGCAGTGACCCAAAAGTTCTAAGGAGACTTGGCAGCATGGTTTATAGCTCTTAACCCAGGGTATACACCTTCGTATTGGGGGCTTTATCCAGCCATCTCTTCTCACCAACCTGTGCCATGAGGGAGTCCCTGCGGCCTTGGGGCAATCATAGAGGGGATCGGCCTCATTTTCCAGGAGCATCAGAGCACAGACATTATACGTTCCTGTCCTAACATCACTGCTTGACCTTCCTGTGTCCTCAAGCTGCACCCCTGTGGAAACACTGAAGGGGTTAGACACGGTTGGCCTTTTACCCTACTTAGCTTCATGTACATGAAATGGGAGCATTTGCTCAGACCTCAGGTTCTTTATTCGCTTCTTGTTGATTGGGGTTTTGCTTATCTGTTTTCGGTAGGGTCTCATGTAGCTCAGGCTATCTCCAAGCTTGCTGTGTAGTTAAGGATGACCCTGCACACCTGGTACTGCCTTTGTCTCGAGAGAAGATGCCCTTCTCGGGTGTCTATTCTTGAAGGTTGAGCACAGCCTGCCTTCTCTCCATTTTTCCCCCCAGTCTCCTTCTCAGTGAGTTTATTACAAAGTTGTCATGGGAATCTACAGTACAGACCAACAAAGCTCCATCGCTGGGAAATAGGGCTTTCTTTCTTCCCCGTAAAATGATACATCGTAGAAGAGGGCAAACAAATCAATTCAAGGTGAGCACCCCAGAGGGTAAGACCTGGATATGTTATGCCATCCGTGGACACTTGTCCGGCTCTAGGTACTGTGGTGCCGAGGATTTCCAGGATTCTAAGCAACAGGAAATTTGACTGTCCAGACGGAGCAAAGGGTGCACCTTTCCTGCACACCAGACAGAGCTTGAAAACTGTCTTTGCTTGAGCAAGGCAAACTAGAGTTTAAACAAGCCTTAGACTTGCTTAGGGCTCAGAGATTAAGCCCTTCCCCCTCGTTTCTAGAGACCCCTTGAATATTAACGCCTCCTTCTCACGGCCCTGAAGACAGAACCCCACACTGCAGAGACCTGTATTAATCACTGAGGATTGTTCCAGAATCCAGTGTTTATTAATACATTTTCCTCTTCAGTTCAGAACGTTTTTAATCTTGTAAATCAGTAACTAACCAAAGTGATTGCTGCTGATTTTAAATACTTCGTGTTGTTTTTAATGGGTTTTCCAGAGCTGGGATCTGATGAGCATACATGTAATAAAAACACATCCTCCTATCATTTTTTTCCCCTTAAACACATTTTCCTTGTACGATTTGGCAAAAAGACAGATCCTCATGGAGTGAGTTCTTTTACTGTTTATATCCCTCCTGGCAGAGCTCCAGTGAGCATTTAGCAGAGTATTAATCTGTCCGAGGTGAGCTCTACAGGCCACTGAGTTTCCCTGGTGCACCTGAAAATTCAGCTGAATGCTTACAACCCGCACTGAGCCAGAATGGATATTTTCAACATAAAGTGAACTCAAGGCTCCGTCCGCTTGGCAGTGAAGCTGAGGATTTCTTGCAGAATTCAGCAGTCCTGGATAGGCGTACAGGGAGCCACTTGCCTTCTAGACACTCAGGGATAAAGTCTCTTTTACTCTTATTGCATTTCAGCCACCACACCCATCAGCATCACCCATGTATTTACAAGATGAACAAGGAAATGAAAATGGCCTGGTGTGATCCGTTATCACTTCATGGGTGATGACTTCTAATGGAGGTGACAGGGATAATCTAGACCTGGATTTCATAAGCTTAGCAGCTTAGGAAAAAAAAAACAAAAGAAAAAAAAATGAAATCAAGGATGATAGGTTCTGAATACTTCTTAACAAGAGAAACTCAAAAAATCATTTTATCTTTATTATATTCAACGAAGGCCTGGGAAATGCCACTTGCTGTGTCTTAAATGAGAAATGTCCCCCATAGGCTCATGGGTTTGAATGTTAGGTTCCCAGCTAGAGGCCCTGTTTTAGAAGGTTGTGGGAGCTTTAGGAGATGGGTCCTGGTTCGAGGAAGTGAGTCACGGGGGGAGGGCCTTGAGGCTTCATCCTCCAGCCTCACTTCCAGTCTGCTCTCTGACTCCTGACCACAAACGTAATCCAACTCGGTGAATTCACATCTTAGTGAGTTCAAAGCCAAAATAAGCACAACCAAGACATGGAAGTGTGGAGAAAGACTTCTTGCCTGCAGAAGCAAGGAGAACGCCATGTCGAAACCAGATCAGTGTCCTAAACAAAGCCAACATGGCAATTTTATCCAGAGGGCCCGCACAGAGTTCCACAGAGATGGGCCCATTCCTCAGCAAGCTCAGTTTAGGGCCAAATGCCTGCATATGCTCAGTTTATATCAAAAAATTGTACTTAAAATAAATGAAAGGTTATTTTGAAGGTATGTTAACAAAGCAGGCTGCCTAAGAAAGGTATCTGCCTGGCTGAGTCACTAATGTGAGCATGAAATGACCAGCTACCTCAAATGCCGTGCCTTCCCGGCCACGATGGGAGGCATCTTTAAACTGCAAGCCAAAAGAAATCTTTCTGCCCCTTGCCAGTTATTTGGTCACAAATAGGAAAGTGGCTAGGACGTTATGTTTAAAGCTACCAAATGGCTTTTCTCACCGTACGTATGCTACACCCTTCAGTCTTCCATGGAGAGCCTTCTTCCAGTCTTTTTTGTCCTTGTGTGAGGGTTCAGGTCTCAGACACAGAAAGGAAGAGAGGCTGGTCTCAGAGGCAGCATTGGGTTGGAGCAATTGTTTCAAGGGGTTTATAGTCAACACTGCTGTTTTCAGAGCACTTTTGTCAAGGCCTGAATGTGCTCTGTGCAGGCAGACATAATTTTCAAAGGCATGTCCACCTGTTGACAGCCTTGACATATCAGCAAAAGTAAACCTACGGACATAAGCCTCTTAAAATTAGGTTTGCGAACATGTGAGCACATACACGTTTTTGTGTGTATGTGTGTGTGTGTGTGTAAGGCATTTGCATGAAAGCAAAGATATGCACTGAAAACCTGTTTCAGTTCACAGATTGTGTCTGAGCAAACTTCTGAGGATGGGGTTTTCTGAGAGATACATGTTGCATGTAAGAGAGGCTCGCAGGTTTGTGTTTGCCTTCTCCCCTTTGCCTTTGTCTTGTTCCTAGAAACCACGGGCATTTGTCCCCTATGGTCTGGAATAAAGTCTCAGGTTCAGCCTCCCATCTCCCTTCCTTGCTTCTTCCTGAAGCACAGAAGCATTTGCACCAATGCACCAGGTGCTATTTTAATATTCAAAGACATGCTTGGATACATTCACACAAATGCTAAATCAAAACAAGGCAAATTCCTGATCATGACTGAGTATCTAGACCCAGACCTGACTCCTCCTGATTGCTCAGGAGTTGTTCCCACAAGTCCCCGAGTTGGGAAAATCCGGTGTTAGTGTTACATGACACTTTAGCTATTGGTTGATGTTCATTACATCACCACTTCCTTTGGCTGGTTAGATAACGACATATCCAACCACCCAGTTCTTGCAGACATCACTTTGCTGGTGTGAACTTCTGGCCTGAGTCCCATTTCAGGCTAAATTGTGCAACAACCGTTTATCATTTTCATTTTTTTCTCCTTTTTTTCTGCTATCTGGAAGTCAACTCCCTAAAGAAAAACTGTAAAGCTCCTTACGTGTGGGAAGAGTCTCACTGGAGATGCTAACATAGCCGAGGGATGCAGGCCCCGGTCCTCCACAGACCTCAGTCAGCGCCAGTTCTATCGGTGAGTTCCGTGTTCGGAGGTTGCTGCTCTGTCTTCCCTGTGTTCGCCACATGGGTTTCTCCTTCAGGAACATGTGCAGGCTTCCTGACATAGACGCCACTGTTTTCCTCACACTCTCAGAGCTTAGACCTGCACAAAAGAAGCTTCATTTCCCTAAACTCCGGGGGCTGAGGGAACAAATGTCTTTCAGTCACCTTAACTCATCCGAGCTTTCGAAAGCACAAAAGTTAATGAGCCTGGTTGCCACAGAGAAGCAAAAGAAACCAACACATGTCATTCAAATATATTGATGACGGGGAGTCTTCCTTTTCTCCCCTCAGGGTTGACAGGTTTTTCTTTTCCAGTCACAATTCAACTGAATAAAATTGTGCTGACCTGTTGAAAAGTACACTACAAAAGTCATCTGATCTACAAGATCCTTGGGAGATACCTTTCTAGTGCCCAAGCTGCATCCTGGAATTTCCTAGAAGAATTGAAGCATGCTTGGAGTGGGGTGTTAGCCAAAGAGCCTGAGACTCCCCAAAGAAAGCAGACAAAGATTTTTCTATCATGATAGAAGTTGAGAGTTTATAAATTTATGAAAACTCCGTCTTTCAGTTCAGAAAGGGAAACTGGGCAAAGATGTCGGCAGATGGTACTTCCCGAGTGGGAATGGAGCGGCTCCTGGGCAGAAGAACCACAGTGCTCTGGTCTCCCAGTCAGCCGTGGGATTCAAATGCTAGGAGCTAAAGTGATTCTGCTGCCCTACGGAAGGGTCCCTAAAGCCGGAAACTAGGAGGATGAAATGAAGGTAGCTATTACGTGTTAATGGGGATGGTGGCTAATACTGTCAGCTGGACATCTAAAACCACCTAGTGCACCTACCTCTGGCCATGTCTGTGAAGCATTTCTGGAGCGCTTTGACTGGAGTAGGAAGACCCAGTATGAATGTATGCTGCTTGGGGTCCTGGACTGAGTAAAGGAGAGATGAAGTCAAGCACCAACACCACCCCCCTCTGCTTCCTGTCTGTCTATACAACCAGCTGGCATGCACACGTGCACACATATGCATACGCACACGCTCACGTACGCACACACTCTTCAGCCACCGTGATTCTCCTGCTACAGTGGACTGGATCCTCAAACTTTGAGCCTAAATCAACCTTTCCTTTCTCAGACCCCCTTTGTCAGGTATTTTGTCCCAGCGATGAGAAAAGCAGCAAAGACAACATGTAGCTCTTGCATTGCAAATGTGTCCGTGGCCCCAGTGGCAGCAAGAGAGAGGCAGAAGCCTGGGCCGAGCAGCCAGCTTGTGTGCACCTGCTGCTTGGACCTCCACAGTCTCCTGATCTCTTTCAGTGCATCCTCCTACCTTCAAAGGAGTCGATGTTCTCTTGGTTCCAAGGATTCTAACACAGACAGGGTGCCTGAAACAGGCCTGCTTAAAAGAGTCTTGTATTAGAAGAGTCTATGAGTTGTTTTACCTTTTTGTTTGTTTGGTTTTGTTTTTGTTTTCTTGAGAAAAGGTTTTTATGTGTAGCTCTGGCTGTCCTCATTTTGTAGGCCAGGCTGGCCTCAAACTCAGAGATGTTCGCCTGCCTATGCCTTCCGAGTGTGTGAGCCATCACTGCCTGACTATTTTTTTTTTATTTGATCTACTTCATTTTAAATCACAAGAGGGCCAGCATACACTCAGCATACACTAAGCTCTCTGCAGGACACAGGAGGTTCAAAGTCATGAAGACCCAGTCTCTGTCTGCCTCCGAATGTACCAAGTTCATGAAATACGGATGCTAGGTGAGGGGACTTGGGCTCCAGTCCTCCCAATGGGTCATTGAGGTTTGTGATGTCAGTCCCCTCTGCCATCTTGACTGGATTTAAAACCATCTAGAAGACAAACTTCTGGATGTAAGCGGGAGGGTGTGCCCAGGGATGTTTGGCTAACTGAACCCATACTCAGTGTTGGCAGCACCAGCCCTTAGGCTGGAGTCTGAGACTAAATGAAAGAAGGAAGTGAATTTGAGGTAACCAACTGCCTCAAGTGCCTTTCTTTCCTTGGGAGACTGTGTCTGTACAAACTGTTAGCCAAGACGAACCCTTTCTCCCTCCATTGATTCTTGATACTTTTGTCACATTAATGAAGAAAGTTGGTTGATAGAGTTTCCAAGAGACCACAAAGACATACATCCCTTCGAGAAGAGCAAGCAAGAATGTGGGGACAAGATGGGGAAGGCCTTCCAGGCAGAAGAGATAGGGACTCCCAGGAGCTGCTAGAATATACCATGCTCTAGAAGCTGAGTAGAGTACAATGTGGGCACCTCTTACATCCCAGCCAGACAAGAGGAGGGTGCGTGTGTAGCATGAAGCTTCTACCTGATCCAATGTGACCTCATGTGATGAACAAGGAACTTGGATCTCCTCACAGATGGGGGCAGGTATGGGAGTTGCTCTGCCTGTCAGGAAAGAAAACCCTAATGCCACCTCACTGTTAGAGACCGCTGAGTGGGACAGACACAGGCTTTGACAAAGATGACCTGCAGTTCCCTCTCAGAAAGAGAAAGAAGAATAAAGAGCTCAGAGATATCCCATTAGGAAAGCACTTGCCAAGTATGAGGATCTCAGTTCGATCCCCAGGTCCAAGTAAAAACCTGAATGTGGTCGTGTGCACCAGAAATCCCTGAGCTAGGGTAGCAGAGACAAGAGGAGCCTTGCTGATCAAACAGTCTAGATGTCATGGTGAGTTCTAGACCCATGAGTGATTGTATTTCAAAAAACCAAGATGGACAGAGTGTGAGGAATGACACCCAAAGTTGACTTCTGGCCTCCACGTTCACACATACATGCAACACACCTGCTCCTGCTCCTATAAGCCAGCTAAGAAAATGCATATGCTCACAGCAAACACACAACCCAGCTCCCTCCACCTACGCTCAGCATCTGGAGAAGAGGCTGGATGGTGCCAAGGATCTCTCTGCTCTCATGGGAGATGCACACAGAGAAAGAAGTGCTCACTCACAGTTCTGGAGGCTTCAGGTCCGCTTGGAGGTGTGCTGAGGTTGGATCTGGGTAAGCCTCTCACAACCCAGCCTTCTCAATGTATCCTCCCATGGTCTCTCCTCTACGTTCATGTATCACATACGATACCACCTCTTTTTACAGGGATGCCAGTTTTAAGAGGAGTTAAGCCCCACCTTCATCCTGCCCTTTAACTTTAGTATCCCTCTGGGATGGTTAATCTTAACTGTCAACTTGGCTGGATCTGGAGATCCATCTCTGGGATGTCTCTGAGAGAGTTTGCAGAGAGCTTTAGCAGAAGAGGGAATGTGCCATCCCATGGGCTGGGTCCTGGACTGAAGAAGAGAAAGCAAGCTGAGCACCAGCATTCACCTCTCTCTGCTCTCCGACTGTGGATACTACGTGACCAGCTACCACATGTTCCTGTTGCTGTGCCTTCACCATCCATGAGGGACTGTACCCTTGTAGGAGGCGGGCCGCTTGTTGGTTCCCAGCTGCTTAGCCCTGAAATAATCACACAGACACTGTATTAATTAAATTATTGCTTGACCCATTAGCTCTAGCTTTTTATTGGCTAACTCTTAACATCTTCATTTAACCCATTTCTATTTATCTGTGTATCGCCACATGGCTGTGACTTACCAGCTAAAGTTCTGGCATCTGTCTCCGGCTCGGCTACATAGCTTCTCTTGACTCCGCCTTTCTTTCTCCCAGCATTCAGTTTAGTTTTCCCCRCCTAGCTCTGTTCCCCTATAGCTCTGCTTTAGGCCCAAAGCAGTTCCTTTATTAACCAATGATATTCACAGCATACAGAGGGAATCCTACATCATACCCTCAAATTGCGGGCCAAGATAAATCCTCCCTTCCTTGAGCTGCTTAAGTTGGGGTATTCTGTGACAGGAAGGAGAAAACGAACTGATCAACTTCTTTTCAGGTTTCCCTGGCACACAGGGTGTTATAAGTCCAGCAAATCAGTCCTGGGTGGTCGCAATCTTATCCCTGACAAATGTCCGAAGACAGTTAAGGAGTCTGTTGTATCCCTTTTACACCGTTCAGGGTCTCTGCCCTCTTATAGGGTCTGCTGTGGGGATTGTAAGCATCCTAGAATTCCCAGGCTGGAATTCAGTCCTAACTGTTTCTGGAGCTGGGGGTGGATGAGCCACTTAGCTATGCATTGGCATACTTGAATATGCAGGAGGGAGTGCTACTCTCTCATGGAAACGGGATTTTGCTGTTGTCATTGTCCTCTCATTTTATGTATACAGAGCCATCTAAAAACTTGCTGGATGAATTCTGCCCCCAGGCTCAACTATGTAAGGAAAGGGAGGAGCAAAGGCAGCCTCAGAGCCCCCAGCCTCACCCCCATTCCCAAGACTAACAGCAGGGTGGAAATCAGACTGTGACCTGGGAAAGAAGATGAGCAGAAGCAGATGACTGGGAATCCAGCTGCTCCTTGGTAGAGAAGGATCTGGATGACTCCTGGCGACAGGATGGGCTGGCATGTCTCCTCCAGGTACAAGGGAACCAACCAACTCAAAACTAGAAGCCAGAAGATGAACCCAGAACCCCAGAGTTGTCTTCTCGCCTCAGCAATAGAGTACGGCCTGAATCCTCCTCTAACATTAGCCTTCTCACCTGAGTACACAGCCATAGGAGAGAGCTTGCCCACAGCCCTACTAGAGCCCACAGTGAAAGTTATCCTTGAGTTCACCAGTGCTTCAATGAGGAAAGCAGTTTCCTTGGGGCACTCACCGCCCACATGAATACCAGAGGAGTAAAGGCCACGAGCTCCAGGTAAGGCAACGGCCAGGAACAAAGTGGTCAGGATGCCAGGGACAGGCCTGAGGACCATCCTGTGTCGTGGGCACAGCTGTCTCCCTGGGAGTGGCTCTGTCAGCAAAGGAGACAGCCTGAATATAAAACAGCTTTCTCTTAGTGGAACATGGTAACCATCAGGAAATGCCAGGGAGCACAAGCCTGTAGCCGCCTCTGTTTGATAGAGTGTCCCCAGTAAGCAATGGGGAAATGGGGTCCAGAAGGAGGCTCTCTATCTCCCCCAAGAAAGAGCCGTCATTATACCGTGGGCTTCCCGTCTCTGAACGAGTTCAGATTTCTTACAAGCACATGGTTTTTCCCCAGCCCCCAAATAAGTGTGAGCCAAAGTGTGAAAAACAGACCTTGGCCATATTGTTGTCTCTTCGAATTCACAGCAACAGCCTTCAGCTTTGAGTTAGCAGCCTCGACTTTTTGCATTGGAAGATTTAGAAATGTCTTTTTTTAAAAAAAAATCTCTAGCCAAGATGATTCAAAAGATTTTCCTCTTTGAGGTCTCCATTCTCCCAGCCTGCAACTCCTGAGCGAGGCATCTTCCCATCGGTGTTGCTCCCCAGGACACACCTAATCACGGGGAGGCATTCCCCTGGGTTTGCGGAAAGGACTGTGCCTTCCGTAATGAGAGAGAACTGCCAGGAGAATTCTAGTCCTAAGAAAGCCCCAAGTACAAACCAAGCCTGTGCTTTTCCATCAGCTCCCGAGCCAGTGCGAATGCATTACGAACCACAGAGCGGCAAATTGTATTTGATTATTTATAACCATAAAATAAATGGAATAATGCAGGTCTTGTGAGTTTTTTTTCATTGATGGATAAAGCAAAGAACAGAAAATTCCCTAGTGGGGCTAAATGATTAATGTATGATGAATTCATAACACTCTTGTACTTGACAACTTTCCCTGAAGGAGCTGAAGCCAGTTTCCAGGACTGCAGTACGTGCAGTTTTCCCAAACTTTTAAGTTTTCTAGCCCTCAGCTCTTATGTAAACCACCGGAGTTCAGAAAACTCAAAGACTTTGAAGAATATATATTTTCTTTCTCTGGGCTAGTCATTTCTCGTAGCAAAGGCTACAAAATAGCTCTTGTTCACCTGCTTCTCATTTGGGCTAAAGGCAGATAATCTGCCTAGGTATTTACCTCTCCAATCATGCCGTAGGAATACTTGGAGATGAAAGGGAGCCTGGTGGGGCACTGTCTGTCGTTGACTCCCCATGATTAAAGGTAGGCTACCTATGCAACCTGCAAGAGCGACATCAAAGGCTTCGTTAGGCGAGCAGGTACGGCACCGTGGATGGTCACACGATGCTCTGAAGTTAATATACTCTGGTCTGATTAAAGTCCAGAGTCCCAGCTAAACAGGCAGCTGGAGGCAGTGGCACTGCAGTCTGCATGGCCTCCCATTTGATCACATGACATTGCCTTTTTTCACGGAGCGTCTCTTATTCTGAGGTTGTGTTATAAGTGGGGATCAGAGTTCAGAGGGCCCCTGCTGACGCTCCCAGGTCCTTGTACAACAGAACAACTAATTGGATGAGAGACACGTGGGAGGAAATGGAGACTACCCGTGAAGGGAAAGGAAGACATTCCTGAGAATGGAAGTAACTAGAAGGTTGGTACAGGTCTGGGGCTCAAAGGCCTGGGCCCTTAAGAGTCCCGGTCCTTCACAGGTCCTTTTCATATCACCTGCTTTCTCCATCGTGGGAGGTACTAGGGTGCTTTATACGCATGCTGTTTTGCTACATGTAGTTCAAGCCAAAGGGTTTCAACCTTCCCCTGCTATTGGGCCTTTCGCATGTCAATAGAAATCCCTCTAGAACCTCCTTCTTTGCCTGTTTTCCTATCTGAGTTGCCACTGTCATCAAAGGCCAACCTTCCTTCCTTCTGTGGGCAGCACTGTCCCAATCCTTCTATTTACTGTATCTTCGATCAGCACCGTCCCAATCCCTCTATTTACTGTATCTTCATCAGCACCGTCCCAGTCCCTCTATTTACTGTATCTTCATCAGCACCGTCCCAATCCCTCTATTTACTGTATCTTCATCAGCACCGTCCCAATCCCTCTATTTACTGTATCTTCATCAGCCCTGTCCCAATCCCTCTATTTACTGTATTTACTGTATCTTCATCAGCCCCGTCCCAATCCTTTGTGGACCATATCACATTCGGCGGTCACAACACGTCTACAGATTCCCACAGATTAAACTCTGACAGTAAGGAAGTTGCTGACTCCCACAGAAGGAAAAGGGCTCAGGCAGTATCCCCTGGCAAGAATTTGGACCCT
>LOEQ01001954.1:306910-334540 GCA_001685075.1 Bramus lutescens | reverse complement strand
AGTGAGGCTTTTGACGGTACAGTACCATTGCTGGCTATTTCTTCTTATCTCCCTCATCCTGCCTGAACCAATGCTGCCTTTACCCTCAATGGCACTGTCCCAGTTTGGTTTTCCTATCCAAGGTCTGATTTCTCCAAATGTCACAGAGCTGACTTACAAAAGGGAAACAGTTTTAGAAACCTTTGTGATCAGTCTTCAGCACACCAAAGGCCTGCATTTCTATAGCACAAAGACCAGGGCCAGCGAGAGGTTTTTGCTATCTTCTGCCCTGGTTCCCCACAGAGCCACCCAGACTTATCAGTCACAGACAACACACCCATGTCACCAAACATAGTCTCCAGCTCACGTTGGCTCACCCCTGTTGCACTCTTGCAATTTGGGTCACTTTGACGTGAAGCATCTCTTTCCTGGTGCCAGTGACACTGGGGGGAAGGGTTAGTTTTTCTTCAGACAAACACAAAATCTGTGTTCCTTCAGTTCTACCACGTCTATGCATATATCCCTCTCTCAGACTGGGTCGAGCATGTATAACTCTAGTGTTGGGAGGATGAACAAAAAGACTACATGGGGACCAGCCTAGGCTATGTGGGGTGAACCTCCCTCAAAAGCCATTGTCTTGCCTTGGAATCATCCCCAGCACACCACAAATCAAAAGAAAGCAGAAACCTATGGTTGAGTGCATGAGCAAAAGTGTTTATATGTATGTGTGAGTGTGAGAACATGAGTGTAAGAATGTGAGTGTGAAGCTATAAGAATGTGTATTGTGAGTGTGTAAGCATGAGATGCTGTGTGCATTGTCAGAGTTTGTGAGTGTGTGTGGGCATGTATTTGTGTGAGTAGCTATGGATATGTGTTCATTAACATGTCCAAGTATACGAGTGTAAATGTGTGTCTGAGGATGAGTCTATGTGAGTATGTAAATGTGTGTGAGTTTGTGTGTGAGCATTTGGGTGTGTTTAAGTGTATGATGGTACAGGAGTATGTCTATGCAATTGTGTGTGAATGTATGTGTATTAGTGTCTGAGAGTGAGTGTCTGCGTGTAGGTTTGTGAAGGTGAGAGTGTTTATAAAATTGTGGGTGTAAGATAATGTGTATATGTAAATGTATATATGGTTGACTCTGAGTGTGAGGTCTCCTATGGAAATATGTGAGCAAATGAGTGTAAAAGCATGTGCAAGTATGATCATGTCTGAGTTTTATGAGGATCCATGTTTGAGTGCCTGAGAGTTTTTGAGTGTGCATGGGAGTGTATTTGAGTGTGAGAGAATGTGAGTCAGAGTAAGTGGCTGTATGAGTGTGTGTACATGTATGTATTTGACTTTGTGAATGTGTATATGTGGCAATGTGTGTGTGAGCTTGTTTGTGTTTTGGTGTATTTGTGAGCTACTTTGGGTGTGTGAATGTATCTGAGTGTGTGAGTGTGTATAATTGGAGATTTTGAGTGAAAGTTCAGTGAGTGTGAGGTTGTGAATATGTGGGTTTGTGGAAGTGTGTATTTGTGATGTGAGAGTGTGTGATGCTGAAAGTGTGTGTGCAAGCGTGTTGTTTTATATGTGAGAGTGGGTGTATGACTTGTGGAAATGTCATTATATGATTGAATATGAATGTGGGTCAGTGTTGAGCATATGTGAATGTGTGTGAGTGTCAGTGCCTGGGATACTGTAAGACTGGGAGAGAAGTTTGATGTGTGGAAATGTGTGGGTTTTCTTTAACTGTGGATGTGTTTGAATGCGAATGTCTGAGTGTGTTTACGTGTGTGAGTTAGAGCTGAGTGAAAGTGTGTGTGTCTGGACATGCATAAGTGTGTGAGTGTGTTTATCTCTAAGTGTATGAATGTAGTGTGAGTGTATTTATCTCTAAGTGTATGAATGTAGACAAGTGTTTATGAGAGTGTGGGTATGTGAAAGTCTGAACATGGATATGTGAGTGTGTATTTGCTTTGTATGTGTGTGTGTGTGAATGTGTGTGTTTAACAGTGCAGATGTGAGCACATAGACCAATGTTTTTGTGTGAACCTGGGAGCATGAGTGTGAGTGTGAATGTATACAAGTGTGTGAGAAACTGAAAGCATGTGAATTTGAACATGTGAGTGTATAAAACAGTGAGTGTGAGTTTATGTGACTGTGTTAGCAGGTTAATGGTGCTTGTGATTGTGAATCTGATAGCATGTCTGATTGGATGTGGTGCATGTGTGTGTTCAAGTGTCTGGTGAGTCTTAGTGTGTGAATGTGTGTAAGAGTGAATGGCATGTGTCAGGGTATGGGATGTGTGTGTGCAAGTGCAGGAGTGAGTGTGAGAATATATATGGGGAAATGGATGTTGTGTTAGAGATTATTGTATGTGTTCAAATGTGTCAGTATGTCTGTATAAATATGTCGATGTGGTTTTGAGTGTTTGTGAATGTGAGTGTGAGACTCAATGTGTAAGAGTATGTGTGCACAAATCTGATTGTGTTGCATGCCTGTGATAGTGTGAAGGTGCGAGTATGTGTTTACAAGTCTGCACATGTGTGGTAGTACATGAGCGTGTGTGTGCACACGAGTGTGGAGGCCCACGGCTGACAGCAGGAATCTTTATTTATCATGTATCGAGTATGTGTTTACCAGTCTGCACATGTGTGGTAGTACATGAGCGTGTGTGTGCACACGAGTGTGGAGGCCCACAGCTGACAGCAGGAATCTTTATTTATCGTGCTCTACTCTACTTGGGTGAGAGGCAGGGTCGCCGCTGAGCCTGGAGCTCACAGATATGACCAACCCAGCTATGCAGCTTCCTTATTGTTTGTGCAGCTTATGCCCACTTACAGGAGATTTTTACAACATTGCATTCCCTCTTCTCCCACACTTAGTTTTCTATACCTCAGAAAATTCCACCACCATCTCAGCAGTCATTCGAAGCAGAGACTCCAGAGTCACCATTTTTTTCTTTCCTTTCCCCTCCAAAATTTAATAAGTCAGCAAGCCTCTTTGTTCCGCTGCCAAAGCGCGCATGTTCTATTTTGGCAGCTCCTCTTCTACTGCTACCACCTCATCCCCTGATGTCACACAGCAGACCTGCCCTCCTTCCACGGCTGGCTTCCTGCAATCTGCTCTCCATGCAGGAGTCAGGAAAATCTTTTTTAAAAGCACAGGCCACAGCAGTCCTCTGTTTGAATATTTCTGTGGCTTCTAGCTTCCAAAAGGACAAATGTCTCATTGATTTAATTATAGAAAGAGCCACAATGTTGTAATAAAGATTTCAAGATACTGGAGTTTAAATAATATAATTTATTTTTCTCTCCCCTAACAGTCCGCCTGGTGTTCTATTTTCATTTCTGTCGCTATGATGAAATACCCTGACAACAAGCAGCTTAGTGGGAGGAAAGGGTTTACTTGGCTTATAATTTCAAGTTATGGTTCATCATTTTGGAGAAGTCAAGGCAGGAATTCAAGCAGCTAGTCACATCACACCCATAGTCAAGCGCAAGCATCCTTGCTTACTTGCTTGCTCATTTGCTGTTAGCTTTCACTAGCTGTTTGCATGTTTACTTTTATTTTATGTGTATGGTTACTTTCCTGCGTGTAGGTCTGCGTGACATGTGTGTGCTGTGCCCACAGATGCCGGAAGAGGGTATCAGATCCTCTTGAACTGGCATGATAGACAGCGGTGAGCATCCCTGCCAGTGCAAAGGATCAAAGCCAAGACCTCTGCAAGAGCAGCACATGCTCTTAACCACTGCCCAGTTTTCTTTACTCTTAGGCAGTTCAGGACCCAGCCCATGAAATCGTGCTGTCTACAACAGGTCGGGTTTGCCATCTAATCTAGACAGTCCTCAAGTGAGGCTCTCCTCTCAGACATCTCTAAGTGGCGCATGCTGACATTTAAAATTAACCATCACACCTGGTAGGATAGTTCTGTAGAGTCATTTGGGACCAAAGTCCTTCCCATCTTGTCCTCCAACTAGTACATTGTCTTTATTTGAATAGTTGTGACTCAACGCAGGAAGAAGGTAGGAAGTTAGGTATAAGTAATTGCCTGTTGACCGAGGTTTCTGTCCCACCAGGTCCCACATCCGTTTAGTCCCAAATAAACATATAGGCCTACATTAATTATAAACTCAGGCTTCTTATTAACTCTTATAACTTATAGTAGCCCATAATTCTTGTCTGTGTTAGCCATGTGGCTTGGTACCTTTTTTGGTGAGGCAGTCACATCTTCCTTCCTCTGTGTCTAGATGACAACTGTTGACTAAATCTTTCCTCTTCCCAGAATTCCCCTGTTCTTATTGTCCTGCCTAAACTTCCTGCCTGGCTACTAGCCAATCAGCATTTTATTAAAATACAAATGACAGGGTAAAGACCATTGCCCATTCATTGTGGGCTAAGAAAAATCAGGTTTAATCAAGGAAGACCCCCTGAAGAATCTCCAATAGGAGCAGATGGTTCATATTATCCAAAACTTTAGAGGATCTCTGTTGCAGTTTCCTCTGAGTTCTGCATCCAGAACAGTATCAAGACTGCTGACTGAGATAATCAAGCCTCATAGAATGTTCCATTCAGGACTTGACCATAATTCAAAATTTTCCTTAGGTCTCCATAAGATTATCAGCACCCCAATCAGCAGGAAGTAGCCTGGAAAACTATGTCCACATTTCCAAAAAAATGAATTATGAGTGTTTGCCTTTTTCAGAATTTTGGTTACAAGTTGTTCTAGATAATGATCAGGAGAAAAGCTAAACAAAGGAGATTCGATTCAGAATTCTTATTTTGAAAAAAGGGGAGGAGGAGTGCTGTGGGACAATGGTCTGCACACTGTCACTTGTATTTTAGTAAAATGATGATTGGCCAGTAGCCAGGCAGGAAGTATAGGTGGGACAATGAGGACAGGAGAATTCTGGGAAGAGGAAAGATTCAGTCTGCAGTCATCACCCAGATGCAGAATACGCAATATGAGAATGCCTCGCTGATAAAGGTACCAAGCCAAGTGGCTAACACAGACACACATTATGGGCTAATAGAAGAAGTAATAATAGTTAATAAGAAGCCTGAGCTAATAGGCCAACCAGTTTATGATTAATGTAGACCTCTGTGTATTTCTTTGAGACTGAACAGCTATGGGACCAGGCGGGACAGAAACCTTTGTCAACAATCACCCTTCAATCAAGTGAGGGGCTATTACACACCTCTTTTCTGCTCACAATCCACTAGTAATAGCTTTTGTCAAGTGCTTCACCCCCCTACACACAAGGAGCACTGGGAGATTCAGTATCTAAATGCTGATTCTTTTGCCAAGGAAGGAAAAGAGAATTGATTTGGGGAGAATGGCTTGTAATCTGTCATCCTCATTGCGCCATCACAGCACAATTACTCAGACCCTGGAATTCCTCTGATGCGTCCTCTGTCTTTCTTCTTTTACTGATCCTGAGGCATGGTGGATGCCTTACACACTCTCTGCTCCTTAGGCACTCGGAAGCCATGCCTACTGTGAGTCTCTTGCTTGCTCTCACCCTGAAAGGCTGCCCAGTGGTCCTTAATAATCTTCATTTTTCTTTCCTTCAGGTAACAGCTTGAAAATATCCCCTCCTCAGAGAGGTCTCCTCTGACCCCCTCCTAATGTCATCCTATTCCTTGGGAGCCAAAGTCTTCATTGTAACCTCATTTTTTTTTAATTGGCACTGGGTTTCTTTGAAACCATTTATTTATTAACTAGCTCCTCACTGTGGACTGAGGTCTGTGCAGGGAGGCTTTATTTGTTTAATTCTTATTCACTGCTGTACCCTGAGCGCCAAGAACATTGCACAGACACAGTGGCTGCTCGACAAGTACTTGATAAGACAAGTTAAACAAAAGGATTCTAACCAATATATCCCCATCTTGTCCTTGCACAATTTTCTTATAGATCAAAATATCAGACTTTGCCTTGACACCCCTGGTTTCATTTGGCTCATCGTCCCAATCTCTAGATTTCTCTTTGGCTTTGGTTCTGGCTCGGTCCGCTGCCTGTGGACTAACAGGGTCTTCCCATGACTTTCACTAGTTGGCAGCTTTGTGTCAAGTCAAAAGGTGTGCAAGGTGCTATGCTTCTTTAATTGATGCTTCTTGTTTACAGCAATAGCCTCCCATATGAACTTTTATAACACCTATACCTGTGTAAGCAACACGAAAGAAGCACAAGGCATTTAAGGAACAAAGGTTTGGGGAGATGTAGATGATAACTCCAGGCCTTCTCAGCAACTGAAACAATAATAAACTAAGCTTAAGGACAATGTCACGCCCCTGTTTGTGGTCTTGATGTAAAACAGAGATGATCACTCACTCTGCTTTCCTTGTAGATCGGTCATGAGGATCAGGTGACAATGTACATGAGCATTCTGTGGAACAATCTTAAAATCCTACTGGAGTAGAAGGGAGAATCCAGACAGAGCCGGGGAAAGCTGGGGGATACAGAGAGCATCGGCTGAAGCCTGTTTTCGAAACACGTAGTGCCCATCACTGTACATAGTAAGCCTTGTGGCTCCCTCCCTTCGTTTTGATGCTGAGCATAAACACCTCTTCAAAGAAGCTGTGAAGGGAAGGATAGAGGCCTTCCTAAGAAGAGGTATTTTTAAATGCTGTTACAATCAGTTTAACCCAAGTGTTTCATTCTGACACAGTCTCTCAAAAACGCCTGAGAGTGTGGAATTCACCACAAACAAACCCTTAAAATCCTCTTCATGTATCTCTCAAAACCCACATACATGAATGTTGTTTATGCCTCACAGGTCCCTATTTTTTCACCTCCAAAATCTCCTGGTCCAGGCCTTACTCTCTTCTCTCCCACACTCTGCTGCTTCTGAGTCAAGTCAGACCAGACAGGGTCTGAGCTCTCCCTCCCCTGTTACTTCATTTACACCATGACTAGGAGGTGCTGGGCTGGCTGTTTCTTATCTTTTCTATTGACCACCTCAATTTGTTGCCTTTTATATGAAAATAATTAAGTCTCAGAGATGACAGAGGAGAGAAGAGCAGACTCCATGTCTGCCAGAGACTGGGTTTTGTTTGTTTGTTTGTTTGTCTGTCTGTTTTGTTTTGTTTTTGTAGTGTCTCAGTGTGCCTCCCCTCTGTCATGGTATTTTCCAGACTCTCCTGAGTTGTTCAACCTGATGTCTTGAGTGGATAGCTTCTACTCTTTTGCAGTTCTCTGGAGACTGGAAATTTAGGAATAGTGGTTACTAGATGCCAGTTATAACATACACGGACACAGACACACACACCACACACAGCTATAAATTCTCAGTTGTGGTGAGAAGCCAAGGTTGGCTGCTGATCTACTTCCCAGGGTTTGCCCTGATTACAGAGCCTCTTGTTTATAAGAGATTGGTAAATAAAACTAAGACCCACTGTCTTGGTTAGGGTTTCTACTGCTGTGAAGAGACACCAGAACCATGGCAACTCTTATAAAGGAAACATTTAACTGGGGCTGGCTTACAGTTTCAGAGGTTGACTCTGTTAACATCACAGCAAGAAACACGGCAGCATGCAGGCAGAAAGGTAGCTGAGAGTTCTACATCTTGGTCTGTAGGTAACAGGAAGTGAACTCACTGGGAATGACTTGAGCATATATGAGACCTCAAAGTCTGCCCCCACAGTGACACACTTCCTCCAACAAGGCCACATCTACTCCAACAATGTTACATCTCCTAATAGAGCCACTCCCTATGGTCAAGCATTCAGAATCCTGAGTCTATGAGGGCCGTACCTATTCAAACCACCACACCCACATCCTGTCCTCTTTGGTCACTGAGAATGCACATTGTCTCTTGTCAAGTCCCTTTGAAAAGTTTTGCAAACTATAGCACATAGCTAGGTGGAAAGCCTCAAAGCGTCTACCGTCGTTTGTAGCGGTTGAGATGACTTAGCTCATATGGGCAATCAACCTCTTTGAGAGTGATTCTTCCAGCCCTTCAAAGGTTAGGCTTCCAGGATATTGTGAAATGACTTCATTTGGGTTGAATTAAGCTAATGTGTGAGATCTGTTGTGTGCTCCATACCATCATCGTATGAGATGATTAATTTTAATAGTCAGCGTGCCACAGTCTAGAACCATCTGGGAACTGGATCTCAGTGAGGGATTGTATAGCTCAGGTTGACCTGTGAGCATGTTTCAAGGAATCTTCTTAACTGGGTTGATCAATGTGGAAAAATGCACCATGAATGTTGATGGCGCCATTTCCTGGGCCAGGCCATAAACTAACTATATGAGAGTGAACCATGGGGCTGTCAGAAAAGTGTGCGTGCATTCATTTCTCTCCGCTCCTGACTGTAGATGGCCTGTGACTAGCTGGGTTAGGTTCTTGCTGCCGTGGCTCCCCTGCTGTGATGGACCATCACCTGGAGTTGTGGGCTAAAACAAACATTTTTGCTTCCAAAAAAGCTTGTTATTAGGGTATTATATCATCATCACAGCAACAGGAATTAAGCTAAAACAAAAATAAGATTACTTTTAGACTAGTGAGTACATAAACAAAAAAGGTTTTGAATTTGTGTGTTGAACTTGGTGACAGAACACACACTGATGTGGGAACATGGCACTGGGACTTTTCACTGACTGTGGTGGATAGGACACTTGTCTTAGTTGGGTTTCTATTGCTGTGAGGATACACCATGACCACAGCAACTCTTATAAAGGAAAACATTTAACCAAGGTGCTGGCTTGGAGTTTCAGAGGTTTCGTTCATTTTCACCATGGTAGGAGAATGGTGGGGAGCTTGGTGGGGAGCGTGGTGCAGGCAGGTGTGGGGCTGGAACCCAGAGTCCTACATCTTGACTCAGAGGCAGCAAGATGTCAACTGGCTGTCACACTGAGGGAAACATGAGCAAAAAAGACCTAAAAGCTCACCTCCATGGTGACACACTTCCTCCAACAAGGCCACACCCCCCTAATAGTGCCACTTCCTTTGAGGATCATTTTCCTTCAAACCTCTACAACACTCAAACTGAACATTTCAAGAAAAGGCCAAAGATGGCACAGAAAGCATTCTGGAGTAAAGGGGCACAAGACATTGCAGTGCTTTCAAGTGCTGTAAGTGACCCTCATGGTGCGGCATAGCTAGGAACGGGAAGAGAAGAAAAATGAACGTAGAAAGAGGCACTAAGCTGTGAACGTAGAAAACCCAGATCACGGAGAGCCTAGTGTGTGTCATAAGTCATTGGATCACTGGAGTGCTTCAGACGGGCTGGAGAGGTTCAGAAGGCTTGCAGACGACAATGGCAAGTCAGACGTTAGTCTTTGCCAGAAAATGTACTGTCAATTGAACTACTGGCTATTTTAGTTTTTATTTTCATGTATAGAAAATATTTTCACAACGTGTGTGTGTGTNGTGTGTATGTGTGTGTATGTGTGTGTGTGTGTGTGTGTGTGTGTGTGTGTGTAGCCCTCACTGTCCTGGAACTTGCTCTGTAAACCAGGCTGGCCTAAAACTCACAGAGATCCAGCTGCCTCTGTCTCCCAAAAGCTGGGATTAAATGTGTGTGCCACCACCACCCAGCACAATTTCACACCTTGAATGTCATCACTAAGGGAAATTAAGGTATGACATGGCTGTGTGTGAAGACATGCCCTCCTTGAGAATGTGTGTGGTACTCTAGTTTCTCACCAGCATCCAGTAGGCCCAGTTACTCATCACTGCATACGAGTCCAGGGCCTGGGTCTACCATGTAAGTGTTGTCCGTTGCTGGCCTCCTGCTGTAATCTAGCTCTAAGGACCTGGCATCCTCCAGACTCTCAGTGTTGGTCAAGTCTTCCTTTTAAAAACATGAGGTGCACTTGACAACTTTATCCGAATGCTATTTTCCTTAAATGCAAAATATAAAGCATTCAATTTCACTTTGAACTTTCTTGAGACGCTGTGGGAAATGTATTGATTAAGTGCCTCGGAGTGAGAGATGCATTTACCACAAGGAAGAGCTGTTTGTCAGTTCTCAAAACCATTTCCCTCTGAAGTTGTACACAGAGCCCTCAAATGTCTGGAGAAGAGGCATCAGCCGAAGACTCCCAGGCCTGCTCTGAGTGCCTAGAGTTTGACTCATTATGAAAACCCACTTCATCTCTTAGTTATTTGAATCTGAAGAGTCACCATGGGAAAATGTCTGCTCTTCAGGCTCCACCGTGGAGATTGCCTTGAGCACAGAATTCACTTCTCTTAATAAATGCCCTTTTCCCTCAAGAATTTATTGCTACAGATTTGTTAAAAATTGCCCAGTGTGTTTGAATTTTTGTATCAAATGCTAGAATGGAAAAAAAATGTAATGTTATGGGAAGCTTTGGTTAGATTAGTTTGAGATTTTGTTTACATGGAGGAAACAAATGAGTCTTTTTTTTAATTTAGAAGTCACATCTATTTTAAAAGTCATATAAGTGAAAATATTTATACATGTATAATTTACAAATTAAATCATATGTGATTCAATTATAATTTACAAGTCGCATACATGAGTTCAGCTATAATTTACAAGTTAATCATATACATGAGTTCAGTTATAATTTTACCAGTTCAATAGGAGCGAACTCATCAATGGACAAATCCCTTTCCACTAAAGGGTCTCTCATAGCCATGTTAGAGAATGAAGCTTTGGTCTAAAGCTGAGACACATAGGAAGAATTCTGCCCAAGTGTATTCTCCACATGAGAAAAGGAAGCACAAAGGTGTAATTCATCTCTGAGAAGAAAAAGATAAAAGAATATGGAGTCAGAGATGGGAATATGGGATGCAGGATCACTCATTTTGAGACTGGTGCATAGCACAACAAACCTTATACTCTCGTGAACTCGGGATGTCTTTCCTGTGTGTGCTGAAAAGATTACACAGGTGGGTAACTGTGTATACAATTTGAGGTTGCTGTATCAAAAATGTTACAGATTCTATCTCCTAAACTTAGTAAATTTACTTTTGCACAGTTTTATAACCTAGAAAATCCAGGGCAAAGGTGTCAGTACATTCATCTCTGGTGAAGGATCTTTTTTCCTGCATTGTAAGTGGATGCTCTGTTGCTGTGTCCTCCTGTGACTGAGAGACATAAGCTTTTTCCTGTCTCCACCACCATGAATCAATTACCTCCTGTCCTGGCTAGCTTTAATGGTCAACTTGACAGAGCCTAGAGTCCTCAGACAAGGGATCAGAGTGGCTTGTGAGCATACCTGTGGGAAATTGTCTTGATTACTGGTTGATGTAGGAGGGCGCAGCCCACTGTGAACAGCACCATGACTTGGTGGTCTTGGGCTGTATAAAAAAGCTAGCATGATCTTAACAATGAGCAGTGGTTTCTGTAGTTTCTTCCTCCAATATCCTCTTCTGAGTTCCTTCCCTGGTTGCTTTTGGTCTGAGAGCTTTATCACAACAGAAGGGGACTAGAACACCTCTCCAAGGTCTACATATCCAAAGACAATAACCATGACATCCAAGATTAGTGTTTCAGCATATGAACAAAGGACCGGGGTTGGGGCACAAACAGTCCACAGAAACAGAGAAACAAAGAATTCCTCTGCTCTGCAGGACTTGGGAAGGCAGAAGGCACCTTGTCCAACACCCAGTATTTGCCCAAAGCCACCTAGAGCCTCTGGAAACAAAGTAGAAAACAAATACACAGGAGATAAGGCCTGGGGTAGGGGTAGGGGAGGAGAAATGAAGATACCATAGCAATCAAGAGACGGGATTAAAGTCTCTTCAAACTAAGGTGGTGATGCGATTGGATTTCTAGGTTCAGAATAAACTGAGTGAAACAAGGAAGGTGTGTGTGTGTGTGGAAGGCTTTGGTGGGATTTGTCACTGAGCTGCAGCAAAACAGGGTCCCTGGAGCCTTGGGTTTAGCTGTTTTTTTTCTGTCTGAGGAATCAGGCAGCAGAAAGGAGCAGGCAGGCTGCTTTTCATGCTTTTATGACCACAGGAGAATATAGATGCAGAGTGGACAACTGTTATGCATGTACTTTGTCTTTCCCGTTTCTATTGGTATCCTTAACCTCTTTCAGACAAGTGTTTGTATTCAGCTGTGTTAGTTAGATTACCATCACTGTAACTATGAACTTATAAAGAACAAAGGTTTATTAGGCTCGTATTTTGGAAGTTCCAGCCCATGGACAATTGGCCATCTTTCTTGAATGATAGGAACCCATGACTGTGCAAAAGCATCATGATCTAGCAAGCGAAGAAATGCTAAGCACCCACAATTCCCTTAAATGAAACACCCCTAATGATCAAAAGACCTTTCCCAGGGGACACTGTCTCCCAAAGTTCTAGTGCCACACAGTAGTTCCAAAAGCATTTGATACTGGGGCTTTTTGGTGACATTCCTGATTATAGGTGGGTTTGCCTCTTTCTCATCACCACGATTAGAATGCGACTTAATTTGGCTAGATCACAGTCTAGGATTGTCCTTTTGAGTAAAGTTCTTCTCCTGTCTGGTTAAATACATTAACAACAGGTTTCTCTTGGACTGCAAGTGACCATGTTCCTGTCTTGTATAAAAAGACTGCTCCCTGGAAGAAAGCATGTATGCAGAGGCAAATAGATATAGGCGATAATGATGTCCGCCATGAGATGCATAGCCAGCTCCTACAGACCTTCCGTTCCTCAAGTCACTCCAGGATCTTTCTAATAAGTCACTTCCTGATGTGGGATGTCCTTCTGTATATGTGTTGCTTTTATTTGTTGATGAATAAATCTGTCTTGGCCAATGGCTTAGCAGAGTAAAGCCAGGTTGGAAATCCAAGCAGGGATAAATATAGAGAGTACATGGAATCAAGGAGATGCCAGCCATTCACTGAGGAAACAAGACAGGTAGAAAATGAGGTAATGCCACGGCCATGTGACAATACAGAGACTAATAGACATGTGTTAATTTAAGATGTGAGAGCTGGATAGAAATACGCCTGAGCCATTGGTCAAACAGTGCTGTAATTATCATAGTTTCTATGTGATTATTTGGGTCTGGGTGGCCAGGAATGAAAGTGCAGCCTCTATTTATAAATAGCGCCCAAACATTTGGCAAGAATTTCCACACAAAGCCTGAGAAAGCTTTAAAAAAAAAAGGTATTCTAGACAGATAAGAACAGAGTCAAGCACAACCATCTTTACTACACTAGGCTCTGTTTGCTGGCTGGGAGCAGAGGTGTGGCTCCTTTAAGAGAAGCTTCCTGATTCAGCATTAGCAGGAAAAAACTTGCAGCTCTTTTAAGAGACTCTGTCACAGAACACTTAAATGGTTTTTATGAGCAGCCAGCAGTATGCTTCTTGGTGGCATCAACCTAGAAACTCCACAGAGTTGTAACAATAATTGTGGCTCCCACCAGTACCTCTGCCATGAAGTTAGACTCTCAAAAAGCTAAGGAATAGGGTGGAGCTGGCTGCCAAGATGCAGCTTTAATTCTAGCTATATTGCTTAGCAGACTAAAGACGTATGTGGTCAGAAAAAGATAGATACATACAGTAAAGACCTGCAAAGTTTAAAAATAAATAAAATGCCCAGACAAAACAAAAAAAACAAAAACCAAACCAAACCAAAACAAAACAAAAACCCACAAAAAACGCCTCCCCAAAGTCCAGTGACTTTGTTTTTCTTTGCTGGGTATGGGGCCTGCCCTTCAGTTTGGGTTGAATACCCAGTGAGACTCCACTGGAGAAAATTAATTCTTCCCTTGAGAATGGATTCTTCCCTTGAGAGTGGTTACCAGTTGGACTTATCTTCTGGGTTAGAGATGGGTTCTTCTGCCCACTTCCCCTCTCAGCACTGAGAGCCCCATCTGGCTTAGACCTGTGCAGGCCCTGTGTATCATCAGACCTGGTGTGTCACAAGGGCCTTGTTTCCTTGGTGTCTGCCTTCACCACTGGCTCTTACAATATTTAGTTGCCTAGGCCCTGAGGGCAGGGATTTGATGGGGACATCCCATTTACAACAGAATGTTCAGTAGGGCCCAGCCATGACAAGCTCAATAGAGGTTTGCCTGAGTTTCAGATGCCTGGTTCCAGAAAAGAATACAAACTGAGACCACCCAGGCACCACCCAGAAATGGACCATCCAAGGGGAAAGTACCTGAAATTCCAATGGAAATGCTTAATGTTCCAATCATTGTAGATAGGATCACCTGATGTTCCTTAGCCCAGCACACACACACACACACACACACACACACACACACACCCTTTCACCAAGACACCCCTAGACAAATCTCAGCCAATCAGGAATCCCAAACCTTAGAAATCCCTCACCCCAATCTCTGCTATGATAAAAAACAACAACAAAAAAAAACCTACCCCCAACTGAGTTGGAGGATTTCTGATCATGTTAATGCATTGGATACCCAGAGAGTCCAACTTAGAACTTGAATAAATGCTATTTGCTTTTACGTTTTGAATTTGGTCTCTGTGATGGTCTCTTGGGGGTTCCCATGATCTGGGCATAACATTCCAAAGTTTCTCAATCTCTGCACATTATCCAGTTGTGAGTCTCTCTATTTGCTCCTATCTACTGCAGGAGGAAACTTCTCTGATGATGACTGATCAGGGCACTGTTCTATGAGCATAGCAAAATGCCTGTGTTGTTTTATTGCTGTTTCATAAGCAGAAAAGTAGTCTTTGGTTTTCCCCTAGGTCTCTGGCCATTCTAGTCTCAGGTTCTTGGTCACCTGAGCAGTATCAGGATTGGCAAAGACTTTCTAAACAGAACACCAATAGCACAACCACTAAGATCAACAATTAATAAGTGGGACCTCATGAAACTGGGAAGCTTCTGCAAGGCAAAGGACACCATCATTTGGACAAAGTGGCAGCCTACAGAATGGGAAAAGATTTCTACCAACTACACAGAGGATAGAGAGGTCATACCTAAAATATTTAAAGATCTAAAAAAAAGTGAATATCAAGAAAACAACCCAGTTAAAAATGGGGTGCAGATCTAAACAGAGTTCTAAAAAGACGAAACGTAAATGGCTGAGGAACACTTAATGTTCAACATCCATTGTCATCAAAGAAGTGCAAATCAAAACTACTTTGAGATTTTACCTTACACCAGTAGAACAGCCAAGACCACTATGACATCTCATGCTGGTGAGGATACAGAGTAAGGGGTACACTCATCCATTACTGGCGGGAGTGAAAACTTATACANCAGCCACTACGGGAATCAGTGCAGCAGTTCCTCAGGAAGCTGGAAGTAGAGCTACCTCAAGATCCAGCCATACTACTCTTGGACATATACCCAAAAGATTCTACATCCAACTACAGAAACACGTGCTCATCCATGTTCATTGCTGCATTATTCATAACAGCCAGGAACTGGAAACAGCCTAGATGCCTGCCAATGGATGACTGTATTTTTTCAAAATGTGGAACATTTCACAGAATATTTACACAGAAAATAATATTACTTGGCCATTGAATTAAAGGAAGGAAGGACAGATAGAAGGAAGGAAGGAAAAAAGGAAGGAAGAAAATCATGAAAGTCTCAGTTAAATGGATGGAGCTAGAAAAAAATCATCCCAATTGAGGTAACTGTACCCAAAAAGACAAATATGGCATTGCCTTAGTCAAAGTTCTATTGCTGTGAAGAGACACCGTGACCACAGCAACACTTATAAAGGCAAACGTTTAATTGAGGATTGCTTACAGTTTCAGAGGTTTAGTCCATTATCAGCCTAGTGGGAAGCATGGCAGCACACAGGCAGATGTGATGCAGGAGAAGGAGGTGAGAATTCTACATCTGGAGCCAGAGGTAGCAGAAAGCAAGAGGCATTAGGCCTGGTTTGGGTCCTTGAAACCCCAGTGGGACACTTCCCCCAACAAGATCACACCAGCCCAATAAGGCCACACCTCCTAATTCTTTCCAAGTACTGCCGCTTCCTCCCTAATGACTAAGCATAAAAACATATGAACCTTTGAGGGCCATTCTTATTCAAATCAACACACACACACACACACACACACACACACACTGGCATTTCAATTGTATTTTAATAAAACTTTCCTGAAGATCTGAGAGTTAAACAGCCCCACTGGTCAGCCTTACAGACCAAGTAATGGTAGCACACACCTTTAATCCCAGTAGTCACACTAGTTTACCACAGAAAATGTGCAGTTCATGCCTTCAATCATAGTGGTGCATTCCTTTGATCCCAGCCCTAGAGAGGATTATAAGATAGGAGGAAACAGCTCTCTATCATATTCTCATTCTGAGATTCCTGGAGGCAGGATCGCCATTTTTGGACTGAGGTCAAGGTAAGAGCCAGTGACTGGCTGCTTTGATTTTCAGGTCTTCAGGTTGAACTCCAACTTCTCTCTCTGAGTTTTATTAACTGAGCTTCACTTCTGCACTTGTGTACGCATGCGTGCGTGCAAACACAACACACACACACACACGAGACTGGAATGAGAGAATTAAATGTGGAAGGGAGGAAAGAAGGGAGTAGGGAGGGAATAGAAGGTGAAACAGATAAAACTAAGGGCTATTCAAAGAGCCATATGGAAACCTAATACAGTAGAAGTTTCTTAAAATATATACATTTATGAAATAAATCTAAATGGAAACACCAAATAGGGGAGATGGACCCCCACAGGTGGATCTCTCTCATCACCAAAAGAAGCTTCCAGTACTAGGAATGGATTATATCTAATCAAGTTGATGGCTGAAGGGGCTCCATGGAACCCCCCAAAAACCCAGGCTGTTGCCAAGGCTATTGATTTCTCATCACAAACAGGTATGGTACAGTCCTATTGCTGAAGATAACACCTATATAACTTATTGAACATGGAGAAGAAGTCAAGCTGGTGCTTACCCAGATCCTTGATCCCTACAGACTAGCATTAATGGTACTGGAAGATACTTTTCACGCTACTACAGGAGAGAAGTAAAAACCAACCCAGCCACAAACCCTGCAATCTATAAATGAAGATCCACCTGTAAGACGTGCTAGCACAATAGTGGCACCTAGACACGTGTGCATATGAGCAATGCTAATAGACTCAGTAGGTTTATGTACATGTGTGCATGCGTGCGTATGCGAGTATATAACAATAGTAATTAGAGATCATTTATTTGGGAGGAGATATAGAGGAGGAAGGAGAAGAACTGATATATGTGCAGTGCTCATGTATAAAATTTACATTTTTTAAAATAAAATTTTAAGGAGCATAGGTGAATTAGCTTTTGGCAGATAATTTTATGTGAACCAGGAGCTATTCATGTGGAGGTGGTGAGCTTCTCTGGGTGGTTTTTGAGTTTAGAATTTTCCATACTGTTTTAAGGTAGACTCTTCAGGGTACCATGTAAGAAAAACTAAGCACTGTGATTAGACATCCTATGTGGGAGTCTGTCCCAGGAGGAGACGACTTCTTCCTCTCCCGGTAGCTACTGAGGACTTGTAGCTCTTCATCTAAGGATGCTCCAAGCACCACCTTTAAAGAACACCCCTCTTAAGCAGAGCAATGCACTCCTGCCTCTGTCCAGCACGTCAACTCCTGGAAAGTTAAGAAAGTCGGGAGTTCCGTGAACGCATACCACTAGATGGCGTGTCAGGCTAACTTAACATTCCTTGGCGGGCTTTGCCATCTCCTCCTGCCATGTTGGGTGAGTCATCTCAGGCCACCTGAAAGGCACTGGGAAAATGCTTAATTTAGCAGAGAATGGAACTTTCACATACATGGTATGATAAGAATTAGAATGTCTCTGCCAAGAGAAATGTCTCTGCCAGAAGAATCTGAAATCGGCCCATTTATTTCTTTGAATTAAAAGTATATAGCTGGGCGGTGGTGGTGCATGCCTTTAATCCCAGCACTTGGGAAGCAGAGACAGGCCGACCTGGTCTACAGAGTGAATTCCAAGACAGGCTCCAAAGATACAGAAAAACCGTGTCTCAAAAACCAAAACAAAACAAAAAACAAAAACAAACCAAAAGTATATAAAAACTTAGATTGGATTTAGCAGAAGTGAAGGAAAATAAGTAATTCTGTTTCTCCTTTTTCTGTCTCATACTATAGGTCTAGTCTTTTCCTGTTTCTTTAATGAAATCTCCATTAATAATTTCTTTAGTCATCCTTGCAATTAATGATCTGTTCACATTTAGACCCTAAAATAATCTTACGTCTGCTATTTAAACAGCCATTCTCTTATAAAAATCCAATTCTGAACCACATGTAAAATCAAGGCTCCTTGCTACCCTGTTTTATCTTATTAGAAATATGATACATACTTTATTTTTTTCTGCCTAGCATGTCTTTACTTAGTTGCCTCTTGGTCTTAAGCTTTCTAACTGCTGTGTATAGATAGATTTGGGGCAGCAGGGTATGTTAAAAAGTAGGAAAGGTTCTTCTTGACTAACACTAACATATTGCCATATTCCACCACACATGTTCACAATTAAAATGCAAAAATCACACAAAACACAGGAAATCATGAGAAACAGCTAATTAGCAATCTCCATAATCAAGGCTCCTAACATTGTAGGTATTGCAATGTGGGTTATATAAAATTTAGATGGATAATTACAAAGACATAAAGTGAAACTGCACATATAAATAAGGGGTGACAGTGTCAAGATGACCACATAGACTTGTAAAAAGAGCTAAGAGGAACAGCCAGAACAGAAAAAACCTATTAGAATCAGAGCTGGAATCGGCTGATGAGAAAATTAGTGGGTTGAAAGACAAATATGAAGAAATTGCCCAGAATAAAGAGCAGAAGACAAAGAAAGAGAAAACAGAACTATAATAAGAAATACAGAGTAGAACAAGAAGATGTTAATGTTTAATTGAATTTGTCAAAAGAGAGTTTAGAGATGAAATATTTGATGTGTTAATAGCTTAAAGATTTTCATATTTGACAAAAAGCCAACCCACGGGCTGAGGAAGCATGAGTCCCAGCTGGAATAAATAAGAAGAAACCCACAGTGACGTATGCATTGAAACCTAAGAACACTAGAGACAGAGGGGAAAGTTTAAAAGAGGCCAGAAGCAGGCTATGCAAGAAGGGTCCCAGTGAGGGCCCAGCATAGAAGAGCAGCAGAGAACAGGGCTCTTGAACCAGACTAAATATTCTTTGCAATGAACACCTGCACGTAAAGATGTACGGCTAAAGGGGTTTACTGCGTGACTCGCGGTGTCACACTGCAGCTTCCATGGCAAGATTTCCTCTTTCTCCACCTCCCCCTTTTTCCTTTAAATTTTACTTTACTTGGGGTGGGGAGGAAGATGGGTAGAATGTTGTGAAAGACACAATGAATAAATGAGAAAGTTTTTTTAAAAGGCAGCCAGAAGAATAAGGCAGGTGTGTGACAAAGGAGGAAGACGGGGGCTGGTGGCTCGCCTCTTAGAAGTCACAGGGGGAGCCAGGAGGAAGTGGAAGAACCACTTCAGTCTGGTGAAGAAAAGCATCTTACGACTGAGTGTCTCCTTGGACAACAAGGCTCTTTGATTGAGATCAACAAAGACCAACAGCATATCCTACCAAGGGACCAGCACAAAAGAAAACTTCCTTCAGGAAGGAAAACAGTTCACAAAGAATCTAAAATGCAGCCAGAAAAAAATGTATAGGGGAGAAGGAGGAGGGGGTTATTCTAAACATACTTGAGAAATTTTAAAAAAATATTTTAAAGGCTGGAAAAATGGAGTTAAAGCATTAATCAAATAGCAGGAAGTCCAGAAGAGGTGTGAGAGTCTAACTGCCTTAGAACCTAATTTTAAATTAAGCCTACATGGAAATATTTAACAGAATTACTAGAAGAAGAGAGTTAAGCCCAAATGTTGTAAGCAAGGGCAGGTTTTCTGGAATCCCTTGACAGGGCCTGGCCATCCAAGGGTTAATAGCTCCCCAAGGTCCTTACCACTGCTTATGCTAAGGTTCTTAACTGCCTCCCCTTAATTAGGGTGCTGCGAAATTTCTCAAATCTCATCAGAAACTAAAATGTCCTCCCACCAATGGTTTCCCTCTTCCCTTCCCCAAATGTAAGTTCGATCAGGCAAATGCTGACTCCCTCCTTGAAAAGGAGCCAGATACCATCATCCAACTACCTCATCTGCCTTGCATCCTGAAATACTACAGCAGTGAGTGGCAACAGAATTTACCTGGCCCATAGCTCACTGAAATCTGCTAGAGCCCACAGTAGCTGTCTGTGTCTGGCTCTACAATATAGTACTGAGACCATTCTCTGGACAGTGTGTCCTGCGGTACGAGGATGAGGATGTCATCAACACCAATCACTTGGCTTCATGATTCCATTCCCACACATTGTCTCTCTGTATGACTCTTTCTCTTGGAGAGAACACTTGCTGCAAGACCATAACAAACTGGAATTTAGTTTGTGTAGTCAATTGAGTAGAGCACAAGTAGATGAAAATGCTTTATTTACTTTAAAACATTACAATCGAATGCACTTTCTATGTCTGACATAAGGAAAAATCATGGGCAACAGTGACACAAACATTTCTGTTCCGATGTCACAAGACAAGGCACGAAAACAACTGGGCAGGTGACTCTCGTGAAGCAGGCGTCTTCTCTCCATCCCACTGTTCGAATGTCACATTCTTTGTTTTCACAAGGAGATTCCTCATAGAGTCTTGTCTAACACCCTTGTTAATAAATGTGGCAGGAGAAAAGCTATGGGCATCTTTCTCAGTCGTCTAGATAAAAGAAGTCGGACCACATTTACCCCCATCCAGTCAGCCCCACCAAAACCTCTAACGAGACTTCTACCTCAGCTGCTACAACTTTCTTCTCACCTTCTTTGTCTCCCTCTAGACCCGGATCCTCAGCTCTACCTTAAAAAAAAAACCCTCAAACTATACTGAAGATGATGGCTCCTGCCCACAGCCCTGGAATTCTGCACCTTGGATGAACCTGTAGCTTGGCTTAGAAATTCCTCTTTGAGAAGAATCCAGAAAGTTGCAGCACATTTATCCAAGCCTTCCCCCATCACAGCACCATGTCTAGAATGAAATTCTTCTCCAGAAGAAACACTTCCCTCTTGGGGCAGACTTCTAGGAATGGTATGTGGATAGATGAAGTGACAAACGCCTATCTTCGTGGGGCCTCCTCACCACAGACAAGAGTCCCAGACTCTCCTCACTACACATCTGTGCAAAGAACAAGCTGGAATAAGCTGGAGTCTGGGCCTGTGAGTACTACGGGGATCGGCAAGAAACCCAGAGAGTCAGAAGGCTGTCTAGAGACTCTAAAAAGCCTTTCTGCAATAGGCAAGTCCCTTGGGAGTTCCACATTCTGCAGGATGGGAGAACACCTACCCCGCCTTTATCACAGGGCTTGCTGTGAAGAACAGATGAGAGAGTGCTTGCAGAATTGGTCTGTAAACAGCAATGTATCACAGAGGTAATGTACATAGCATTAGAAACTGACCTTATCACCCCAACGATGCTAACCTGAGGCTGCTGCTTGAAGCAACTCAACTTCTCCCTCTCAGCTCTGATGTTACAGGGGCCTTTGAGCTTCAATGATCATTTCACGTGACTAGGAGGCAGGGTCCTGGCAAGGAAAACTAGGCACTATCTTGCTTCTAGGATTTTAGACTTCCCATGGATGATTTCTAAACTTTACACATCACTTCTAAACTCCCACAAGATTCTGGCAGCAATTAAACCTGATTTTTGGAAGTGCTAATGTTGTATATTTTATTCTTTGTCTCCACCTGCTTTTGGTCCTAACATGAAAGTTATGTTATTAGCAAGCCTGTTATTTTGCACCCTTTAAAAATGATTTACATTTGCCATTTTCCCTGATGGCTTTCTTTCTTTCTATTCACGATCTAAGTTTTATTCAGGATGGCATCAAGGGAATAAGAAAATTACCTGTAATTCCTGTTGTCTGATCTGAGGCTGTCACAACAGATCACTATTCTGGGAGTTGGAACATATCAAGCAGGCTCCTGGGGAGGGCTTCTATCTCTCCCCCTTGAAACACTTCCTTTCAGCTGGACTGTGGTACGCCAATCTCCAGTGCCACAGCCAGACTGCTCAGTGCCTCATCAGTGCCAACCCCAAGGGAGTCAAAGGAACCTCACATCGATATTTGAATAAAATAATCCTCAGTCCAAACGATACGGGTGGTCAGCAGTTAGGGGTGCACCAGAGGTACGATTCAGTGTAACACTACCCAAAGGTATCTACTACACAGCTTTCTGAAAGCGCATGTTCAGAGTACAAGCCTCTACTCCAGACCCACCCATCCATTCTCCAAGGCACAGCCCAGCATTTTTTTTTGACAGTGGAGGCTAAGTAATCCTTGTGTTTTGACTTGTTATCATTTGAGCCTTTAAGACAGAGTATTGTGTATCCCAGGCTGGCTTTGAACCCACTAACTAGTCAAGGATGACCTTGAATTTCTAACCTCCTGCGTCCACCTCCAAAATGTTGAGATTACAGGCACATGGCACTACTCTTAGTTTGTACAGTGCTGGATACTGAAACCAGGGCTTTGCACATACTAAGTATATACTCCCAACTGAGTCATGTTCCCAGCCCTGAAGGATAATAATTACCAAGTAGTCTTTAAATGCTTTACTTCTTTTTTTTTAATGTGTGTATTTTGCCTGCATGTGTCTGTGCACCAGTGTGTGCAGTATCTGCAGAGGCCAGAAGAGGGTATTGGATCCCCTAGAACTGGAGCTGGGAGGCACCATGGGCTGGGAAGTGAATGTGGACCCTTTAGAAGAGTAACCAAGACTCTTAGACACAAAGCCATCCCTTCAGCCCCCTTTTTAATTTTTAAGAATGCATTTATTTGTATGTTGTAAGCATTTTGCCTACATGTAAGTGCACCATGCGAGTATAGTGCTCCTGGATGTTCTAAGAGATCATTGAGGTCCCTGGAATTGGGGTTACAGAGAATTGTGAGCCATCATGAGGATGCTGGGAACCAAACTCGGGGTCCTCTGCTAATTCAAGTAATTCTTATGGCCAGGCAAATTTGAGAAACACAGACCCAATAGGAAAGGTCTAAAAGATTGGAATCTAAAGATCGGATGGGTTTGTGACATTGTTTGGGAGAATGATAGTTTATCTGTCTATTTAGAGAGGGGTGGGGAGTGAATGAACTATAATAGCGTCGGTCACTTCCTCCTGAAGACTGCTTAAGATCTAGCCAGATTGCTATAGGTAGTGCCGGCCCCCGCTCACCCTGGTGTGCCCAGCCGAACACCAAGTGCAGAGTGGGGATCATAAGAAGCGAGGAGAGACACCCAGACTGTGTGAGACTTCTTGCCTTTGCACAAATCCTGCACCCCAAGCTATAGATACAAGTGCCCAGAGGACCAGATGCTGAGCTCCCCCTGGGCTTGCTTGGGTGGAAGAACTGAATACCATCCTCAGTCTCCTAATGAGACTACACAGCCTAGAGAAGAACTCTGAGCACCACAGGACACCTCCCGCCACCTGCTTCCACACTCCCTCCTCCAGCCTGACCCTGACTCAGCTGTGACTCAGAGACAAAGACAGGAGCTCCAGCACCAGCCCTCCAGGTGCCCTGCCACTCAGCCCTCTCTGTTTTCCTTTATCTCTTTACAGCTTAGTTTTACAGCCTGGCTTTGAAGATCACTGAGCATGTCCCAAAAAATGGGATGGATGGACAAACACAACACTTAAATATCAAAATATTCCCATTTAAGTTTAAAAAAATTTAAATCTCTGGATTTATTATAATTTATCCATAGCACTATTTCCTATCATATGCATAAAATATCCTTATCTTTTCTTGGGCATGTCTGAGCATCCTTATTAAACTGTAGGGACTCAAGTGAATGGAGATCACATCTTATACCAGACTTACCTTATGCCCTAGAAAAACAGGAAAGGAACTAATATGTATAGGCACTTCCTGTGCAGGACACACTATGTGGAAAAGAAACAAAGAGTCGTATAAAGAAAAGTCAAGGGCACCGAGGACAGCCAGCTTTGCCTTGTCCGCTCAGCATTAACTCCTATCCACATACCCAGAAACAATTGCTTTCCTCCTCTACTGAAAGTCTGGAAGCCCAAATGATTTACGCAGCCCTACAAAGAGCAATCTGTTGCCCCCCTTTCCCCCAGTTATTTCAAAAATCCTGTTATAATCTTTATATTGATTTTTTTTAATTGCTGGCCTATAGTCTTGGTGCCTTGGAACCTTATATTTCCAATTTTAACATTTTTTACTATTGCTCCCCTCTGCTCTTAACAAGATCATACATGCCCCTGGCTTTCCAAAGCAATATATTTGGTCTCTGAAGCCTGTGCTATGGGGCTCTTTGGTGCTCAGCAACCTGACACAGTGCTCAGTATAGCAATAGCTACTGCAGCTAGCCAATATTCTTCAAAAGTGTCTGAACAGGTTGAACTCAAAAGCTGGTGATTAGGAAATGATGTTTTTGTCATATTGATTTAGAGCCCAAACAGACAGACCAGATCTAGGCTTTCTGAGGCCAGGGACATTATCAAGCCTAAAACTCAGCACCAGGGTTATGGCTTTTGTCTTCCAGCCCTTGGAAGTGCCAGCACTGGGCTGAAGATTCTTCCTGTTCCACCTAACTCAGGCCAAAGTAACCATGACATCCTTTGGCAGGCCAACACTCCTCCAGGCAATGATATTAGCTTATCCCTACAACCCTCACCCATCACATACATGGGACCTTTTTTTTTGGAAATGTCATGAGAAACAATGGATGCTAGAAGAACAGACTCTGGAATTCCTGTCAGGCGGTCCTGGAAAAGTCTTGAGGAAATTTTGACCAACCTTCTTAAGAGGCTATACATAGATCAGGAAGTAGAGAATAGACTACCGCTGGGTTGTGGGATAGCAAGTATCATCTTCCTCCAGTCATGTCACCTAATCACATGACTCACCACAAACATGCAAACTGCAAAGTCTGTCAAAGTGAAGGCTGTAGGACACCTAAGGTTGGGTGAGTAACTGATTCAGGGCCAAGCATTCTGACAAGAGAGAGGTTTAGCCTTGACAATAAATGAACACATAGGAGTACCAAACTTCTTTTTTCAACTGGGAACCCCCAGTTTGGGCTTGGCTCAGCTAGGCAGTTCTTTTGTTGGTCGTGACTAGATGTTCTTCTGTGTCTGCTGAGTTGATAAAACTACTGTCACACACAATGACAACAGTGGCCAGGCTCTTCTCTCACCATGTAGGATAGATGGTTCAGGTACATTTGCTCGGGTTCATGAGTGGTGAGAAAGGACAAACTCCATGCACAGGAACTCGAAAAGGGAAGCGTTTGTGGCTACTTTGGCAGTTTACACATATTACAAAGTGCAGAGTCTTCTCAGTTTGGGAGTTAGGCAAAACCAATCATTTTTTTGCAAGGGTAGGAAGAGGAAATGCTTCTTGCTGAGAAAGTGGTATTTTTCTTGCCAATGCATCTACAGTGGCAGGCCAATGAGGCCAAAAGATGTGGACACCACATCCCTGGTGCCCTGCAGTGGCAGGATCAGGATGGCAGAAATCACCCATAAATGAAATACAAATCCAATAAAGCAAAAACAAAAACAAAAAAAAAAACAGAGTGTTTGTGGGGAAAGCAGCCCACATTCAAAATATGATGAGACTATTCATTATTTTCCTCTTAAATCCTTTCCCATTTTTCAGCTTGCATCATTGCTTTCTCTTTTTCTCCTTCTCTTTCATGTGTGTATTTTAAAAATCTGTCAAAGGCACCCGATGACAAGCTATTCACACTGCAGAGCGGAGTGGAACACCCTCAGACGCACCAGCCCCTGAAAAATTCTGGAGAGGAGAGAAGAGGAGAGGGAGAGAGACCTTAGGAGTTCAAGGCTTGGGTGCCGCTGTGTACAACAGAAAGATGAAAAGCAGCTTACGTCCCCCGAATGGAAAAAGACCACTTAGACAGCGTTGCAAAATGCTATCCTCTGTTTGTCCTGGCCACTTAAGAATTGTGAGTCAGAGCAGCAAATTGAAGTCATTTCTGTGATTGTCCAGGAGGTCATGGCCACTAAGCTCACCAAAGGCCTTCTGATTTTAGCATAACAAGACTCATTGACCAGTGATTGAAAGTGATGGGGATAAAAGGTGCATTTTACCTTGAGGTTATCTCTCTTGTGAGCAGAAGGTTTTCTAACGGTAGCAATAAAACTTTCTGCCTCTAAGCACAGAACAGCACTTGTAGAAAAACATACCTCAAGCATAGTAATGTCTAGAGGTCACAGGTCCAAAGCTACCTGTTTCAGAACTGGACTTAGAGTCTTGATGCTGCTAAGGAAGCGGGGGGGGGCGGACAAGATAAACCCTGTGGGTTATTATGGGGTATGTTCTCACACATCATTGTTTTCTTGGTAAGTTCCTCAAGCTAAATGGGCACCAGGATTTGAAATCAGCCCCCTTAAAGGATGCCTCCTATCCCTTGCTAAAGCAGAGATCAGCAAATCTTCCAGGGTGGTTGTTGGTCAGAGAAGGCCCTAGGCTTGCTGGCTCTCAGATCTGTGCCTTGCCCCAGAAGTCCGCATCTGATTTCTAGGGATCCGGAGATGTGTCTTGAGACCATCAGACCACAAGGGACATTCTGGTTGGAAAGTCACTCTAGAGAAAAGCAGAAAGAGTCCCACATTAAACCGCAGACCCACGGAGCAGCAGACACAACTGACGGCTAACTGGGAGAGTTGAGAACCTGTACAAAGCCAGGCGCGCCTTGACTCAGGACTTCGTTAGACGTGTGATGATTATCCCAAAGCCCAGAAAATAAAGTCAGTATACATCGGATGGAACTCAGTTCCATGGCTAAAGGATAACTTTCCATTGTCTGAAGTGGAATGACGGTTGGAACTCTACGATACTAAGTGTGGGTGGCGTGTCATTAACCCGAGTCACCTCAAAGTTTCCTCCTCGCTCACGGTACCTTGGTCATGGCATTTCTCTAGTTCAAGAGCAACAAAAAACACTCAGTTGCATGGGGGAAGTTAATAATAAAGCCAAACACCTTCTTCCTGTTTGTGGTTCTTTTCTCCATATTACATGCTCAAAAACAAAACAAAACAAAACAAAACAGAAAAAAACTCCTGAGGCTCATGGGTAGAGTACTTGTCTGGCATGGGCAAGGCCCTGGGTTTGCGCTCCACCCAAAAGGAAAAAGTCAGGAAGGTAGGCAGGCAGCCCAGCTTAGAATGGAGAAAACAAAATGCCGAGTAGGCAGGTTACCTGATGAACAGAAATTCTTGGCGTGGAGAGCGATATCCAAAGCATACTGGATGGGGGTGGGAGGGGGTGTTGGGGAGGTGGGGACCAGAAGTACTTTGGTGCCCCTCTGTGGACATGTGACTGTTCCCCAATGTTTCTGAAATGCACAGCTCACTCAGGGGCTGAAGGAAGTGTAGACTGCTCTTGCATTCAGAGAAGAAGCAGTAAAGTCTATATAAGCCTATTTATAGGAGAACTGAACGGAGGCAAAGGCTTCCTTCACATATGCAAGGTGCTGTACCCAGCATACACTCAGTCATAATCAGGAGGAAGGAAGTTGTCCTTGGTTGGTGTCTCTGGGATGTGTGCTCTTTGAGAAGAATGGCCACATAAGCATGCATAGAATATTTTGCACGCAGACCACAAAAACCCAGGTAAAAGCCAGCGGAGACGATTTTTAAGGCTTTTCTTACAATAACCTACACATTTTCTACATATATATATATA
>LOEQ01001954.1:279385-306287 GCA_001685075.1 Bramus lutescens | reverse complement strand
CGACACTGCCGGCACGCCCGTGGCAAAGTTCTTCCGCGACAGCATCTCGGATTTGGAGCGCGGCTGGCTGCAGGCAGATGGTCACTGGTTACTGCATCAGTGAGGGAAACCTTGCAGGACACCCCCGCGTTCCAGAGGCCCAGCCTCTGCCCTCCACCCAGGAGGATGAGTCACCTGGGCACCTTGCATGCTGCATGTCCAGCAAGGGCAACCCTAGCTCTTTCGTGCGTTTGTATGACAGACCAGGATGGAGTTGCATATCTGAAAATAGTTTGCAATCTGGGTAGTGCTGAAACAGATCACCTTCTGATCTTGATGAGACCCTTGGGTGACAGCCACACACTCCGCCCACCCTCACAGCCACAGCAACTCTGGTCCCTGGAGACTGGAATCTTTGATGACATAGAGAGGACTGTCTCTCCCTCAGAGCCAAGGACCAAGTTACCTATTAAGTCGGGAGGCCAAAAAGACCTCCGTAATGTGTAAAAGAAAGGTGGGGGGCTATTGTCCTTCAAGGGCAGAGGATGGGTGAAGGTGCCAGTCAGGGAGGAAGGTGACTCCCAAATTGTTAAATGTCGATTGGGCTTATCACCCTGGGCAAATTCCTTAATGTCTGAAACTTTCTGTTGTCTTGCCTTAAAAAATGGACAATAACAGTAGCTGCCTTTTAGAAGTAAAAGGATTAATTACAAGGATGCTAAAGTGATGCCTGACAAGTGACCCGGACAATGGAGATGACAGGTGGGCATCTTCTAAGGTTATAGGACAAAACATTAGGAAAGCAATGTCTGGGTTCATTAAGGGGCCTAACACACACATTTCAAAAAGTCTTCTCACACATGATCTCACAAGGGTGTAATATCTGTGAGAAAGAGCTATCCCACAGCCCATAGAAAGAGACGTCTCTAGAAAAGACACATGGTGGCCCCTGCCCACTGATAGCCATCACCTGTGCCTGAAGCTCTCTCGGTCCTCTTTGTTATACTCCAGGGCTGGCCCCCGATTGGTCCCACTGTTGCCTCCCATGACACCTGGCCAATAGTCAGGATTGCTCTCCAAGTCCCCAGACAGAGGGAATGGCTTGCTCCGCATCTGGTGGTAAGGCTGGCGGAAGTTGTTGTCATCGTCGTGCAGGGAGCTGAGTTCTGAGATGGTGTTGTTATCTGCAGGGACAGAAGCAGGCATCACAGAGTTTTCTACACATTAGGAAAGGAATGCCGTTAAGGGTTGAGGTGGAATACCCTGGAAACTCCTGCCCGAGGGCCTTGGCCCTGGCCAGTGTGTGCTGCAGTCTGCAATGGTGGGACTCGTGTTCCTAGCTCAGCCAGACTTGGCTCCAGCTCAATCCCAACTTGTTTACAGAGGGGGAGCCCATCCTACAAGATGTTCTTGGAATAGGAAGACAATGGTCTTTGTTCCACCTAAGGCTCCCCAGAACTCAGGCTGCCTGCAGCTGGCCTCCTACGACACCACCCTTGTTCAAATGTTTTTCTCCGTCCTATATAATTTCTGTGATAAACTTTGACGATCCCAGCCATGTTGGCCAAAAGAGACGGGNGCCATCAATTGTAACATCTTCCCTACTGCTGGCCCAGTCCCAGGAAAGGGGCTTTAGTATGGCCACCATTCTGCCCTCTTCCCACCATTCCGCTCCCCAAAGAGCACAATGTCAAGGTCAAGAGTATCTATACACCTGGCTTCAGTACACTCACCTTTTCGACCAGGCTCATGTAGGAACCTATAATATCCCGCCCCAGTTGCACCAGATCTACTTCTAAGGTCTCTTCCCCTTCCTACCAAAGTACTCCAGGTTTATGTGGTCACGAGTGGCCAGGTTAGAAGTTTGGGGATAAAGAGACTGAATTTCCTCTTTATATCCACTGGAGTTTGAACTCTGGCTCCAGCCTAAAAAGTTACAAAGGTGCCTAATCACAGCTTTCTCATTTTCTAATTAGATTTGTGCAGAGGCATTTAGGAACTAGGACCAGAATTTTCCAGATCTAGGCTGGAAAAAAAAACCAGAAAATTTGATTATTTATAGAACTTAGAAATGTACTGAATTTCACTTTACTTAAAAAAACAAATCCAGTGAACCTATTTGCAATGTAATGGGATCTACTTGTTTTCTAAACCTTTTCATTGAGACTTCAAAAATATTATTAAAAACAACATTTACTAGTTTAAAGTCCTTGCTGCCGAGAGAAAGGTAAGCCAAGATTAGATGTGGGGATGCAGAAATGTGTACCTCAGGTTTCCTTTGCAGCCCTAGTGATACTGGGAGGAGCAGAGGAACTTTGGACAATTGCAGTCTTGTCTTACCAAGAACACACAGGAATGGCAAGTTACTCATGCGATCATTTGGTTTTTGAATTATAATAAAAATTTAAACTTATCTACCTCTTAAAGGTCAATTTTATTTGTGAGTGTGTGTGTGTGTGTGTTGCTTGCCTATGTGTATGCATCTGGAAGTCAGAGGACTTTTTGTGTTACCTATTCTCACACTAAATCTGGAACTAGGCTGGTGGCCAGCAATCATCTTCTTGTCTCTACCTCCTTACAGAGATGGGGTACTGGAAACTGCAACCATGCCCAGATTTTGACATAGATGTCTGGATCCAAACTGAGATCCTCATGCCTGCACAGCAAGCACTCTTACCCTCTGAGCCATCTCTCCAGCCCTTAGGCCCATTTTAAAAGAAAACATCTCATAGACTATTGATTAAAATCTAGAACATTCCCTCATAATTCCCGTGAATTCCAATTTCCTAGTAAGCATACCAAAAAAAACCCCACCTAACTTTAAAACACACTTGATGAGACCAATGGAAAACAATATTGTTGGCTCAGAACTGCCTCTAAATTTCAGGGAATAGCTGACATTTTAATGCCTTCAGACTGTCAGTACTATCACCACTTGACCGCTCACAGTAACAAGTTGTTCAGGTTATCTGCCACACGAAAATTTCTGCCACGGTGAACACAAATATCGATGTACCCTTTGACAGACATCTAATAATGCCATTTTAGGAGAGGGGCACACCAACATTTTCTATAAGACCGTGCAGGGAATTGTAGGCTTTATGAGCCATACTGGTTATAATCATTCATTCTCACCATTCAACAAGAAGTTATAGAAGGTACATAAGTGAATTAGCTTGGCTGTGTTTCAATAAAACTTTTTAAAAACCAGAAGTAGAAAGGCCTGTTTCCAGGAGATACTGTTTACGGTCTCCAGCTGTAGATGTTCCAAGAATGCAAACATCAAGGAGTAGCTACCATAAGGGCAAGACAAAGGAGAATCTCAGCATCCTACAGAATCATGAACCTGGACCTCAAACCCCCCAATTCTTATAGAATCTGTGAAACCAAGGTATCTATTGTTTTAATGAGATTTTCCAGACTGACCATGCCATGATCTGCTCTGGGGCTTTCTCGCTCTTCAGGATGGAACTGATCTCTAGAGTGAACTCTAGTCCTGGGCCAATCTACACTGTTTCATTGCTAACCAGGAGGTGCTAGGTGATCTAGGTTCTAGTCTTGGCAATGGTTATTTTCCCTTCCTGGATTATTTCTTCCTCTATGAAGGATGTGGAGTCAGTAATGAGCTTAAGGTCTCAACAATCAGCCACCATAGTCTCAACATGTGTCATGGCTAGGAGGTCAATCTCGGCTTAGCTCAAAAGGTTTTGTATATAAGTCAAATGGTTGGGAACCACCCAAGCTCTTCTAATTCCGTTACTATACTCTGAGCCCTCTGCTACCTCATTTGAACACTGCGCAGGTTGACACGGACCATCTCTAGATCCCTTTCAACTCTGAGATTCCACTACGCTGACACCACCCAGTTTTTGAACACCATTTGGATCCAGGTAGTCAAGTCCAGAGGCATCACACACACTCAAGTCCATTCTTTGCTTTTAATCCTAGTTATTAACTTTTCCTCTAAGCCATGGTATTGATAGATTGCTTGTCCCAGCTTCTCCTTGATCTAGGATCTCTGTCTCTGTCTCCTTACAGAGACCCAAAACAATGCTGTTACACTGAGCTTGTCAAGTCACTGACATCTGCATTCCTGACATTCCAATCTGGAGATGGTCTTTTTATAGTCAGTTTGGTGGGAGGATGCAGCAATGGCTGCAACACAGACAGGATGAATTTAGAATTGTAAACTGGGTGGAATATGTTGTCCTTAATCTGGATAAGGTTCCTCTAGTCTGGGACTGTTTTCCCAACAGCTCCATCAAGTCTGTTGTTGATTCCAAGAAGAAGAGGGTTCAACGAAAGTGCCTAGTGACCTCACTGCCACGCTTGCCAGCATCCTCTTGGTAATTAGCCCATCTGAGTCAGACCTGCCCTGCTCTGCCTCCCATGATAGATGGTAATTTGGAGCCTACTCTAAAGAATCAGCAGAGTCAGCTGCAGTCTCCAGGGCTGTGGATAAGTTAAGGGTTGGGGCCCTGCCACCAACAGACTTAGTAATTAAAACATTCTTTGACAAGAGGCACGGCTTCTTTGCTCACCCCACAATCTCTGTGGTTGGACATCTCAGAGGACCGCCAGCCTCTTTTTCCTAGATTCATTTACCAGAGTTCTTTCACTTTCATTGCAGCCTCCATGTGGTAAGTCAGCATGTGGTTTTGGCATACTGGGGCCCCTCATGCTGGAGACAGCCAGCCCTGAGTAGTCACATCTTGGGTGTGTATGTGTGCCTACTCAGATGCGTGTGTGAAGTTGCTCATCTATGTAAATGCAAGAGGTTGTCATAGTAGCTTCCTCGGTGTGCTCCATCTTAGTTTTTGAGAAAGGGTCTTTTAGTGAACCTAGAGTTCATTGACTGGCTAGAATGGGTGCCTACTGAGCTCCAGGGATGGGCTTGTCTCCATTAGCTCAGGGCTGGGGCTGTAGATGTGATGTTAGCCCAGCTTTTACATGGGTGATGGGGATCTGAGCATGGGTGCTCACACTTGCTCAGGCAATGACTTTACTGTCTGAGCCATCCCATATCTTAAGCAACTATTTTGAGTATTACTTAAAGGGGGTTGTCAGGGGACTGTTCTAATTAAACATTTTAAACCCAGGATCACAAAACCACAGCAATCAACACAGACCACCCCACTGGCAGATACATGAACCACACGTGATCGTCCCATCCTTCCTGCCAGCAGTCCTATTCCCTTCCGAGTACTCAGAGGTACTTTCTGTGGTGGTGTCAGAAAAGTGCTGGCTCAGAGCTTCCAATCCGGTGACTCCCATGTCCTCTTTAGCTACCAAATCCTGAATGAAGCACAGGTCGCATAAAACTAACAGATGCTCACATCTGCCTCTCATCCTTCTGGCCGGATCAAACTGAGCCAGCTCCTTCTCGACATAGTACAGGACCTTCATGGAGTCTCTCTCTTTGTCAGCTTGGATCCGGTAACCTTTTCGAACTGTTGAGGAAAAGCACAAGAGAGTGAGCTAAAAACAGGGCAGCAGGAAAAGGATGGTTCCATTCATTCTGCCAAGCAGAAAACATGGTTCCCAGTTAGAACAACTCTTTTGGACTCACCCAGAAATAATAATACTACAGTTTATACGCAGGAGGCACACTTGAGATCCTCTACCAGGCGGTGCCACTGGAACAAAGAACCTGGAGTCCAACAATCAAACCCCATTGCAGCGTACTTTCGGCCATTTGTTATCCTTTCCTTTCTGCTGTCTGACCTTCCACAGCTATACTGAAGGCTTGCCTCTGCAAAGCTTTTGAGGTCTACTGGAGGAATAAGCTGATACTAAAAAGAAAGGAGATAAAGACCCCTTTTCAAGCCTAGGGCACATGTCACTCTCCAGCATGAGGTTCCCACTGTCACTTGGTAGAAGTGCACATAACTTTAAGACAGCTCCCCAAGCGTCACAGACCTTCACAAAGGCAAACTGAAAGCCTCTAGTTGCCTGGGAGATGGAAAAAAAATCCCTTAAGCTGGATGGTGCGTGCCTGAGAGCTAATATTAGATTCTAGACTACATACACAGGAGTACAAAACAAGCCACACAACACATGAATTTCTAATCACACTTCCATTTTATTTCCTCAGCCTTTTCCTTTTAGGAAAAGAAAATGCCATCTTTTATATGTGACTAATTTAATTCAACCTGCTGCTTTGCGGTTCAGGGCTTAATGAAAACACAAAACTAAAGCAGGGGAAATAATACCATCTCCATTTCCATCCCTCACATTGTCAGAGACCAAGGCTATTCACGTCCCGTACCCCTAAAGTCTAGCCCAACATCAGCCCAAAGGGTGATAAGACAACAACAGGCATAATGGACAGATGGGGGAGGGGCGTGGATGAAGATGAGAAAGAGGCAACCAGACAATACGTACTGGACACTGAGAAGGTGCCAGGTTCTATGCTGAATGTTTACAAGTGTGTTTGTTCCTTGCAGCCATCCAAGTAAGTACTGCTGCCAGCCACATTTTGTGGTTGAAAAACTTTGGCGAGGAAGGATTTTTAGAACATGACCAGAAATATTTGGCTTGGCAGCGCCAGGCATGAAATCATATGGTCTCGTTGACTGAAGCTTAACTGGATTAGGGCATCATACCTCCTCTAAAATATAGAAGGAGACACAGGGTTTGCTTTTGTTTATCTGTTGTTGTTTTTTTTTTTTAAAAAGGGACAGATGAAGAAGACAAGAGAGTAATGCCCCAAGTGGGCAGCGGTCTTGGGTATTCCAGAGAGTGTGTGGTCTGAAGCATGGCCCTGTCTTCTAGCCAGCAGGGATGGAAAACAGTAGCAAACAATCCCACTCCAACATTCCCTGTTCCCAAAGTGGTGCACATAACAAAAATAAGGAAACCACAGAAATGTATATACATTCAATAAAAGTGGTATTTTATGTCTCTGGATGCATGACTTTATGGACAAAGCTTGCCTCCCAGCTATTTACATGGAAGATCAAAATCTAAAATTCTACAGGCTCTAATCACGGCCTGAGCACTGAAGAAGAAAAGCCACCCACACACCCATTTGCAGGTGCACACATTTTCTGTGTGACAAAACACTGGGCAGGCCATATCCATCTCAAATTGTCTAATGACTTAGAAAAAAATGAATAAGTCCCTAGCACATACTTTTCAGTGGCACCTTCTCCCAGAGGTGAGGTCCATCCATAAATCCTCTGCAGAAGGAATTTTTAGCAGAAATGATTTTATTTATCAAGCTACACATTCTGCCATTTCTGCAGAGGCGTTTACAGAGTGTTCAATTAAAATGCAATTATCCCACAGAACTGCTATGTCTGTACCAAGGCAGTTATGTCTGATGAATGAGGTGCAGAGCTAAAAATCAGGGGTCTGGGCATCTTACAGGCATGCTGGTACTGGTTTCCTGAGGGACCTCCAGAGAGTGAAGACCCGTCAGGACTCAGTTTCCATGCAATGACTTCAAGAGAAGACAACTAAAAACTAATTAGTGGAGCACTTGAGTGTTCCATAATGAACTGGGGTATCTTAAATGCCACCTCACCCAAAGAGCTTCCTTTGGTTCTTCTAATTCTGTCTCTTTCTGTTCCAATCTTTTTCCTAACTTAAAAATCATTTGATTTGAATTTGTATTATAGGCCTTAATATATTCTAGTTCATTCCAAGTTCTTTATATAAATGAGCATAATCTTTAAAAATTCCAGAAGATATTATGATTTAAGATATCCATGTGCCTACGATGGTGTTTCACACATAACGAATACTAAAAGTTAGCTGAATTACTCCCAGCCTCGGAATGGAAAGGGTTCGTGGCTTCTTTGGAGAGTGTATTCTTTGTAAGCACTAATCCATAGGCTGTAACTTCCCAGAAATCAATTATCTGTTCACCTGTATATCTCTAGCATCTAACACAGAGCCTGGTACATCTCAGACACTCAAAACATGCACATTCAGATCAATGAATGAAGGTATGAATAAACTGGGACTAGCAAGTGGTTTTTTGTTTTGTTTTGTTTTTGTGTGGGTTACAAAGTATGACATAGGAAGCTATGTAGGTGATTGACTGGAGAATTTTAACCAAGAAGGGAAGGGCTTGAATGGTAGGTAGCCCAAGGAAGCAAGAAGGTTTTGTGGCTGCCATNNNAATGATCTAAAGAAAGAACACCGGCGTGGCTGTAGGCATTAGGGAGGAGTCCACTCAACCTGCAGCCCTGGCTCTGCCAGGTCTTCTTCATATGGGAAGCACTTTAATGGAAAATCTTCAGTGTCACCAAAATAAAGGTCACTGGTTAGGGAGGGCTGATGCTATTTGTAACTAGGTACCAGCTGTCTGGGGGGGGGGAGCTGTGCTGAACAACAGCTGGAGAAGNAATGATCTAAAGAAAGAACACCGGCGTGGCTGTAGGCATTAGGGAGGAGTCCACTCAACCTGCAGCCCTGGCTCTGCCAGGTCTTCTTCATATGGGAAGCACTTTAATGGAAAATCTTCAGTGTCACCAAAATAAAGGTCACTGGTTAGGGAGGGCTGATGCTATTTGTAACTAGGTACCAGCTGTCTGGGGGGGGGGAGCTGTGCTGAACAACAGCTGGAGAAGCTTGGATTAGAGATTAGGTTGTCTTCAGTGTCATTAGGATAAATTACACTCCTCATTATGATACAGATGAGATTGTGCACGTGGGTTATCAATCTCTGAGAAGCCACAGCAACTACAGCCTCGGGGGAAGATGACAGTTCTAGCTTTCAATATTGGCATCATAAAGAGCTCTACTGCAGCAGAATACTTCAGCTTCGACTTCTCCCTCACAGCAGCTGGGAGATTTCAGAGAGTTAAATTCTTCTAACTTATCAAAAGACAGAGGCAAACGATTGCTCGTCAGACTCTAAGAGCATCATCCGTTTGGTTTTAGTTGCTAAAAATCAAGACATTTCTCCCTTTAAAGGGTGTGGCTATTTTTATATAAAATTATAAGCTGTAAGTTTGATTGTACAGCACACAAACTCTTCTCTCACTTCCATAGAATCTGTCTCTGTGTCACATATGTGCTCAAGAGCATATGAGTCACCAGAAAACCTTTTCTGATCCTCTCCAACACAGAAAGGAATTTCTGACCGCATTACAGTTTTTCTATATACTGTTCTGTATTTCTTACCCATTTTATTTCCATCAACAAGCCTGCAGCAACCATGCTACTAGACTACAATTTTCTAATTAAGCTATAAATTTCTAAGACTATAATGTCTAGGAGGGCAGGGAAAATTTGTAAAATTCTTTTGAGACAGTGGACTTTGAACTTGCTATACAGTCCAGGTTGGTCTCAAATTTGTAGCTCCTCTGGCCTGTCTCCTGAGTGCTGGATTTGTAAGTGTGTACTACCAGCCCCAGTTACAGATTATCCTTAATTTGAAAACATGTAGAGTCATGTGTAATGGCACATGCCTATGATCCCAGCATACATGAAACTGGGGCCAGAGGATTGCCCTGAGTTGGAGCTAGCCTGAACTACATAACATATTTGAAGCCATCTAAAACCTTACAGAGTAAGAATATAATATACTTACTTAATATATTATAATATACTCTATACTTTTATAGAGTAAAATATAATATATCTATATATACATACATTATATGTATATATATTACATATATATATTTAACATGCCCCAAAACCAACCAACCAAAGACCCCACATGGAATGGTATTGGGTTGGTTTTTATATCTAATTTAAAGGCAAGAGAACTCTTTGAAGTTTGGTGATATTTTAGCAAGAAATGTACTAGACTATTGTCCAAAGTCTAGCGTATTTAGAAAATGACTTTTCCAGCGGATGTTTCAGCTCAGAGTCACTGGTGATTTATTCTAGTTTCCAGTCCAGCCTGGCCCAAGTCCTTTGGTTCAGGCCTCTCTTACTAGTCTTCTAATCTCAGCTTTACCAGAGATAGAACATTAGAAAACTTCCAGTGATGACAAACTATAATCTAAAATAACCTTATTATTACTGAAGAATTTAAGTTGCTATTTGATCCAATTATGGTTGGGTGACTTTTCAACCAATTTCGCCATATATAGCCCAAATCCGACTTAGAAAACCTGCACAGGCAGTCTCCAAGGTGTACTTCCATGGATAGAGGCTTGTTCTTCCTGCCCTGTCTTAATGAGCTCAGTAAGGCTGTTTATAAATGACGGAACAGCTGCCAGATTCCACCCCCAGGGTGACAGCAGCCCAATTGTGGGAGAAGTGCTTCTTAAAATTTGCATATTCTGTGTACAGTAGGCATATATATAGGCGCACATCTCTATTAATTTTAAAATGACATTTCGAAAGCCTACTTGTCTACTCACTTCTTTTGCCAGAAGGATGAATGGAGTCCAGGGATATTGAGATAAAGTGGACCAGAGCAAGGCAACAGGAGGGGTAGAAGCCAGTTTCACTAAGCAAGGTAGGAGGTCATATAACAAAGACCAAGATAGTTACAGTAGAGATGGATGGAAATAAAAACAATTCAAGGATAAAGTATAAATCTAAAGGCCTTGGTACCGAATGAGAAGGGAAGTGAAGAACAAGGAATAAGAGTGGAATTCCTGCTTCTGATTTGAGCCGCTAGGCAGGCAATGATGCTACCCACTAAAATAAGCTATATAGACTTTGAAGTGGAAACAGTAGACTGAGTTCCTAGAGGCTAAGGTTAAATGCCTGTAAGACATCCAGCTGGAGACATTCAGAAATAGACATACAGAACAGCATATTCAGGATATATGAGATTTAGCAGCAGAAGAGAAGTCAGAAAAAATCATGACTGGGAATCATTAGCATAATGGATGATGACTGAAGCCATGGGAGTAGATAGGATTTGCTGGACAGCGGGCCACAGACAAGGCAAGAACACCAATAGATAGGATTTGCCAGACAGCAGACCATAGAAAAAGCAGGTCACAAACACCAGGAAGATGCACATGGTCAGAAAGCAACAGGGGCAGAACAGGTAGGGAAATAATCATGGAAGGATAGTTGGGTCGGGGTGGCCAGCATTTTAGAGAGGTCAAGGCAGGCTGAGGATTGCAATGCAGCATCGGATTTAGCAATCAGGCAGCTTGACAGGAGTATTTAGAATTTAGCTGAGTTGGTAAGAGGAAGTAAAAGAGACACTGAGTAGTAAAAGAATTTCCAAGAAGTGTGGCTGCAAGGAGCAGAGAAGAAGTGAGAAGCAACATCGGGGTGGAGGGTTCTACAAATGGCTGCATTTCCATAGGCAAGGCCTGACCGTGTTTTGAATGCTGAAGGAAAGAGTCACTAAGACAGGTTAGAGCTGTGAAGTAGAAAGAGACCAAGTGTGGATATTCAGCAGAGAACCTGAAGGAGACGGATCCGGAGAAGCCATCATAGTCATAGTAACAGAGAAGGGCTTGAGTAGCCGCTGTAAACGAGGGAAAAGGAATCAGGACCCCTCATCCTCTCCCATGTGCTAACTAAAAGGCTCTTTTCTAAATATCACAGATGCCTTTCCTAACTTATGTTCAAAAAAAGTGTTGTGTACAAATACAACCCAAAATTACTGTGGCTAGATGATTATCATAACATGTATGAAACAGCATACAGATATAAAAAGACATTTATTAACACTTTTGGTATTCTTTAAAGAATAATCTACATTGGCCCAATCTATCTTCATTAAATGAAAATTGGCCGACCATCATCACTAGTGCTCATGTGTCTAGGAATGTTCTCCTGGTAACTATCAAGAACTCTGTCCTGGTGCCACAAGACCCACATGGCATGATCACATGGTTTCTGACCAACTATGGTCAACACTGACTGTCATCTTTCCTCTATTTCCTGGCTACAGATTGGACTCTGATGTTGCTCACTTCCAAGGAAAACAGTTGTTTGGGCCTGAGAGCTGGGTCTTGTGAGCTCTAGCCATTCTGGTTTAGGAATGGGTGTGACATAACTTTTTTTTTTTTCAGATGAAACTGCTGGAAATGAGCTTTCTAGAAGAGAGGGAGCTCCTGGGAGACATTTTCTCATTTTGGGAAAAGTGGCACAAAGATGAAACACACCTTCTGTCTCCCCAAATATCTAATGCTCAGAAGGACTGCTGTCATCAAGGGGGCCACCCAACGGGGACAAAGCCTGTGCTAAAGAGGACAGCACAAAAGGCAGAAGAACTCTCTCGTGCACGGATCCACTGCAGTGAGAGCAGCCGAGTCAGCCGCTGCCACACCTTGGGATTCTTGAAAATTCATTTCTTTGCTTCTAATTGCAGTTTGGTTGATATGATGGGGTCAAATGATTAAAACTGCAACAAGCAGGAATAAAGAAGATTAAGGCCAGCCTGATCTACATAGCGAGTTCCAGACTAGCCAGGGCTATCCAATGAGTCCCTGAGCCCCTACTCAAAAGAGGGGAGGTATTATTAAATATTTAGTAGTTTATTAATAAGACTTATTTTATTGTGCTTATTCACTAAATAAAGATAAGGTGAAGGAGTTCTGGCCAGACAGGAAAAAGACATGGGCTGTAGAGAGAAATTAGCAATTAAAAGCATGTGTAAAGTTCCACTCAGGATTTTTTTTGCCCACTCCTTCCTCCAGGGAAATGGACTACGCTGTCTTTATCTCTTGCTTTCCCTACACATCCTTAATCATTAGCTTTTTCTTTTCAGCTTGTGACTCATTCTCAGTCTTAGACGTCAGAATTCTACTAATAGTCCCAGGGAAGAGACAAACACAAATACCAATTACTCATTGAGGATATCCACTTCTGCCACAGCCAGGTATTGGGGGTTCATTATGTGGGCTGGCTACCCTGACTCACTTCCCACATCTACAGACTGAAGTCACTTAAATCAGCAGTGCATACAGTCTTAACTTCCACAGCTTGCAATCCTGTTCGAATGTCTCTGGGAAAGCTATATTTCCACAGCTCTCTACCTCTCGACCCTACTTTGTCCCTTGGCCTCCACTCTCAGGGCTTGGTTCTCTGCCCGCGAGCTCCTCTCCCACCTTATCACCTGCCATCTCTCCTCTCAGCAATCTGCCTACAGAGGCTCTTACTTGTTTGCTCCACTAAGCCCCAGCTCTTTTGGAGAGATATTGAGGTCCTCTCTAATGCCCAGAGAACCCTTCTATCTTCTTCCAGGCAACCTGACAAGCAGGACACTGATATGGTCACTTCTGCGCTCTGGAATCTGACTATTCTACTGACCTTCCTGTTCTGGTACAGTCAGCAGTCTCACAGTTTTCCTGAATCTTCCTCATCCTTCCTGGACCAGTTCAGCTCTCATCTCCATGAAGATTGCAATAACTCCAGGTCCTTCATCTTTGGACTCTAAGTACCATCTTCTCCAGCATCTAATTGCCCTAATAAAGGTCCACTCCATCCTTTAAGAAGCCATATTCTACAGCCCGCTGTCCCTCTCAGAGCTCTGTACAGTCCTGAACTAGGGCTGGAGGATGAGATCACTTTTTAACCACATGACCATAGTTTAAGTAGCAAACTCCTTCCCTTTAGAGTTTTAGCTACTAAAAACATTAAAAAAGAAAGAAGGGGTCAGATTGTTCTCTAGTCATTGGAAAGCCTGATATGAGCTCCCAAAGATGCCTGTCTCAGCTGGAAGGGCCCCATATTTAGAATGGAGATCACTGATTCCCAAAGCTACCTCACTGAACAGCTGACTGCGCCTATCGGCAAGGAATGAGAGAGGGGCCAAGTCAAGCAGGGGTCTGGGACTACATTTACCACTGTGGCTTCCTCCAGTGGAGTCACTTGGTGCCAAGGGAGGTGGATGCGGCTTGTCCATCAGCATGCCAGAAGAGGGGGCTCCTCCCAAAGGGACAGAGGGGATGGAGTAGGGGCCTGGGACACCGGAGACAGAGGGAGGGTACCCGGCCTTGGCAGCTTTCCCTGCTTCATACACTGCGGAGGGAGATGAAGAGCAAGAGAGATTATGTAGTCCCTCCCGCCCTCCACAACCCCCATACCCCGAATCCCTGAGGTTCCATTCTCCGAAGGGAGTGCCTAGACAAAGGTATTCATTCCTCCAAGACTGAACTAGTTCACTAGAGTTACCAACACCACTCCTCCCTGGATTCCTCCGGCTCCATGAAAAGGGCAGCAATGTGAGGAACTACAGTGGTTAGACTCTGGCAACTGAGCAACCCTGAAGTGGATCCAGGAGGGGTCATGGCAGTATCCCCACTTGGAATGGCCCTGTCTATAAGCTACCATGCTCCCTCCAGAGGGGTCTAGCAAAGGGCCCTCCAGGGATGCTTCTAGACGGAGCAAAGCAAACACTGTGTATGCCCACGGCTCCTGTCTGTGCTTTCAAAAGCAAAGCCAGCAATCCAGTTCCTTTCAACACCGTTTCATTCCTAAAGATTTTAAAGATGGAGTGTACATCTCTCTTTCAAGATGTATTTAGTTTATGGTTGGTATGTCAAACTCAATGCCTTCATGGCTTTGGCTAATAAGCTAAACCTGTGAATCCTTAAATGAGAACTGGTCCATATTGTGGCCATTTTCATCATATGAATAAATAAAGCGTATGGGTGTCTGCTGGACGGTGTCCCAAAGTCACAGTTTTTACACCTCACTTAGAAAAGACAGATGCTCTCTACATCTAGGAGGATGACCCAGTGCAGGTTTTCTCGGCCTGAATGCTCCACAATGTCACCATTCTGATCCTGCCCTTCCTTTAATCTACAGTGTCATGAGCATTAGGAATGCACGACAGGTATGGACCAACAGATGTGCATGCAGATGTGCATGGAGGGGAGGAGGGGAGCAGGGATGGTCTTCCCTGAACCCAGAGGCAAGGGGTAGAGGAAGAACTCAAGGCACATGGCTGTCAGATGGAGATGTGACATTTCTTTTGCTTATTCCATGTCTCCCCACAACTCCCTACTCACAGGCCTGGGGGCAGCAGCAGGTATCTGGGCAGCACGGGCAGCGGACATAGCAGCAGCAGCTGTGTGGGCAGCACTGGCACCAGCAGATCCCCACCAGCACGAAGAAGAGGAAGATCCCCAGGATCACCAGGCCGACAAACACCCACTCTGGAAGGATGCACAAAGAAATCTACTCGAGGTAGCCCCCCTTCAGGGCACAGCATACACGGATAGGCGTCTCCCTGCAAAAGAGGTGAGTGGGAAGGACCTGGGGAAGAAAGGACAACTAGCCAGGATGGAGGGGCCCCAGACTCACGAAGAACTCGGGGTGACAAATGCTAGGGCACAGAGAAAAGAGAGTCGGGTAACCTGTATCTCTTGAGGTACACTGAGACTGGGGACTTTGGGGCTCCTGACTGGAGAATCAGAATAAAGGTGGGACAAAAGCTGGGGGTGGGGTCTTGTGTGCTGGGTTCCTAACTGGTGGAGTCTGTAAATGCTTATCCTTCATAATGAAGTATCTTGTTTATAAGCTAAGAGTTCTTGCCTATGTGGTGGTCCATGAATATAGTTCCAGGACTCCAAAGGCTGAGTGAGACAGAAAGATCAAAGCAGCCTACACTAGACACGAGACCTCAAACAAGCAAACAAAATCTGCAAATCTGAATCTTGGGGGGGAAAGGGAGGCAATGTGCCTCCATGGCCTGTGAAGATCATCTTTATGGGGCCTAGGTTCAGTGTGTATTCATCTACTTTCCTGGGACCTCTTTCCTGCCATTAGCACCAGGGCAGAGATCCAAAACTCTTGCTTAAACCTCAATATCTATACACAGTGAGGGGGGAAAAAAAGAGGCATATTTTAAGATGGAGAAGACACAGCCCCTATATTCAAGGCAGGGGTTTGGTTTGATCACATTCAAGATGACCATGCCAGTCAGCATAGCCAAGAATTAAGCCGTTCAGGCCCCTGATGAATGGCAAGGCTGAAATGAGCTTAGCTAATGTGTTTGTCAACTTCTATAATTTTCATAGCTCTTTCTGAGGCTGACCATGAATTTTCTTTAATTTACTCATCTAAAGGATGTAAAAGGAAGTAAATAGTATCAGGTTTGCATAAAGGTGACTGTGACTCTCAGGCAGCTTGTCTCAATGTTAAGCTATTTGGCTTGGGAAGAGTCCACCTTGTCCCTGGAGTCCTGGATAGACTAGTGTGACCCATGCTTTTCTTTAAAAGCTAAAAGACCAAAATGATTGGAAGCCATCCATTCAAAATCCCTTTATAATGAGCTTCAGCACACAATGTTTTTCTTAAAGTTTGGTTATTAACTATGACTTCTATTAAATTAATTTTTAATTTGGGAACTTGAGAATGTGACTTTTACATGTAAAGAGTTTTATGACAGTAATCGAATCATTTGACCTTTGGTTGGAACATCATTCCCTCTGAGAGAAAACAAACATCTCATGTTTTCTGAATATCCCCCCATTTATCCATCTGCAATACATTCAAGTCCAGGCCAACCTCTCTTCAACTTTGTGTCTGACTTGAACTGTATGGAGAACATTCTTGCTGAGGATAATAGACAGCATGAGGCTTTAGATGAGCCCTTATAAGTAACATAATTTAAGAAGGTGGTGGTTCTCTGAGGTGGTTTGGGTCAACTAGAGGGCATAGAAGCAGTAGTATAGCAAATAGAAGGATAAAAGACCAGCCAGTTACACTTGAGAAACAAAAGAATGCTATCTGAGCTGGGTTTGGTAGAGCACACTGGTAATCCCAGCACCTGGAAGACTGAAGAAAGGACTGCTACGAACTGAAGGTTAGCCTGAGACTCACAGCAAGAACCAGATGAGCCATGCCTACATCTCAATAACTAAACAGGCAAATAAATAAATAAATCTGTGAACGTGTTCTTGGAGTCAAAGGGAAGGAACTCGAGGTGGACAGGACTGGATAGAAAATACAGAAACTCTTTTGTGGACTTGGGAGACACAATTTTTACTTTGAAACATTACTTGTGACATTTTTATCTATGTAAATAAATAAATGATTACAAATTGAAGGCACTTTTGATCAGGGTGATTACAAGGAGAATGTCTCCCTGTGTCCTTGAGGGCATGAACAAGAAAACAGTCAAGTTTGGTTGGCCAGCTAAAGGTTAAGGACTGGATGAGTTCACAGAAAACCATTAGTGAGGCTCTGGATATTTCTCAAAATTTCAGTCAAGCCAAACCCAATGACTAGGGATATTTTATATCTCTCTGTTGCTATCAGGAAGACTTTAAAGATCTGGCAAAAATCAAGGCTAATCATACTCCTTGCTATTCCTTCTATGGGTATGAACCTTTCTATAGTTCATTTTTATTTCTCCCTGAACCTCCTTCAATTACAAGCTACAGTGCAGTACCAGACTGGTTTGTATGCTGGTACCTTCACCTGAAGCTACATGAAAAAAATGTAGATATGTATTTGGGGAAGGTGATCTTGACATATGGTCCATGGATGCCTAGGAATTTCCTGTGTCTAAATATACAAGCAATACAGGTCTGTGAATGCATGCTTTGGCAGGAAGGAAGAGGGCATGTCTTTCCTAAGTATAAAAAAAGACTTTTTGGTAATGTTACAAAAGGCGCTGCAATGTAATGTGACTGCACACTCGTGAATGGGTAAGCATATGATTTAGGAAATAAGAAATACAAATAAACAATACTGAAGGACACAGAACTGTCTGGGTATGGCTGAAATACTGAAATGGGCCTCAACATGACCAATGATACTGCATGCCTGACACCGAAGGTCTGGGTCCCCATCTCTACTTATGCTTAATTCCCATTATTCTTTTAGGGCCTAGGAACAGGAGGCACACAAAAGGCTTATCCAAGGGGCTTACTTCATCCTGGAAAAAGACAACAAACATTATGCAGACAAATGTACCCCCCCCCATCAAACAAGCACTTAGTCACTAGTGCGGAAGCAGACAGATGGAGTGACAGCAAATAAAGAGTTAAATGATTGAATACCTGGCATAATCTCCACAGCAAAACTGGGCAAGAGATCAGCAAGCAGCCCTGTCCTGCCTAGAAGAAGTAGAAGGAACATAAGAAGGAAAGAGGTTACTCCAAAGAAAATGCAGCCAAATTCCTGGCACCCACCAGTGCCGTGACCTCTTAGGGCCATTGCTGTGTGTGCTCTGTGGTTAGAGAGCGGCATTAAAGCTGGGCTCGGTCGAAGTGAATGACTATGCTGAGCATTTCTGGCTGGCATCTAAAGGAAGAGTGTACATAGCCTAGGTGGAAGCAGAAAAGGAAGCTTTCCTTATCTCTGATTGTGTATAGAGAGAGGACATCTCTGCCTCCATATGAGAAACCCTGCATGAGCAGACTGACACACTCCATCTCCGTGCATGAGCACAGCCTTCTCCACACACTTCAGTGGAAAGTCAAACCCATCTGTATCTAAACATTCCATCTACATTTTCATACAATCCGTACACAGTCCCATGTCCATATAAAAACAAAAGTACACATTCGGTTTTAACTTAGAATTAACTAGCTTCATGGTTCTATTTATGGCTTAAAGATACTTCAATGATTAAAATATTCAAAGGCAATGATGAGATAATGCTAGACTGGTTCCACACTCCTTCTGGCTTCAGAAATACTCTGTACATATGTATATGGTATGGTTTTTCCATATGGCACCCACAGCTGGCGCTGCATGGACCCAAGTGCCTTCTGTGTGATAGTGCAGAGAAGCTTCAAAGCTAGTGTCAGAGCAGGTGCTTCTCGGGGGCTCTGGGAAGCCAAGAGCTGTGCAGGAAATACAAGGCTGGAAGATGTGAGGGGGAGGCTAACCTGCATTACAGAAGCTACTCTGCCTGTTTCCACCTTATTAGCAAACTCCCTTTGTCTCTGCCTTGTGATGATTAAAAGTCACTGGGGTACATTTAGGCATACAACTGAATCCTTCTTCATCTTGGTGCACGGCAAGCGTCTCTGGAACAGCACTGTTCAATGGCAGTTTAATGCCAACAACATGGGTGATTTTAGCTTTTCTAGCAATAACATTAAGAATGTACAAACAAACAGAAACAATTAACCTAATATCTTTATTTTTTTTCACTTACATCAGTATCCACAACATATTGTAACTTTTAGGGCTCATGACTACATGTAGCTGTTGAACATCATATTTCTATGGGTCCACAGGGTTGTAGTTTATACCCATGATGACTTTCTATTATGAATCTAATTAATGCCTTAGACCACAACATATCTAGAGATGTTTAAAACATTAGTAGCCTTGAATTATAAATGGTAAGTACAAATGAATCTTCTCATTTAATTAAAGCAACAAAAAGTATATTTGGAAGTATCGTTAGTCCAGATTGAACACACACACACACACACACACACACACACACACATAGGTGGAAGTTTTTGTTCCACCCAGTCCTGCAGCCATTCAGTCCCAAAGAAACACATAGAGGCTTATATTAATTATATTTTTTGGCCTTTTAGCACAGGCTTATTATTAACTGGCTCTTACAACTTAAATTGACCCATAATTCTTGCCTATTTTTAACCATGTCGCTTGGTACCTTTTCTCAGTGTGGCCTTCTCATCTTGATTCCTCTGTATCTGGCTGGCCACTGTGTCTCTGCCTTTCCTCTTCCCAGAGTTCTCTTAGTCTGGTTGATCTGCCTATATTCCCTGCCTGGCTACTGGTCAATCAGCATTTTATTAAACCAATATGAGTGACAAATCTTTACAGTGTACAAGAGAATTATCCCACAGCATACACACACTCATATACACACACACAAACTGCACACTATACCTTTCCACCCACCCATCCACAGTCCTATTTCCATACAAAAACAAACTTGTGCACATGGATTTTGCTCATTGAGAAACAACTATATTGCTTCTCAGCCTTTTGACTAAGATCAAATGTGGAAAACAAAATATGTGGTTTATATTTTGAGTCTAGAAGTCATTGGTTCCTTCTTCTATAAGGAAGTCCACCAAAAAGCAGCTCTGACAAAGGCCAATGGGGGGAAGGTACATCTGGGACACTAGGGGAGGATACAGTAGCTGAGGAAAGACACTAGTGAGTAGGGAGAAAGCAGTCTTTGCTTGCCCTGTTCCCATGACTCTCCACAACAACAGGAGGATACCATTGTAACGTGCATCCTCCTGGTCAAGACTCCTGCAAGGGAGACAGGTCTCCATTTGGAAAGCTACATGTATATCCCAAAGGAATACTTTCACTGACTGATGCTTTAGGCCAGCTTAGCTGCAGCAAGCCTTGACAAGGAAGGTTCTCTTATTGAACCTCCATCTTTGCACAGCTGGCATCAGAAGATGGCTCTGAGGTTTGCAAGGTCTCTTAGAAGGAGAGCCAAGTGGGCATTAAGAAAGGTGTCCTGAAAGAGACTTCTCATGCTATACTTTGGCTCATGCCTTCACAAAACGCTAAGAAGTAAGTGCCCCTAAGGATTACACAACTCCCTGGGTAAAAGATGAGAAGGAGTTTGGGGCCAAAATCTGAGCACGTGATTAAAAGCACACACTGGTCTCATTCGGAACGTTCTCTAAAAATATGCCTTGGAAACTCAACAAGGGAATTAACAGATGGTCAAGGATTTAAGAAATTCAAATCTTAGACATCTCTTTCGCACATATTTAGTATTCATTACCATATAATAGGCAATTATATGAGAACTATACAAGGTTAACAAAACAGTTATTAGATGTTTAGTGATAATCAGATTTTTGTTGTGTTTTCTTCCCAAGACAATTGGGGTGTGTGTGTGTGTGTGTGTGTGTGTGTGTGTGTGTGTGTGTGCATGCACACACATATCTAGTTAAATGAGAAACTATGTTTATGTTAATTCTGCAGATCTCGAGTCTACCAGTGTTTGAAGCATCTCCAGGTGTGCTGAGGGCCACATAACTAATTAGAATCATGATATAAATTTACTCTTTATACAAGCTACCCATTTGTAGGCTGTCTTATGGTATTAGTTATGATTTATAGATGATATATATATAAATATGTGCACATAATAATTTAGCTAATTATTTATGTATTTATTCATTGTGATTTCTTGAGAGAGTCTTGCTATGTAGCAGAGCCTGGCATGCAATTCACAATCCCCCTGCCTCTGCCTTTTGAGAGATTATTCCAAATGTGTGTCACCACATCTGGCTATGAGAGCTATTAACAATAGAACATCCATATAGCTAAAGAGGATTTGGTTCTCGTACTTATCCCACCTGTTATGTCAGAAAAACGCTGGAATAGGAGTCAAAGTGGTCAGGGATGCTTTGCCATTGATTTACTTTGTAACTACTTCAGGCAAATCACTCCCTGTCCTGGTCTCAGTTTTCTCATAGTAGATGGAAGGACTAGGACGTAACAGTGTAAATATATCTTGATTTCTTTCTGGACAGTACGGATTTCTGCCCATGGCCTTAATGTAATTATTAATAGGTACTGGGTTTTGCTTGCAAAATATCCTCACTTGGACAATTAATGGTATGGTCACCATATTCAGTTCTCAAATCTGATACCCAGTGAATGGAATTCAAATCCAACTGTAATTCTGGGAAGGAGGAAGTTGATTCCTCCCAGTCCTGCGCAGACCACCAAGGAAGCAAGATGTAAGCCGCCCTGCTGAAAAAGGTACTGAACCATATGGCTGAAATAGATCAGAATAATGTGTTAATATAAGCTACAAGAGCTAATAAGTAGCCTGAGCTAATGGGCCAATCAGCATTATAACTTATAGAGATCTCTATGATTTTCTTTGGGGCTAAACAGCTGTGGGGAACTGGGCAGGACAGAAACCCCAACAAGCAGGCCTCCCATTCATGTTACAAACTGTCCATAGGAACAAGCTGGAGATGCAAGTGAGCATAGCTGGCTATGTGTGAGATAACCGAGAACATTGTGGGGGTGACAAATGGCAGCGTCTTTAGGGGCCCACTGCATTCGGCTCTAGCCAACTGTTGCCCGATGGGATACATTGGGTGATCCTCTACGCAGGTTCACCAGACTCCAGATATGATAGCAAAATAATCTAATTTTAAAACATTAAGCAAATTAATTCATATTTTTTAAACTAGTGGAAAAGCAAAACAAAATATGTCTGTGGGCTGTACAGAACTCTGGGATCATGAATTTGTAACCTCCAAAGGTACACACACAGAGAAAAGGCTGGATTTACCCAGAGGCTGTTTGGGTTACCTTGACAGTGTTCTAACACAGCTTTCACATCCAGAATAACAGTTCTGTTACCAGTGTTCAAATTCAGATTTCAAAACAACAGTGCCACATACTGCTTCCTTAGCCTTTCTTACTTCTGGGGAACCAGGATGAGCACCCCAGGAGAACATCAAAGAGATCTGTATTCTGCACTCTGGACCTCTTCATTTCTGTACCTGAAACCCATAAACTAAAGAGGGAATGTATCGGAGATATGCATTATAAGAAATTCACAACCTTTGATACTCCAACAGGAAGACTGACATCAAGTTTCTCGTTTTCCCTGAAGCAACAGTCAATTCCTGATGTTTCCAGTTCCCATAATGCACTTGAGTAGAGTTAGCCCCAGGGAGGCGTGGGTGAGAGAGTCTTGCAGTAAAGTGGGCAAAATTAAATGTCTTTAGAATTCAAGACACATTAAGAGTTTGGGAATAACAGACAACACCACTATATTAACAGCACGGGAATACAGAGCTCTCTGACTTCTGCACCATGACTCTGATTTTATTGGAGTGAAAAGCATTTTAAAAATTGAATTTATACTGCGATCTTTATATTTCTGAAAACCATTTTGCTTCCAGCTCCTTCCCTAACAATTCCTAAGAAATGCTGCTGTCAGTTAGAGATGCACTATCATTTCTTCTCTTCTGTTGCACCCAGCGAAGGTCTGATCTTAGCGTATGGAAACAATAGCAGTAAATACACCCTGGGTTTCAGCCACGCTTTACCGTGCTGGCGAATCACTGTTATTCTTCCAGGATTCAGCTTAAGAGAGGTAATTACAAGTCACTTTACTGTCTGAGGGAAGATGGGAAGCAGACCCTGTGGATAGAAGGCCATATTTACTCTTTTCAAATCAAAGCTCTAGCTATCAGGAGAAAATACGGTTTTCATGTAAGCACTCGGTTTTCTGCACAGCTTGCAAAATCCATTGCTTTAAGGAAATTTCCACATGAATAAGCCAAATGCATCAAGCCCACTAAAAGTGTGTGCTTGCACACACACAAGCACCAGCTTCACAGCATGCTGGGCTACACTCCACAGCTATACGCGTTCCTTGGGCTGAATGCTCAGAGTAGAAACATGCATTGTGAATGCACGATTTGCACATCTTACCTCCTAACTGTCAAATCCAGCTGTTCCCCCACACGGCCACTTTCAAATTATCCCCGGTTGAGCTGTTTGTACATAGTCCTGGAAAACCAGCTCACTTCAAAACGTCTCCAGCTCATGCATCCATTCATTCATTCATTCATTCACTCAGACAAAGACGTGTATGTTTTGTCCAGTGGAGACAGACAGAGACAGACACAGTCGCTCATGAGGGTCATCTTAGCCACACCCATGCAGCTCGGACACCAACAGAAGACTCCAATTTAGTCACTTTCTTCTTTGTCATAAAATGTACTAATCGCGAAGGATGTTCTACTTGCTATGGCTGTTTTTCTCAACCTCTTTACCTGCATGTATGTGTGATGTGCATGCATATGTACATGTTCAGATGTGCTCGGGCACGCACGTGTGTGGTATCTGTGCATGTGTGCACATACACATGGAGGCCAGAGGTTGATATTAGGTGTCTTATTCAATTACTCTCTACCTTATTTTTTGAGGCAGGGTTTCTCAACTTGAGCCAAGAGCTCACTGATTTGACTCACCTAGCTAGCCAGGTTCCTCTGGTGTCCTCTATCTCAGCCTTCTATGCGCTGGAATTGCAGGCAGTCTGTTCAGCAGGCATTTACAGAGATTTTAGGTCGTCGTGCTTGCTCACAAGTGTTTCGGCTTAGTAGCCATTTCCTTTCCCCTTTGGACATCAGGATCCATCTGGTCACGAGGCATTAACCAGAGACACAGACCTCGCCACATTTCCTAATTCTCCATTTCATAGCTTTGTCTTCATACATATCATAGTTCATTTCCTAGTGGCATTTCTCCCAAAGTGATCATTTCTTTTCTTGGTAGCCAGGGTCCGCAAGGTAGAAGTTCATTGCTTTCTTTAGTAAAACAAGTGTTTGAACTGCTCTCATCAAGTACTTACTACTCAGTCTATAGGACTTCAAAATATGTTCTGACAGAGGCCTGGGTGGCTGCTTCAAGAAGCTGTTTCCTCCTCCAAGTTCCTCAGGAACACTGCACACACCTTCAGCCGAACATTGATCTCTCAGTGATTCCATTACACACACCTCTTTTAAATGGCTGGAAGCCCCTTTAGAACAGGGTCTATGCTCCAAGCTTAGCATCTCGGCAGACAAGTCTTCTATCCACCATCAGATTCTTTGAGGCTTTCCAATAGCAAATCGCCGCAGTTTACTAGGCTGGGCTTCTAGCTAGGCTTCTGATGTGTTGCTCATTACAGTACCTTCTACCCAATCCCTTAAGTTCTTATAGGAAGGATGAAGGAACTGTTCAGTTGCCAATTCATCCACGCTGCACTTTTCAGTGTACAGCAAAACATTTAGCATCCTGGAGTCAGTGTTCAATGCCAAGAACGTACTTCGGGCAATAGAACATCTTGCCATCTAAGAGACTGGAAGCACCATCCCACTCCACACCAATGAAAATAAACCAAGCTAGTGTGTTTTCAAAGAATTCATTATGGAGATGTAATCTGAATATAAATTTTACTCCCAAGAGATTGCTTTTGTCTATGCCCTTCCATTCAAGTTCTCATAGTCCAAGCCTTCAACGTGTAAAGGAAGGCGAAGTCCTAGATTTCATACAACCTTGTTTTCAGAAACTAAATATGGCTCCTTGACAATAATGGGCAAAGATAGGGTGCTGAGAAACTCATGTAAGGGTGGGATAACAGCACCTTTCTCATCCTTACGATGCCCAGGACACAGTGATCTCTATCCATTTCTTTGAGTAAAATAACTAGAGACACTCTCAGGTGTGCCAATACACTGTGTGAGTGAACTTTCTCTGTAGGACGACAGCAAATGCCTTCCCAGTTCCTTGCAACTCCCTGCTTCCCCCTTCTGTTTAATGCACATTTCAGCTTCATCTGCTTCCAAGCTTTCCTTAGATGCTCTGGATCCATCTTCAGGGTTGTACTGGATCCACCCTCTGTGCTCTCTGCTCCAAATCCTCCAAAATGCTGCTTTCTTACATCTTCGAGGATAGCAGATGCCTTTCTCTGGCCCCTGTATGAATGTGTAAAGATGTTTCTATAGCTATGCTTTAAGGGTTGTTTCTATGGCTATTTAAAATACCAAATATATTGGAAATTTCCCAGGGGCACACACATGCCTGATTTTATTCTATATTCCCATGGCAACCATGCTTCCAATAAATATAGTTTATGACTATCTGTCACAAATGTGGATAGAGCCTCCCTTCCCTTTACATATATTTATAAACTATGTATTTAAGCATTTCATGTGTTTATTTTTTTCTTTTTGTGTCTTTTATATTTTAGTTCACTTTAAATTACGGACTTAGAGGAGAATAATTCAGACAGCAAATTCTCTCTATAAAATGACTACTATTGGATCATTTGCAATTAACTGGTAATAAATGCTTCCAGATTTTTGGCAGTGGACTACAAGGTTGGCCAAAGACATTGACTTCTTCTTTTTACACATTTCAAGTAATATTTTATTGCTAAAAATGAACCACAAAAGATAGTCCAGACCACAACCCCTGCCTGGTGTTTTCAAAAAACCAGAGAGGTTAAGAATCTGGAAGAAAGTCATGCATCTGCCTGAAAACCAAGCTAGGAATAGAATACTTAACTCTACCTGTGCCCCTCACCCCCATGATGTCACAGAGTAGCAGTTTTGGCTTGTCCTCATTGTAAAAATATATACTAAGTGCTTCTTAGTCTCCTGGCATTTGAACCGAATGTCTGCGAAGCCCTTGTGCTTCTGGAATTCCTCTACTTACATAATGAAAGTATGATTTTTGGATGTAGAAAATATTGGAGATTGCTGAAAAATCTCTTACAGTGGCAAGTAGAAAATGATTACTGGATACATCATAACACAGTGTGATCTAATTAAAAGGCATTCACCACTGCTGCAAACTAATAAACAATAATAAAAATGACTGGAAAGGTATTTAGCATGTGCAAAGTGCTCTAGCGATCCAACCTCCCACCCACCCTGAGAGAGTGAACGGATGGAAAATAACATTAGTAACAGAACATGCTTGACTTGGTCTGAGGTGAAACGCAAAAGAGAACTGGGCTGACTTAAAACTGATGGGGAGGGTGCAATGCCACTGAAGGGGGAAATTGAGTTTGAGGGGACTAGTTTTTTTTTTTTAAACACTTACTTGTGCTGTAAACAGACGAGCACAAAGACATATTCAGGGACCACTACTTTCCTTGGTGGGGGTGGGGGAGTGGGGAAGTAGAGGGGTGGGGGGTCACAGACAGGCCCAGAGGGTACGCAGTTTAAGAGGTTATGCAAGGCCAGAGTTCCTGCCCTTTCTTTGGTGGCCAGACCTCTCTTAGTATAAGGGGTTTCTATCAGAACCCTTTCCCAGAGCCCTCTCTGGGAAGCCAATTCAAAAAAATCAGTGGCGCAGTCCTCGTCTGAACCAAACCTGCACGCTTGAATAGCGGCAGCTGGCTTTGAAGAAAAAGGAACTGCCTCCTGACCGGTTTTGAGGGACTGCCATTCTTTCTCCCCGGGCTGAGCCGATTTCCCAGTACCACCCACTCCAGCGCTGGCCCCCGCATCTCCGCCCCCACGCTGGCGAGCTCTGGGCTCCTGGCTCTGCAGCTCACAAAGGGAGCGGCTCCGCAGCCCACAAAGGGAGCGCACAGGTTGAC
>LOEQ01001954.1:266923-279336 GCA_001685075.1 Bramus lutescens | reverse complement strand
GGCAACCGTGGTGGTCAGGAATGCACGCTAATGGAAGGACCCGTTCCTCCCACAGGGATGAGCAACAAGTGAGGCAAAAATAGTGAGCTGGGCTGCCTATGAGGAGGGAGGGGAGGTGGGGCTCAACTCCAGCCTTGGCCCTGGTAGCTGAAGGACTGGGGACCCGTGAAGAGCGCCTGCCAGGCCTCATTTGTTTTCTTAAACAACGCGGGGCGATAAAAAGCTGTGACAGGTCAGAAATCTTAGGATATATTTTCCAACCAGCTATCGTTCCGTGAAAGCACCATGCTTTTGCTAGGCCGCAATGCTTGATTCATGTAGATGAAGGGAGACATACATCCCTAAGTCCTCATAAATGAAATGCCAGTGAGCAGTAAGATCTGGGCTGGCTAAAGCGAGCAGACAGGATTCTGTTTTGTTCAAACTACAGAATACTCTTGAGATGGGTGACCACCATTACCAGCTCTCCTGGAAAACACCAGTGTTTGCACCTGGACTTGCCATAAGTTACTTTGACATTCCTCTCACTCTTTACTCTGAAGCCTATCCTATTTTAGATTATAAATTTTGCCACTGATGTCCTAGGCCTACTCATATAGATCCTAATCCAAGTCATAGGTTTTCTCCAGATGCCAGTAAACATCACTGAATAAGCTCTACAATCGAATCTTTACAGTTAGCTAAAAGCCATCCTCTCAGACAAAAAGGCTTTTCAAATAGTAAGCAAAATGAGGCAGCCCAAAGACAAGAAGAGTCCTGGGTCAGATTGCCCCAAGTCTACCATCGTGACAATTTCAACGGGACTCAGATGTTACTGAGAAAATGTGAGTCTGTTCTTCATGGGTCAGTTCGCAAGGGGTCCATTAAATCTCTAATGAACTGTGCTTAAGAAAAACCCACTATTTAGCGGGCGTTCTCAACATAGATTTCCTTAAGGAGGGTTCTCTCAGATACGGAGAGGGGGACATGTGGAGAATGGCAAGGGTAGGGGAAGAAATTAAGATCTGCTGAGTTCTTAGTCTTAACAATAGGTCTTTGGTGAAGAACGATTAATAAAGACTCAAGAGAGAGAAACTGGGGTTCAACCTGAAGATCTGAAAAGCAAAACAACCAGCCACTGGCTCTTACCTCGACCTCAGTCCGAAAATGGCCATCCTGCCTCCAGGAATCTCAGAAGGAGACTGTGTCTGAGAGCTGTCTCCTCCCATCTTGTAATCCTCTCTAGGCTGGGATTAAAGGTGTGCACCTGGGATTAAAGGCATGCACTGCCCAGTTTCTAAGACAACTAGTGTGGCTACTAGGATTAAAGGTGTATGTATGTTACCACTACCTGGTCAGTAAGGCTGACTAGTGGGGCTGTTTTACTCTCTGATCTTCAGGCAACTTTTATTTATTAAAATACAAATGAAAAGAAGGAGAAATTGGTGTTCAACCCGAAGGTCTGAAAAGCAAAGCAGCCAGCCACTGGCTCTTACCTCAACCTCACTTTGAAAATGATGATCCTGCCTTCAGGAATCTCAGAATGAGACTGAGAGCTGTCTCCTCCCATTTTATAATCCTCTCTAGGACTGGGATTAAAGGTGTGCGCCACTGTGATTAAAGGCATTTACTGCTCAGGTTCTATGGCAACCAGTGTGGCTACTAGGATTAAAGGTATGTGTCACCACTGCCCCCTCTGTAAGGCTCTCTGATCGTCAGGCAAGATTTATTTATTTATTAAAATACAAATGAGATGCCATTACACTTCAGGGTAACTTTTATGACCCCCCCTCCTACTTCTACAGACTGGGAAACTGAGTTCATGTCAGCACACCAAGGGCTCTCTGACCCCAAAGCCTCTGCTGTTCACTGGGACCATGCCCTGTACCCAAGAGACACTGACCCCCGCCCCCACTGGCACTTAGAGTACAGATGAGAGTGTGGGTGTCAGTGACTTGGTCTGTTATAGGAGGTTCCAAAGCTTCCCCAGCCTCTCCTCATTCTGCTTGCCACACTCACAGACACCCAAACGTCCCCTGGGGAGGGGGGCAAAGCACCCTTCTGCTGAGCATCAGTGGCCTAGACATTTACTATCCAAGCACAGCTTTAATCCTTTCTTATACTGTTCTTTCATCCCTGCCAAAGTTTAACTTTTATCTTCACAAAAGACACAAACTTTTAACAGGGACAAGATGGCTATTTATGTATTTTGTATCTTCGTTGTGTGGGATCCCAATACAGCTAAAAATACTCATTACATTTTTTATCATAATTTAAAAAGAAATCATAATTGAAGCAATACTTATCCACTCTGTGGTGCTTATCAATGAGCAAGACTGGGATTATGCAATGAATTCTTGAAGCTGAGAGAAGCTCTAGCAGGGCATGAAAGGCTTGGCCCCGTATCTTTGAAGGAATCATAGTCTTCTCTTAGCTACAGTCGCTAAGGGGAGTTAGACTCCGCTTGGTGCCTGAGTTACTCCCTCTGCCTCTTCTCTCTCCTTTATCCTTTCAATGCATTTTCTCATTCTTTATAAAAACAAGAGACATCTAAGTAAGCTTAAGGCAGAGTCGGCCAGAGGTTGGAGGAGAGACATCAGGGCAATGCCTACAAAAACCCACTCCTCGCCTTCTGTCCCTCTGTTCTTGGGAGTTCGTAGGATTGTCTCAGCCCCTCTAGAATCCTGAAGGTGCATGTGTGTGCTGAAGTAGAATGTTCCCACCCTTGCTAGGGGTGAGTCCAACACAATGAAAACAAGGCCAAGTCTGCAAATGAAATGTGGGCACAGCCCAGACCCTAAGATGTTCCAAAGGTTCTCTTCAGACACATGGCCAGAGTGTGGCTTTGTAATTCATTTTCTTTTTCCTCTCCCCTCTGCCAGGAGTAAACTTTTTTCTTCCCCAATTCTTTTGCCCTTCTTCCTCTGTTTGTAAATCTTCCAGAGAGAAACAGCAGCAGCCACTCTCTGAGATCAAAGTTTTAGCAAGCAACAAAGACCTCCAAGGAGGCTGTTGCTATGGGAACTGTGGGAGCTGAGGCCCTTCTAATGGGCAAATCTCCCTGGTTCACAGCACCAGGCTGTGGCTGGCAAAGAGGGAGAGAAGGGGGATGGGGAGTCTTGGCAACAAGTAGCCTTTCTGAACAGCCTGAACTAAAATCACTGGGATGTGGGACAGGATTCAGACTGGAACTGCAGGAATGCAGGGGTGGGTGCTAGCAGGGGCGAGAGCCAGGACATCCCTGCACAGTCTCAGGAAGTACTCCCATTAGATATCTCTGGAGTCACCTCGTAGGAGATGTCCCCTCCCAAAATTTCATTGATTACTTATTCAGTTCTTAATGGCCTTTTAAAATACCAGCGAACAGAGACGTTTATTTATACCAGACATAGGACTATGAATAGCTTGCATTAAAAAAAGAAATCTATGCCTGCCCATTCCTTCATGTCTAGGTAATATATGTTGTACTCTTGGGTAAGTCACAGGAGGAGCTGGAAGAAAAAAAAATAGGAACATGACAGGAAAACAAAGGTAATTCTGCAGCATTGTATTTACGGGAAAGAATCAGTCCCAAATTAGTGCCTACTCAGGAGGACCTGCTGAGAGCACACCTATTTCTGGCCTCCGCAGTTAGAACTGCATTTGGCCCGTAAAGAAGCACAAACTGATGATGAATGCCACAAAATGTTAGCAGTGTGTGTTTTTGCCTGCCTGGCATCCCTTTCATCGTCATTTGGAAACAACTGCCTGGTTTCCTTTAGGAAACTGCTTCTCTCTCCCTCTGCAGCCCCCAATGGGGGTTGACTACATCCGTCCCTTCAACAACCAATGGGGCTTTTGCGGGCACTCTGCAGAGAGCTCTGTCCTCCTGAGGTAGACGGAAGCAGGGCCTGCCCAGGTCCTCTTTGCTTCATGGGAAGAGAGCCCGCCTGAAAATAATGATGAGCAGAGCAGGAGGAGCCAAGGAAAGACCAGTTTGTTGACACACTGATCTATCACCAGATCTCACTGACTGAAGCTGGGAATACCCCCTCCCTGGGGTTTACTTGTTACCTAAACCAAAAGACAGAGCTAAGTTAGTTGGAGCCTCCATCCCTCATAATCAAAATAATTGTGGAAAACATGACGACTCAAAAGAATGGGCTTTTCAGGGATAATTTCTTCTTCTGTACTTTACTGTTTGGTTTGAAGTATGATCAATAAGCATAATTATTTTTTCTGAGACAGAAACAGTATTAAAGCAAAACAAATGGTATTTGAGGAATCGTCTTCTATGGAGAATTAATTTTGAAATCCAGGGTCTTTGAAAAGGAGTGAAAAAAATCATTGAACGCCTCTGGAATGCCATCTTGTTTATCCTTGTTTCTAGGCAACCTGGACTGAACCTGTTCTCTGTGTTAAAGCAGATCATAGAAGGAGTTTCTGTGATTTCTCCAAACCACCCATAATTTCATTATAATAATTTGAAAAAAAAACCCCACCCTGTTATTTACCACTAGGAACAGCTCCCTTATCTTAAACCTAAGCACCCTTTGGTCATGTCCTCTTATTCTAATGCCTGGTTGGAGGCAGGAGGGTTCACTCAGCCTCATTTCCTCTGAGGCTCTGTCCCCCTTTTAAAATTAAAGCCCTTTAAACAACAAGCTACCACAAGGGACATCAGAAAGAAAAAGTCAGGCCCTTATACTGTACATAGAAAAAAGTAAGAACAAGGCAAGCTGCTTTTAGATTTTAAAATAATAACTTCTCTGCATGAGCCTTTCTGAAATGGTGAAGTCCTTTTCCTGCCAGCTGGAGCTGCCCCAGGGAACTTTATCCCTAGCCAAACAGTGGCATGGTTCCAGGTTATAAACAGCCAGACCTTGCCACCAATCCCAGACCAATGTCTAACCTCAGGTGGCTTATTTCTGGACACCCCCATCTTCTGTGACTGTCTGCTGGTACAGCCCTATCGTCACCCACCCTGTCTAAATATTTCTAAAGTATCTGTCACTGTCATCTCAAAGCATCAAAACACTGTGCTTTTCCAACTTCAGAATGACTTTACCTTCTGAATCATCAAAAAGTCAGCAAAGGGTGTTTGGGATAGTTTTCCTGTTTAATGTTGAAGCAGTGGTTGTCCTCCGTTGCCATGAATCACACATCTTTGGACATTTCTGAAACCTCCGAATGAAGCATCCATAGCCACTGATGGCGGTTCAGATGTACGGGGTGGAGAGAGGGGTGAGTCATACTCAGTGGGGAGGTATTTGATCTAGACCAGAGCAACTGTATCTTTGAAGAAGGGGCCTAGGTCAATGGTTATAGAGAAAGAAATGTGGAGAATGAAGGAGGCAAGTAGAAGTCACGACCTACGGCCCCGAGCAGCAACCATACTTCTTAGCAGATAGCTTAATCTACAGTGTCTCAGTACACATAGGATTTGTGGTGTTGCAAAAGCAGATAAAGTTAGGGATCATAACAATGGGGTCTAATCCTTGACACTTTCTAAAAACTAGTGTGCAGTCATAAAAGCAGGACATTGATTTTCTTTAATTTGGAAAATGAGGGGACTAAGTCCCACTCTTGTAACCCATAAAAGTATTCCAGGCAAACACTGTGAGTTAGCTCCGGTGTACAGATACATTAGTGTGGACACAGGGCCACCATCACTTCAGCTCATATCTACTTGGCCGGGGGAGGGGAGGTGGGAGGAGGTATTCATGTGTTCATTCTATGCATATTGGTGGACTATCCCCAAGAAGCGCTGATCTCCCTGTGCTAAGCAGTGCACAACTAATCTAATTGGACCAATTGGGCTTACTCTCTTAAGGCTATTTTTTTTTTTTGGTTGGGAAAATACAAGAATGGAAAATAATGTTTAAGTCTGTTTGCTTGGTTTTTTTTTCTACCTAGGGAGACCTAAAGATACTTTTCAACAATTTCTGCAACGTAAACTCAGAAGCCCTCAGGCATCTCTGCCAGTGCCAAGAGTAATTGTCATGTTAGCCACTGTCATTTTCTTCCAGGGCATTTACAAATGACTCAAGAAGAGCTCCATGTCACTACACAGATCTAGATCCAAAAGAGCCCCAGATGACTGTTTATTCATTTATCCCTTCTCATTTTCATCTGCTATCCCTACTCTCCCTTTAACTGGGAGCAAAAGTCTCCAACACAGCAGAGCCAAATAAAAGAGAAGCCTAGAACCACAGGCCATCACTTGGAGGGAACTGTTCAACTCACTGCAACAAATGTAGAAATAAACTTTTGGGTGGTAAAGTCGCTGTGTTTAAGGGGATGTTGGTATAGAAGCTAATAAATCCTTTCCTAAAAAAGTATATTCTTTAGCTTTCCTTTTAATTTTGATATCTTGCAATACTTTTTTTTGCTTAAGTTCACCAGAACCAGTGTTTTCAACTATAGTCTCTGATAGATCTGACAAAATACCTAGATGAAGTGACCAAATCTTCATCATCAACCAAAATCAAACCATATTATCTCACTCAAGACTGTAGATATCTAAGTCAAGTCAACAAAGACATATGCAGTATTCAGTAACATTTAAGAGACACGAAGTGAGAACTAGCTATAGATGCTGCCCTTTTGTCAGTTTAGACCCTCTGTATGGTAGAGCCCTCCTTGGCAGGGCAGATACAGACATGGAGAGGTATTGGTCCTTGGCTCTGCGCAGCCTGTCATTCGGCACTACTAAGGAACTCTCAGTTTTGTGAGGAACCGAAGAAAAGTACACATATAGTATCAGTGTTACCACTCTCATGAGGTGAAACTAAAACACCCCGCCAAAGGGTTCTATTCTTGGCCTCGTTCATTTTATAGCAATAGCTGGGGTGATTCATCTACTCTCACATGGTTCTGCCCGTCTGTTGGTCATGATTCTTAAACCCACCATCTCCTGTCTTCACTTTCCTCTACTTCCAGACTGACGTTTACAATTGTCAGCAAACAATTTGCCATGGGTAGTTTTGGGTAAAATGCCATTTACATTGCTTACTTAAAGGAATTGGTTTCCATCTATGAAAAATGTCCCAATGAAACAGAGCCCCTGTTAAATTCTGCATGTCCAAAACTAGACTCATCCCTCTGCTTCTATGCTTGCATTTCCTCCCGTGTCCTCTTTCTTAGTTAATGGGTTACTGGTTCCCCCACCCAGTTAGAAATCCTGCTTGGCTCAGCTTTCTCACAGTGGTCTTCAACACATCCCCAAGGTCGATGGCTTTTATCTCAGAACAGCTGTTAGGGTGTCTTCATTTCCTGTTCTGGTTCAGAGTCTCACACCTTTCTTCTGTGCTTTGGCAGTCTCCATATCAAACCCTGCTCTGCTCCCCTTCCTCCAGTGAACCACCCGCGGGGCACGCAGACTCTGTTCCTCCAGTGAACCACCCGCGGGGCACGTAGACTCTGTTCCTCTAGTGTACCACCCGCCCGGCACGCAGACTCTGTTTCCAATGCCTCTTGTACACAACTTCACTCCAAATATTTGAAAACAAGTCCCTTGGTCTTTAAGTCCTTTTTCACTAGAATGAATCCTCTAGCCATTGCTCACAGAAAATTCAATAAGCATTAGTTCATGGTGTTGTAATTAGCAAACTGTGAACCCCAGAAATCTTCCCAGGCAACTCCATTCTTTGACAGAGAACCCAGAAATCAGGTTGCTTTCCTGGTCTCACAAAAGAAAAGACTGTCAAACAAAGTGCCCTACAGAATATAACAACCAAACTACTCTATTTTTTTTAAATGTGACAGTATTTTGAAAATTTTTATAAAGGGGTGTCAAAGATAAAGACTCAGAAATTTGCATTTCGTCCTTCAAAGCATTCAAAAATTTCACCGATGGAAATCAGTTCCTTTAGTTAACACAATTAGTATTGCCATGGCAAAACTATCACATTTTGGACATTTCTAATCAGGATGGCACAGAACAGGTGTGGCTCCGGTGCATGGGTGCTGAGGCCCTGAGTTCATGCAGAGCTCTGGTGGCGGTGTCCCTCGTTGTCAGTCATGGTTCATCTCAGAGCAATGCTAGTTTCTGCTCCTCATCTCTTCTGCCATCACTGGCTACCATTTTCATCCAAGCCTTCCTGTAACTCACCATCTGCTGAACCCTTTGGGCCCCAAGGAAGGCATCCTCAGCCCACAGTTGGATTTGATCCAGAGGTATTTCCATGATGTATTCTAGCTTGTCCTCAGAGGGCAAAATTTGCCCTTAATCTTCTCAGGGGGGACTAAATTATCTAGAGTGGCTTTTTTCTTTTCTTTTCTTTTTTAAAGCTGGCCTCCTTTTTCTGCACACACAGTTACTTCCGTGCAGATGGCTGCCTCAGTTAAACCACTGTGCTCACAACTCACAATTATCTAACTGCAGGCTCACACAAACCTCTTGTTCCTGAAAATTTGACTATTAGAGTCCTGAGATTAGGCAAAATTTATCTCTTAGATATCTCAAGTCTTACCTTACCATGTTTTTTGGTCTTGCCAATAAGCCTTTCTCCCCCTTAATTTCCATTTCCCTACAATCCACAGTAGTTATAGTTTACGTGTTGGCCCTGAGGATTGTGTTTAAGTCAACCTTTTAACAAGAAAAGCCAGTGCTACCTTGGTTCCATTTATAAACGTTTGTAAGACAAAGACATGAGAGCAATTGCTTTGTCAAAGTCGGGATAAATAAAAAAAAACACTAAAAATTACAAATAGAAAATGCTACTTTGTCCTGGGGTATTAAGTTTCTCACAGTTGGTAAAAATCAGTCTTAAACTTCATTTTCCCTTCAAACAAGAAGTTCTTGCATGTTCCCACAAACTAGTGTCAGCTAACTTTTAGAGGCTACAACAAGAGAAATGCAATGTCTTCTGAATCATGGCTTAAAGGGTAATTCATCAATAATTTTTTTCCTGCTACAGTTTAGATGAGGTTTTTCTTTTTCTTGTTTTCTGTGTTGGTTTAATCTAAGTTTTTTAGTTTGTTTGCTTATTTGTTTTATCTAACCAACATTTATAAAACACAAAATAGGCCTTCAGTTGTCAAGATCATTTTGCACTAACATCCTTCCAGTCCACAAGAGGAAAAGTAGCAAAAGTAAGGAGCTCCCAGTTATGAAGCAGTGAATATTAATAAGGATGAGATGTGTTTGCTTGAAAATAACTCAGATGCTTCCCCTTCCAGTTAAACCAGCATACTTCGAAATAGCTCTTCTCGTGGGACACATTTTATCATTAGACTCTCCATTGTGCAGCCATCTTGCCTCCTGAATATCTTAAGGAGAGACAACTGGGTGGGACGAGACTCCCGGGGTCTCCAGGAGTGCTTGCACACCCACCAATGGGTTCTTATCTCTCTTTCATTTCTACTGAACTTTGAAGGTCTCTGGCATTTTCTTTAACAACTAATTACCACATAAAAGGAAAAGAAGAAGGTAAGGAAAATGAGGGTTAAAGGTGAAAGTAGGAAGTAAGGGGCACTGAGGAAATGAGAAACATTTCTGACAGTGCGCCAAAGAGTCAGAGCTTTCCAGAAGCAAGTCACGATAGATACAGCCACTACTCAGAAAGAGACTATGCTGCAACAGGTCTGTCTATGCAGAAAAGATCAAGAGCATGTGTGCAGTCTTCTAACACATGCAGGGAGGAAAGAAACACAATGCAAGCAGCCTAAGGTGGAAAGGTTGCCCCTGGTTCTCACTTACCCAACACCAGAAGCTCCACGGAGTCCTCATTTTTGCCTTCCAGGTCATCTGGGGTGGTGATGATGCAGTAATAGAGTCCACTGTCTCCCCACATGAGCTTTCCGATCTGCAGATCTGCATCTGTGATCACAGAAAGGAAGACCCGCTCCTGAACCCCTGTCCTCCCAAAGAAAGGCACTGAACCATGGGGCCTGGGACAAGAGCACCCCGTTGGGACATCTACACGGTTCTGTTTCTTTGCCTGCTTAGTGGCTGGAAAATGCTCATTTTATTTCAAACAAAATAATACAGACTAGCATCCATAAGGCAAGAGAATTAGAGTGCAGCCCAAATGGATCTGGTTCTAGCCCACTTTCAGGAGTAGCTGATGGCTTTGAGCCAGGCCTACAGTGGAGCCTAAGAACTGGGTAAATTCCCAAATAATTTTGGGTTCCTAGAAATAAATTGATTTCTTCAAATCATTTAATGATCGAATAGGTCATGAAACTTTTCTGATCTAAAGCTTTAGGGAACTGGAGAGAGGGTGGGATCTATTCATTTACCTGGCTCTGTTGCTTGTATGCATACATCCCTTCTCCAGGAAAAGGAATTTTTAGGAAAGTCCACTTTTCGGGATCAGTAAAGGGCAGAAAGGGCTTGTCCAGGTACAGAATGTCTTCCTTGAGTCCTTCCACTGAAACTCATATCAAACAGTTCTGAAAGCAATCTCTGAGATTGGCCGTCAGGCTCTAAAACGCTACTCCAGAGCTTATGTCTGTGTTCCCTACATAACACATTGTCTACACTCCCTCCCCTGTCATTCAAAGCAATATGCCAGGGCTCTTGACGCTCCCATCCCCCACAAAAATCAGATCCTTGAGGAACCAAAAGAGGACTTCCCTTTGGTCTGGGGCAAAAAAAATGGACCTCCCTCCCACTCCCTGGGTTCAGAACAAGGGCGTTGGTACCTTGAACTATCGTGATCTCTCTGCCCCTGTAGAAATCTCCCAGGGTAACGGTCGAGCCCTGCTTTGAAGCTACCACTCGAACGGTCCTTCTGCTGTCTAAACAATCCAAGTAGGGGTCCCATTCCAGGTTCCTCTTGCTGAGAGCTTGGGCCCTGGGAGAGGGCATGCCCAGGGATTCTCCCATGCGATCCTGGCAGTAGGATTTGAACTTCCACTGCACCACTGCAGGCTGATGGGAGGATGTGGAGAAATGGCAGCGAAGCACGGTGGGCTGGAAGAGCATGGCCACCTTCTTCTTGTCGGGCACTGAGACTTGAAGGCCTTCAACCATGGCTGCAAAACAGAACGAACGTGTCCAAGTCGGATCCATATCATGGGCCTCACCTCTCACCACGTGACAGCATCCCTGTGCACACCCTTATTCTGCCAGGTAACAGTCTATTGCAGTAAGGAAGGCAGAACAACAAGAGTTTGAGGCAGCCAGTCACGATTCATCCACAGTCAAGAAACAGAGATATAAATGTGTGCTCTTAACTCACCTTCTTCTTATACAGTCCAGGTTCCTAGCCCAGGGAATGATGCCACCCACAATGAGAAGGTCTTCCCACCTCAACCCAATCAAGATAAACCCCCACAGGCACAGGCATACCCAGAGGCTGTATCCTGGGTCATTCTAGATCTCATCAAGTTCATAATTGAAACTAACCACCACATTGGCAAGACATTCTAAAACCCATCAGCTAGCTTCCTGCCTTCAGCCGTCACCCCTTTGATGGAACTCTATCTGTGCACTAAACTTCACAAATACCAAACTTAACACGAGCCAAGTTATTCCACATCTCCACGTCTCTACACACAATGACCCTTGTTTCTGGAATGCTTTGCCTCACTTCCCTTGGAATTTGCTTTCCATCATTCAAACTGTAGTTCAAAGGCCTCTTAGGGTGCATTCTTTGGCTAGTTTGTCCCTCCTTGGTGTCAGCCATACACAGCACTCTTGTGTACACAGTCATTGTAACAATTCTGTGAGTATTTCTTTTTCTGCCCTTCCAGGAAAGGAGAGTATATCATCGTCTTGCCATCCTGAATTATGAAGCCCAGAGGTGCTGAACAAATACTTGACGAATAACATTGAAATCAGGAAGTATGACTTCAAGAGAAGTTGACTTCCCTTCTTGATGGTGACCCAAGCAAAGGGAAGAAGTAAGGGAGAAAAGAAATCTCTTCATGACAGAGAGATCTCAGAACCAAAGCAGTAGACTAAGTTGAACAGCTATGAAGAGAAATCAAAAGAAGGAAAAACACAAAAATCAGGTGAGAAGAGATGCCAAGAGAGCCAGGCAATTACAGTGAATGAGAGACCAAGTGAGTTTGAGAGACAAAGAGCTGCATAAACTCATTAATAAAATCTAGACATTCTAAGCAATGAGAACACAATTTAAGTGAATGGGAGAGTCTAGAGCTTCAAGCCCAGAAACTTCTGTCAGAAGAAAAAAAAAAGGAAAAAGAAAAAAGAACTTTGATGAGAAGCAGAGAAAAGGATTATAAATATAGATAGATGAGAGATAGATATAGCTATAGATGATTGATAGATAGAGACATAGATACAGATAGATGATAGATAGATATAGATAGATAATAGATATATAGATGATAGATGGATATATATAGATGATAGATAGATATAGATAGATAATAGATGATAGATAGATATAGATAGATGATAGATGAATAGACATAGATAGATAGAGATAGATGATAGATAGATATAGATAGATGATAGATGAATAGACATAGATAGATAG
>LOEQ01001954.1:220097-232870 GCA_001685075.1 Bramus lutescens | reverse complement strand
GCCTGATTGGCAAGCCTCAGGTCCCATCTCGAACAAACATGGACAGCTCCCAAAGGATGACCCTAGAGATTGACTGCCTTACTTAAGGACATACCTGTGCATGGCATCCCACCCCCAAAATGTTTATATTTATATTCATTTCGATCTTATATATCAAAATAATTGGCTATAAGGGCTTAAATATCATAGCCCTAATGTTATGCAGGATGAACTAATTTGCATTTGTTGAAAAAAATTGGAAAGTTTTTTGTAACAAAGTCTCTGTTGGTTTCTACCACTTCATACATTATTAAACATAATCCTTAGACATATTTGTAGCTCCCACACTTAGGTTATAGAGGTAGACAGGAAGAATAAGGCCTTTGACCTATTACACAGCCTGGTAAGAGAGGAGTTTTTATTTGAACAACAAGAATGACAGTTTATGGATTGATGGGTATGCTAACCAACCTGATTTAATCAACCCACAGTTCATAAATCTGTTGAAGCCCTATGGTAACCCATAAAGATATGCTACTATCATTTGCCAATTAAGGATAAAGACTTTTTGGCCAGGTGTGGTGACACACGCCTTTACTCCCAGCACTGGGGAGACAGAGACAGGAGGATCTCTGTGAGTTGGAGGCCAGCCTGGTTCACAGAGAGAGTTCCAGGACAGCCAGGGCTACACAGAAAAACCCTGTCTCACAAAAAGGGCAGGGGATAAAGAATTTTAAAATATCCTGGGGTGGACAGGCATGAAGCAAGAATGAATTATAGCACTACTCTAGAAGAGAACATACCCAGTAAAGAGCCTTTGCTGTTTCTTCTGGCTGTTTTTTGCCGTGTTCTGCCTTTGTTTAGCACAAGCTTTTAACACTGGTTTTCAGTGGACAGTACTGGTCCCACATAGTTCTCTCGTATTATTGGTGGTCTTCTGTATATTAGCAGAGGACAAAAGCAGAGAACTAAATTATCCATAGCTAATTTTACTTCACTTGTTCTGCTGGACTTTATTTCCCAAACCTTTCTAATTGTTGCATATATGTCACAACTTTTACTATGCCGTTGCTGAAACTCAGTGTTGCTCTGTAGCTGAGTTATGTAGAGGCAAGACTGAATCATTTTATTGCTTTATAGAAAAGATGGTTACTACTTAAATCCTAGATTAATGTGACTGTAAAGTTTTTACTTGCTATAACTGAGTTTTCTTTTATAATTCACTAAGTAATACAGGAACACATACCTGTACAAAAGTGGCTTTAACAGTCTTGGGTTTTATTTTGTTTTTCAGCTCTCCTTGGAGGCATTTTTTATTTTCTGAACATTTTTAGCCATGGTGAACTACCTCCTCATTGTGAGCAGCGCTTCCTCCCTTGTGAAATTGGCTGTGTTAAATACTCCCTCCAGGAAGGTATTATAGCAGACTTCCACAGCTTTATCCTTCCAGGTAAGATCCTAAAAGTGTGTGATGGTTTTAAACTGGCTTCATTTATTAGCAATCGTTTTCTTAAAAGTTAAAATACAATGGAGTTCTTAAAATGTGTGTAGACATAGGGGTGTCAAACTATTAGGAATTAGGTGTTGACGTGGTTAGTTGATTGAATCTTTTCCTCGTCACTGAACACAGAACTCAGAGGATAGAGTACCTCAAAAATGCACAACCTGTTACTCGTTTGCCCAGGGCCTTACATCTTGGGATTCTTCTGTTTTATGCCTTGTTGTTTTCTTTCACTATCCCATCCTTCACCTTAGTAGTCTTTAGTTTGAAGCTGATACTGCATTGTAACCTTGTGAAAACCTTTTTCTGAGCAAGTTAGATCATTTGTAAAGTGTCTGTAGAAACTATTAAAACAGTATGGAGGTAGCCTAGCTCTCTAAACATCCTTAGCCATCTTCTTTCCACTATTCTATCCCCACTAAAAACAAAACAATAGCCCAGGGGAGATTCAAGCCTGTGATCCCAGCAATCATTCAGGAAGAAAGATGAGGCAAGAAGATTAGGCTGCATTGATACCGTCTCAAAAAACAAATGAGAAGCAGATAGTTACAAAGATGTTGGATCTCTTCAGTTCTCAAGAGGATGGAGAGCAGTTAAGGGAACTACCGTATCTTTGAAGTCAAAGGGAAAATGTGTCAAGATAGCAAAAAGCTTTAAAATTAATTTAGATGTCTTTTTTTTCCTCAGAGGACAGCAAAGCTGATTATCTTATGCTTGTGGACATTGCTGCTTAGGACAAGTCATATAGCTTTTACATTTTGTTGGTGTGTGGATTATGAAATACTGAAAAGATGAAATTTTGAGATATTTTTCTTCATTCTGAAAAATTTATGTATGCCTGAAGTATAACAGGCTTTACCACCCTCAAATACCTACCTTCATGGACCCCTAGCTAGAAGTCATTTTGCATGAATTTTCTTTCTCTAGTATAATTTCCCTGGAAGGAACAGCTTGCTGTGCAAAGTAGTTTAGAAAATACATAGAGATTATTTTAGTTACCATACCTTTGATTTAAACAGTAACAACCAAGACAGAAGCAAACAACACAAAAATAAAAGGACACTATGAAGTTATAATTGTATTTTAACATAATAAAGATTACCCACATTGAAACTTGGTCATCACATGAAGTATTACCATAACACAGGTAAGAAAATTTTCTCATTTCTGCTTCTCAGTGAAACACTTTGTATTGCAGGTGAAATTCCACGAGGATTTCGATTCCATTGCCAGGCTGCAAGTAAGTATAAAGGAATTGGGATAAAAGGGTCTGAGGGTGTGCAGCCCTGTTAAAACTCCCTCTTTTAACATAGAAAATGTAAGATATGGGGAATGGTAGGTGGAATGGTCTTTAAAACCTTAAACCTACACATATGCACTCCTGCTCCTAGGGGCCTCACACGTGCTAGTCACCCCCTCTGCCACAGAGCTGCACCTCCAGGCAAACTTTAAAACTTTACTGACTCACATGTATGTATGAACTCTTCATTCTAAGAAAGTAAGGAAACTATTGCTACATATCCTTGGAGTTCCAAGGTCAGTTGTTGGTATAGGGGCCAGGCTCTTAGGAAAATCATAGGAAGTTTCAGATTCTCTAAACTTAGACTCATTTATGAGCAATGACTATTTTAAAACTTTCTTTTAGAATTCATTCTTCAAAAATAATAGAGTAGAACAGTTTTGAGTTTAGGGATGAGGAAATCAGGCTTTTAAGTATTTTGTAACCAGAAAGCTTGACTATGACTAAATTTATTTAAGATTAGAGCTAAGTTTTTACTAAAAAGAGCTCTCAACAGTTTCCCATTTGATGAGATGGAGGGAGATGGGGATGGGGGAGGAAAATGGGAGGAGGTGGAAATTTTTAATATTTAAATAAATTATATAAAAATTTTAAAAAGTTAAAAATGAACTGAAATTTTCTGACACTATTTATAGTAATGAATAATCCAAGAAAAGTGATTCCATTCAAGATTTTCTGACTCCAAGCTTTTATTTTCACCTGAATACAATGTAACATTAAATGAGTTATTGAAATCTATGCTGATTAACACAGGTAGATTATATGTGGAGTACATCTTTATGTCTGTAATTGTCTGTCTTGGTTTGTCTTTATCTTTTTATCTAAGTATATGACTAGCTGTCAAAAAATTGAACTCTGTTTTCTCAGTTGTTTCCACGCCCATGCTTTGTTGCTTATTTATAAGTCACAGATGCGTCCAGGATTCTGTAGGCTTCTCCTCCTCTGGCTTGCAGGAATTTATAGTTTTGCTTGCACATTTGTGTCTGAGACCCATTTTGAGCTAATGTTTTCAACTGGTTCAGGAATTATTTTCTTACATGTGGCTATTTAATTTTCCCAGACCGTTTGTTGTAAATGCAGTCTGTATTTTTTTACTTTATAAGATACCTGAACCAAGTTTTCTAGAAACCTGTCTTGAAAGTTTGTTTGCCTTGTATAGTGATTCTTCTCTATCTTAAATTGAAAATAAAGGGATTTTTTAAAAAAAATCATGTTTTATATTAAATTATGTTAGTTTTATGTTAAATTAATATTAATTCAATATATTGTTTAAGGAACCATTTAATTCCTGCATGTAACGTTTAACTTAAAAATGTGGTCAACTAGCCTATTAGAAGTATTAGAAACAAGTGTTTGTCAGGCTTGCTGTAACAGGCATATTGTAACTTTTATAATGCTAGTTGTGTGTGTATGTGGGTGCAGCATGCACCTGTGCAGGTCAGAGGACTGCTCTGGGGAGCCAGGTTGAGGCACAGGCCTTCTTGTTTCTGCCACTGTGAAGCAGGCTAGCTGGGTTATGAGCTTCTGGCAAATGCTGTTGCCTCTGTCCCCATCTCAAGGTAGGTATTATGCCCACCACCACATCCAGGTTGTTTTTTTTTTTTAATGTGGGTTTTAACTTTGAACTCAGGCTTCAGGATTACAAGACAAACATGTTTACCTGTTGAGCTGTCTTTGGCCCTATAATGCTGTTTTTACTGCATATATTTTGTACTTTCCCTTCATATTATTGAATTTGTGTACCTTGGTTAAAAAAAAAGAAAAGAAAATATGGATCTGTTATTTTCCCTGGAACCAAAGTTGTGGGCTAAAGAGTCTAAGAGATTTTTCTTTTTTTAGTTATGCTTCCTTATATATTTTAAAATACAAAAAGAAGCTTATACAGAAAAACACTTCATAATCTCCCTTGCAAGTTACATTATTTAAGGGCACTGTGATACTAAGTAGATGGAAGTTAAATGGAGGAGCTGGAGAGGTGGCTCACACTTAGGAGCACTCTGTGCTCTTCTAAAGGACAGGAGTTCAGTTTTAAGCACCTACATCAGGCAGCTCACAGCTGTCTAATTCAGGGGATCCTTTGCCTCTTCTGGCCTCTACAGGCACCTACACTCAACATTCACAGGCATACATGCATAGACATAAATAAAAATAAGATAAATCTTTCTTTAAAATCCAGAAATGGAACCAGGTACAGTAGCTCATGCTTCTAATTCTAGAGCTTGGAAGACTCAAGACACCTGCAGTTTGAGGCTAGCATGGGCTACAGAGAGTTCATTGCTAGCCTGTGCCACAGGGCAAGACTTTATCAAAACTCAAACAAACAAAAATCCCAAACACAGATTTTATTAAACCTAATTTCAAATTTAATTTTCATGTTTGTACTTGAAAATCTAATTTTGGTTTGCCATTTGAATGAACACATTACCTTCCTGCTGTGTGTCACTGATTGTTGATAGTGTCACTGGCTTGCCTTGTCCTTGCTACCTCAATACAAATGAAACCTTCTGTTGCATGTTTCTAAAACTATTCTATTGCATGTTTAAGCAGTATTTTCACATTAAAGCATCTTTCCTTTTTAAAGGCTGTTTCTATCTCATATATCTTACTAAAGGCCAGAAACAGTTTTTTCTCATGCTGAGGATCAAATCTAGGCAGTCTTGTTCAGCTAGGCAAAGGCCCTCCTGATGCGCTGCATCCACAGCTGGGAATGACTTCTTAATTTATTATTCCAGCTAATTGAAGCAGGATAGTATTTCTTATTCAGAGAAACTTAAGATGTTTGGAGCTTGCCAATTTAAGCATGTCTTAAGTTGCCAATTAAATAACCCTGGGAAATCTGCCAATTAAATAAATGATGGTTAGAGTGACAGCTGTGTTGACATAGTACCTAAAAATGCCTGCGCTAATGTGAGTTCACTGATTTGGAGAAGACCGTAGAGCACAGAATGGTATACCAAGCCAAATTTATGTGTTGATGTGCTTTATTTAAGCAGTAGCCAACAGACATCCACATAGATTTCTCAGAGCTATCATAGATGGCTCAGGGGGTAAAAGTCCTTGCCATCAAACCTGATAACCTGAGTTCGATCCCCAAGACCCACATGTACTTCCTCCCTAAATAGATACCTCTTGAAGACAAGTGCTGCCTGGTGTTTCCGGAGCTGTGAAGTGAAGTGACTGCTTTATGGGTGGGCACTATAGTTTATCATGTTAGCACAGTAAAGAATTCAGGATTGAAAGACATTTTAGTGTGGAGTCCAGTGACAGCTCCTTCCCCACTTAGGTTCCTCACAAAGAGGTGCTTCAGCTTCTGTGTTAGCTTGGGACTAAGAGGTCTTGACTTTCCTCTCTCACTTGAGCCAGAAGAGTTCAACTTCTGTTCATTTCACTGGTTAATGTTTTTTCTTTAGAGAAGTTCTGCTTTAAAAGAAGCAAAGCTTTGAATCCTGATTGCAGCTTTCTATATGAAAGGTCCTTTGGCTTTTCAAATGCATTAAATACAAAGAATGTACACTGACTTATAGTGTAGAATATTAATGAGCAGCAGTGTGCTCACCAGTCAGCTGACAACAGCAGTCCCCAGCACCACTGGCAGTCAGTCTCTCTCTCCTCTCCCCCACCCCCTGGTCCTTTGCAAGAGAAGTGTTCTGAATTCTGTTAAGTCATTGTCTTTTCTGAATAATTTTACTATGTGTATGCATATATTCATTTAAATATTTTTGTTTTTTATAGATATGTACCTATATTTTAAGTATATTATCTTTTACTCATTTTTCTACTTGATATTCTTACATTGTATTTTATTATATTACATATCTGTTTATCGCTACATTGTGAGAAAATGTCTTTTCTCAGCTTTAGCCTTGCATTGTTCACTCCATATGAGGTCTCTCTTAAGTCTCAGTACTGGGTGCTGAGCCCTAGGTCTTGTGCATGCTAAGCAAGTATTCTACCACTGAGCTACATCTCTAGCCCTGTGTTGTACCCTTTAATAAGCACAAGTGTTGGGTTCTAGTTTAGCAAGTCAGCCAATTTTTTTTTATCAACTGTGAATATTTGTGTCTTAATACACTACCCAAGTGCTATGACTACAGATATACACCACCATGTTTAACATTTTATTTAATGTTAGTGGGAGAAAATATCTTACATTTTTATTTAGTCTGCTAAAAATTCTGTCTGGTGTCTGAGTCTTTAAATCTTTCCTTCCTCAGCTCTCCAGTGTTTATTCCCTTCCAAGATTCCAGCTCCTAATTCCCCATTGCATTGCTCTGTAGTACTTTGAAGTAAACATTCCACTTGTTGAGCTTTTCCTCTGTAGTTGTGCAAAGCTGAACTTCATCTTTTTATAGATTTGCAGTTTTATATATCAAATTTGAATAATTTGATAGGAATTTTGTTCAAACATAGTTTTTTCTTTTAAAATCAGTGCCTAGTAACTTCCACACCAAAGAAACTTTCTATGAACTTCATTTTGGTTCTCCTTCCTGCCTCTGTGTACCTGCTTTTACACAGAGTGTGTGAAAAGAAGGAATTTCAGAGTAACTTCATGAGAAAGGGATTACTTGCTTTTTGAGGCACTTATAGTGGACTTAGGAATTGTGATCATAGGTTCTGAAAGCACTTTGCTAAACATTAGCAGTTTCTAGAACTGACAAGTGATGTAAAACTAGCCTTTACAGTTTCCCAACTTCTTACTCCTTTATCAGTAAGTCTTAGCTGCTGTACATGTTTGTACTGCTCATATTTTCAAGGATGCCTATATTATTTTGTGGGAGGGCTCATCTGAATTTACTTGGCCCCCCTTTTTTTACTTGGAAGTGTGGGGTTCTTCATCATATTGTCTTTTTTAAAATGATTGTTTAATGTGTATGGGTATTAAGAGGAGACTACAGAGACTCCCAGAAATAGTTAATGAACAGTGAAGTCATTATATGTAGGGGACTGGGTCCTCTAGAGCTGGAGTTACAAATGGTTGTTAGCCACAGTGTAGATGATGAGATTAGAGCCTGAGGCTAGAGCGATTTGATCACTGGTTATAAAGTGCTTGCTGCACAAGTGTGGGGCCAAGAGTTTAGACACCCAGAACCTACCTAAATGCCCAGTGCCTGTAATTCCAGCCTTAGGCAGAGATAGCAGATCCCCATAGACTAGTCATATTAGCAAGCACTGAATTTGATTGAATGACCCTGCCACAGTGAATAAGGTCGAAGAGATCAAGGATGTTTCTTGATAACACTCTCCGGCCTCCACATTCACACACACCCACACCATTCAGGCAGACAGGCAGGCAGACACACACACACACACACACACACACACACGAAAAAGAGAAAAATCAGTACTACGATGAAGCCCCCCAGCCTTATTTAACAAAATATTTTTGAAACACACCATGGGAACAGTGCAAACACTATAAACTTGGTCATTAAGAAACTTGGGTTCAATAATGACTTCACGGTTCATTAACTATTTCTTGGAGTCTCTGTAGTCTCCTCTTAATTTATGTATGTATTTCGCACCTCCATAAGATTCTGTGTTCAAGTATATAAAGTACCTAATGCGTGACAGAAACACGCATGGGTAAACTACCCACTGCTCTCCTCCTGTAATCCTATTCCCACCCTGATAATATTTGTCTTGCTCAATGGCTGAACTTCCACCTCTTTATTTTCCCTCAGGTAATTCTAGTCACAAGATTCCTATTTCAAACTTTGAATTCGGGCATGACCAAGCAACTGTGTTAAAAAACCTTTATAAATTTATTCATCCAAACCCAGGGAATTGGTCACCTATTTACTGCAAGGTAATATCCAATAAGATGTTTTTAAGATGCCCATTTAGCACCAGAAGAATTGAAAAGGTACTAAAAGAATTTCAGTTTTGTGTAAACAGAGACTGTACTTTTGTTTCCTGGCCATTGGTTAATAAAGAAGCTGCTTTGGCCTGTGGCAGGGCAGAATATAGGTAGGTGGGAAAACTAAACTGAATGCAGGAAGAAAGAATGTGGAGTCAACAGGCACCATTTAGCTGCCAAGGAAGAAAGATGCTAGTAAGCCACAGCCTTATGGTGATACACAGATGAATAGAAATGGGTTAATTTAAGATGTAAGAGTCATCTAGGAATACACCTAAACCATTGGCCAAACAGTGTTGTAATTAATACAGTTTCTGTGTAATTGTTCTGGTCTGGGTGGCCGGGAAACAAATTTACAGTCTTCGTTTACAGTTTTGTGTTAGTTACATGTTTTAAAACATGCTCATTCTGAATTTATTTGTGTGTAATTAGTATGGCCTTTAAATTACTAATTTTGGAGGCAACAAAAGCTGAGTATAGTATTTTTTTAAACTTCCTCTTGAAATACCTACAATATCTTTTTAGCCTAACAAATGGATACTCATTCCCTTAACCCTTGTTTTGTGATGTTTAGAAAAGACATTTTTATCTAAATTTTCCAGGATAATAGTGAAGAATTGGGTCCTAAACTTACTGCATATTATAAATATTACCATGACCAGATCACATGTTCTAAATATTGACTTTGTCTTTGGTCCACCCTAAGTCTCACTTGCTTTTCATAAACTGTATTAAAATTTATATATATATATGTATATATAGCCAGTTAATTATAGCAGTAATATTTCCTAATGTGTATACTATTATATAATTTTCAATTAGTGTCTGTCTTTGATACACACACTCAAGTTTGAAAGGACAGTGTTAATGAAAATAATTCTAAAAAGGAGAAAATAAAAGTAATGATTTTCCTTCTGCAGTCTGATGATAGAGCCAGAATCAACTGGTGTTTGAAGCGTATGGAGCAGGCATCAGGTGAGTAGAACCTCAATCATGCAGGAAGCGTAGTCTATACTTTGATTTTCACGTAGGTGTTCTGTGTGCCCAAATTCATTAATTATATTTTTCTGTTTACTAATGGAAGAAATCAGGCAAGATCTAGAACTTCTCACTGTAGAGGACCTTGTAGTGGGAATCTACCAGCAAAAATTCCTCAAGGAACCCTCTAAGACCTGGGTTAGAAGCCTCCTAGATGTGGCCATGTGGGACTATTCTAGCAACACAAGGTAATTCACTGAAGGTAGTTTCTTTTTTGAACTACATTCTTAGAAAATAGGCTTGGACTAGGTTTTGGGTTTGTGACTTTTGGGTTGTTTTGTTTTGCCTTTTGTGAATCACTTCTCAGTTAAACCTTGTAAACTTAGAAAATAGTTTTGTTTTGTGATTTTCAAGACAAAGTTTCTCTGTAGCTTTGGAGCCTGTCCTGGAAATAACTCTTGTAGACCAGGCTGGCCTCAAACTCAGAGAGATCTGCCTGCCTCTGCCTCCCGAGTGCTGGGATTAAAGACATGTGCCACCACTGCCTGGTAAAAAATAGTTTTCCATGTATGAGTGTTTACCTTTGTGCACACCACTCCAGGTGATCCTGGAGTTCAGATGAGGGTGTCAAGATCCTCTCTTGCTGGAAACCAAACCCAGAACCTCTGCAGTGTTCTTCATCACGGAGCCAGCTCTCCAGCCTGGGGAAACTTATTTTTAGATACTGTTTTTAATATTGTACTTTTAGCATACAATAATTGATAGAAAGAATCATTGCTGCTTTATACTAAAAGCAAAAAAAATTGCCAAATAAACTGACTGTTCTTTACCAGTTAGAATTTCTCTACTGATAAAAGAATTTTTTTGATTTAGACTTTACTTTTAATTTTTGTTAAATTGCTTTCATCATAGTAATTTATACAAAGTGATATGTAAGTGAATTAAATTGGCAACACTGTTCATTTTGAAATAATCCTAGATTTACTAAAAAATTAAAAGATTAATAAAATAAGCATAATACTCTTTTCGCTTCCTTAATTGTTAACATATTAACACATTTTCATAATTTGTTTCTAAATACATACACTTTCTAAACCACTTGATAGTAAATTGAAATCACCTTGCCTTCCTTGTGTCTAGGTACAGCAATACCAAAGTCAGAATATTGCCATTGGCACACAGAACTGTTATCTAAACTGAAGTTCATAGGCTGCCAGTTTTTTCCTGGTGCCTTTTAGAGATCAAACAGTATCTACAGTCCAGTCCTGGATCACATTTTGTTGGTCATGTGTGTGCATGTGTGTTGTTACTTGGATGTATCTGAAATTCATGACCCTTCTGCTTCAGACTCCCAAGTACTGGTATTACAGACGTATACCATCACTCCTGGGGTCCTAGTGCTGGTATTATAGGTGTGTGCCACCACTCCTGGGGTCCGTAGTCTCTTACAATCTTTATTTTTTGAAGAGTAAAGTCCAAATGTTTCTCAGTTTGAGTTGTTTTTTTATTTCCTGATGACTAGGTTAAGGTTACACATTTTAGGAGGAATACCAAAGATTAAAAAATACTATGTCTTCTATGTCACACTTGGAAGCATATTATGTCAATTTATCCCATTCATGATATTGAGAACTTGGTCTCTTGTTTAAGATCTGTTAGAGTCATCTTTGAATAGTTACTATTGTGCACCTCCCTCATAATGGGTTGACATGTGCTCAGTGCTAGAGAGTGCTACCTAGATAACATAAGGCCCTGGGTTCAGTCTCCAAAAAAGTAATGTATTTTTGCAGAGGAATGTAATTCCTTAAATTGTCAAGTGCAAGTTCTTACGTTCAGTGATGATTTGGTTGGAGTAGCTGCTCCTAAGCTTGTTAAGATAGTGAATTTCCTTAATTATTCCTTCAGTATTTATTAGTTAGAAGTCTATAATAAAGTGATTTTCTCCTTCATAATTTCTATGAATTCTAACTTTATTCAGTGAATTAAGTGCTCTTTACTTTCTGGTACATTCTAGCTGCATCTTCTATTGCTCTATCCACCCTTGGATTAGCAGTTTCTCCAAATAGGCCTTGTTCCTTTCAGAGGTAGAGGGTGCTGAGTGAGCACCTGTTCAGTCTGTGTCTCACTGTTTGAGTTTTGGAATGCACTGAATGAAGTTTCAGCGTTGGTGGAACCTTGACAGTTGAGGACTCCTTTCTAGTTGACTGTACTCTGAGGATAGTCAACAGTCATTTTCTCAAAAGTGACTTATTTCTTTTTCACCTCTTCTCAATAGTTCAATCTGTTTGCTTATTTATATTCCATGTTGGTTCCCCCTCCACTTTGTTGGTAATTAGCCTTTGGATGTATAAAGCACTAGCATTGTTCAGCAGTGTATATTCAAAAGTGTCACTCACTTCATTGAAACCCTGTAAGAGCTTAAAAATTAGCTTGGAGAGAACTGAATCTTTATGTCAAGTTGTGTCCAAGGACAAAGGTTGTTTTTCTGTTGTTCAGATGAACACTGTCTTTGTGATATCTTTGTTTTTCATACAGGTTTGTAGGTTTATTATTGGTGTATTGTTGAGGGACAGTTCCTTAGGAAATTTTGTTCTATGAAAACTGGTTGCTTCATAATTATAATGGAGTAAATTTGGTGATTCATTTTGGGGGGGGGAAACTACACATGGTAAAATAGTTTTTTTGATTAGTTTATATTTATTCAGTTTTCCAATATTTAAGTATTATAGTGGAATATTAGCAATGCTTACACATTAGTATAAATGCAAATACCATTGAACTATACAATTAAAAATTTTAAGATAGTACGTTTATTTTATCACTGAAAATCTAAAGAGAAAACCTTAGAGACTTAGACAAAATAGGTGTGTGTGCCTCCTATAATCCTAAATCTGCTTCACAAAGTATCAAAGATGTTCCTTATGAAAACAATGGCAACTGATCATTAAAAGCAAATGAATCATCTAAATGATATTCATAAAATGAAATTAATAAATATTTTTTGGATTTTTTTTCTCATATGCAGACCCTATCTTTATTTTTTTTCAAATTCTTTTATCTTTTTTCCCATTTTCCTCCCCCTCCCCCCATTTCCCCTCCCCTTTCAGTCTAAAGAGCAGTCAGGGTTCCCTGCTCTGTGGGAAGTCCAAGGTCCTCCC